>JAUTXW010005496.1:1052500-1110000 GCA_030620095.1 Kuschelorhynchus macadamiae
GGAAATCGAAAAGTTAAATTAAAAAGGTATCCCCATTCACAATAATCAACATTAAAATACGAAAAAAGCAGCTTAGTCAAGTCAAGTATATGAATCTTATACTTAAATCAAGTATATATTTTTTGAATTGGTCATGTCGGCATTCATAGATATATTTACATTTTTTTATACTAATCAATATGCCATCTCGTTTTCTTCTTTTTTACTAAGTTTTCTAAGAGGTGCAATTTCTTGTAATCGGCGTAAAAAATACAGCAATATGTTAATTTAATTGATTTCGTACTTGCATTATGCATTATCAATACTAATACTGCCGACCTTGTAGTAGTAGGCCGAAACCCAACCGGCACACCAGATTCCATCACGAATACGAATACATCAGCTTTAAAGAAATTTTAACAATTTTCAAAACCATTGCCAGTATTGATATATTATTAATTGAATAATTGCAATGTTGAGTTCCGTAACGATATATCACGTTTTAACGACGAAGTATCGTAAAATATATAATATGCGATATAATTGATTTAAAGTTTGAAAGCATTGCAGTGGCTCCTTGCAAAATTCGTCGTTGTTTGCCTATTAGAGACTAAAATAATTCATAATAACATAGACGGAATTTAGAATCCAACAAATGGAAAATCACAGACACCCTAAAAAGTTTGGTGTCTTTCAGTAGGCTTGCGATTTTAGAGTTTTACGCGGCCAGAGTTGCCAGTCTGTGGCGACTTTAACCTGAGCGATCAACCTGTCTGAAGTCCTAAATTGTGCTACTGGAAATACAATGCCAAATTTGTCTGCATGTGAGCTGTATTTTAGGACTAAACGGTGACATGAGCGATCGATACTGCGAATTATTGAAATTGCCTGATGGATTGCCTATTCGTAGAATAATCTGGTTATCATTTGAAGATTAATATTAATCCTGAACCACGGTTTAATGAAAATAGTTCATGTCCCATATTTTATACCCTAAACTTTTAATAAACTACTAGGGATGCAAACCTAAATGGATAAAGGACTGAAGGCGTTTCAAAATGTTTAGTTTCCTAAGTAATTAGGGAACGTTGAAAAATAAAATAGCTTAAATTAATTTCATGCAAAGTTAAAAATTTAAATGAAAATTAAATATTTAAAATTTATATTCTTACTATCAAATCCGATATAAGCATGGCTATCACTATTGGCACGTGTCCAAATCACGTTAAATAAAGTACAAATCAGGCACATTGCACAAAGCAGCCCAAATAATAATAATATTTGTATGTTCGTCATTTTATCTATAGTTGAACGTTTCAGTGGAGCTTTGGTGGAGTTTCTCATTAATTTAGTCTCATGACCCGTGTAGATCACCAAGCCAAATACCCAGGAAGTATTCCGCAACATTGCTCCTCGCAAGAGGATTTGATCAGGGCCTAGAGGTTCGTGCCTGCAAGTAAGGAACATTTTAATTTTGTTTTATTGATAAATCCGTTGTAATATGTAGAGCGTGGTCATATTAACTTGTCCACGTTTTAATCCGCTATAGCTTTTTTATTTTTCAAGATATCGAAATTATTTAAAAACAAATTATATAGCTAATTACCAAGTGTTTTGTAACAATACAAAATATAAAAAAAATATTTGTGGAAGATATAAATATAAAAATAAACGAGACAATGAAGAAAATCTGCGCCATAAGATCATTGTGTATGACAAAGATTATCGTTTTCTTTTCACCGCATTTCTCTTATGACGAAATTTTTGTCCATGTTCTCATTTATTTTTAAATATAAACTCCTATCTATTGAGAGTAAAATTTACAGGGTATCTCATTTAAAAAAAGAAAAATTATATTTACATATTTGACAAATGTTTTATATGTTTTAATGTTATATAAAACTTCGTAACTAGCCATACATTTTGTTTTTGGATCATTTTGACGTCTTTAAAAAAAGAAAATAATAGCAGCTTAAAATGCCATGGCGATAAGTTAAAATAACAACGCTGAGGGTTTTTTAATATTTTATAGTTTTGTTAAGGTTTAGTTACTTACGGTTTATTATACTCCTTCAATACTCCATTAAATTCATAAAGATGTCTATTCGGGGGCTCACATTCCAAAGTACCCGACAATCCTCTTAAATCATGAATAGTGGTTAGTTTGGCAGTACCACATAGCGCCTGGCGAATTTTAAGGTTGGTCTCACCATCCAAATTTGCCGTCTCGATAAAACTAATTCCTTGTGGTTCACTATAACAGGGTAACAAAAAAAGAGCGGTAAACGGTATAACGTAAACGGGTTAATAAAAAAAATGTTCATTACAGTCAAAAAGCATTAGTATAGAAAATAAAACATACTATTACTTTGAATATCTATAGGTTAAATACTTATCAATATGTGATTGGTCTATACCTAGACGACAATAAAACGAGATCTGCAGGAAAGAAGTTGTTATTGTTTACTTTTACTATATCTCCAACAACGACGTCTTTCCACCGAATGCTGAACCAAACATCATCTCTTAGAACTTCGACTTTCCTGTGATTGGTCTCATCATCAGCTCGGTGTCTTTTCTAAAAAAGTTAACGTTTTATTTCCGTACTTCAGTATAGCTATTTATAATGAGAGACACATACAAAAATTAATATTCGATACTTACTACATCTTCTATTATTTCCTTAATGGCTGAGACGGAGAGAATAAAAATAAGAGGCACTAGAGTGGTGTATCTGCCAGTAGGAGATACATCGGGAATTTGTTGCAGCAGCGCTATCATCAAGAAAAAAATATTTGCCCATCTTCGAAACTGTTCGAAGAGAAACAGAGGTACAAATCTTATTACACTGAAAAACAGACAAGATATAACTTAATTATAACCAATATTCAGTCATTATAAAATTATAGAATGTTACAGTTTTTAGTTTAACTTCAAAAATTAATTTTAATAACCCTCACACAACCTAGAATAAAGTTAAATAAGATATTCACGAGAGAATACTCGAAAAAGGTTTAATCGATCTATATATCCATAATATTGAAAGTTTTGGATCTTTTTTGGGGGGCTGAAAAAGGTGCAAATAGTTCCATCGCTTTTCGTATCGATTTGAGCCATTTCCATAAACATATAAGCCAGATATATATGCTCCTTTCAGCCAAACGCTGACCTACCTCGAATCGTCTTGTTGATTTCTTCAGAATGTTTCGACTACTGGGTATTTCGAGTTGTTACTAAGCGCAACTTGGTTGCTATAACTAGTCGAAACCTTGCTTGTGAAAAAATCAACAATAAATACGACATAAGTCCGGCCAGTAAGTTCTTTTCGCAATCATACACTGTCTGCCACTTTCAAAGAAAGGTTCTAACATTTTCTTGTACACAAACAGGAACAATATTGAAATTGTATCCACGGCGTTTAAATCCATAACAAACTGCATCATATATAATATTGCTAGATTGACCGTTTCAAAATTATTTTAGTTGGATTTGTTGGTACAAGTAGAAAATTTAAATTATTAAAATAACCTAACTAATATTCCTCTGGCAGTTTATAATAACTTGCAGTTGTGTACTCGTTCGTGATATGCAGTTTCAACTACACAATATACGTAAAAGAAAATACATTTATTAATTTATGCAGACCCAGACCGCTTCGAATGATAATGAATGATAATACCTCTGGTCCAATTTCTTATATATCAATCGGAGTAAACATCGGAAAAGCTTGTAATGCAGGAGTCAGAAGGTAACAGAGAGCACGGGCGACTTCTAAGACACTGATTGACTGATAACTGCTAGGGATGTACTTGGCAAAAACTCTGTACAAGCTTCTCACATGCTAGGCATACGAGACCTGGAATATAGGTGACTTAAACTAACGCGGGACAGCGGGACTAAATACGCAACAACACCCGCAGGTTCGCGTTGTTTTGAGTATCATGACAAACCTCTCAAGATGTTACCATGAATACGACAAGATCATTTACGAACTTACGAGATTGATGATACGTTAAGTTTGACAACATAGATTAATTACCCTATAAAAGCACTGCGTGCGTCAAATAAACGTTAAACTCTGACAAAAAAAGGGTTTAACTTCAGTGTTGTATATTCTGGGTAAGTTTGATCTATAGAAAATTTTTCCTACGTAAAGAATCAATTTGACAGTTTCATTTTTTTAAAGAACTGCGAAAGGAACACTTATATAGTGACATTGTGATAATGAAATCCTTGCAAATTCTTTTATTTAATGTCATAAATGCTTAATGAGTATTAAATAAATTGTAATGTATGGATAAAATGTAAATACTGTATAGCAAGTTTTGAGAGCAGCACTTTTCACACAAATGTGACAGTTTGGTGGCACGTGACTTAGGCTAGTGCGATATATCACGTGAGTGCGAAGTTTACACGTATAATACACTGTATTTTTATTACGACTGCATTTGGGACATACATTTAAATTTACTGTGTACCGCCCTCTTCCTACAGGATAATGTAACTTTTAATAACAAAAATATTTCGAATATTCTTCACACATCGATACGAAAAGTAGAATACACACAGACGCTGAGTAACTACCAATCACATATCGTAGTACAAAATAAAATATAAAAGTACGCTGTATTTTACAAACGGGAGCTAACCAATGACAAACAACCAAATTGAGCAGAGAATGATTTCCCACGACATGCAAAATTGTGTGTTTTTTTGACGTTTTCATAGAAGACGTAGAGAAATATATTTACTAGATTGGAAATTCTATCCTTAATTAAGTCTAGCGAAAGTTGTTGCTGAACCCCTATTAAAAATAATAAACTATTAAACATTTAAACGAACCTATATTTGGCCGTGGATATCCTATTGTTACAGTACTTAACTACGGGAGGTTGCGCCCTATTAATGAAGATCATGCGATGTTCTTGCCCCTCCAGGGTGTCTCCGCTCGTCTCTGTCGCCCGATCGCTAGCCGAAGGAGCGACACCATCTTGTTCGTCTGTAAAGAATATAAGTTGCTAGCTACATTTAAAATCAGACTTGTAAGAAAACAAATTAAAAGAGACAACAAAAGGTCTATAAAAATAATAAAAAATACCAGTTAATTATATAAAAACCAGTTGAATTGTTTCTTTTAAATAAGTTGTTAGTAATGAAGAGCCCGTGTTAAAACCTGTAAATAAGCATTAGGTGGGATGAACTAAAAAAAAAGTTTTAAATCAAAAAGCTGCTTTAAATAAAGAACTAGAAAAAAACTGGTGTAAAAAAAAAATTCGGTAAATTTCCTTTACCCGGAACTTCCCTCGTTATGAATATTTCCTTTTATTAGGAATAGTGAAAAGTGATCCAATTTAGTCCCGTACATAGTCATTCAGTAATGCGTAGTGATGCCGTGAGACGAGACAAAAATTTTTCCTCTCGTCTCGTCTCGACACCATTCACTCTCGACACTCGAGACGAGAAGTAATTTAATAAAAGAAACCCCCTACCTCGTAGATATAACTACATACGCTTTTTTATTTCGTCTCAAGAAAACACAAAGAATATTAATTAACATATTGATGCTTCGATATGTTTGACTTTTTGCTTATTCCTTAATTTAGAATTGTTGAAATTCAAAAGTCATAATTTAGAATTGTTGAAATTCAAAAAGTCAGAACCTCCTTAAAAATGAAGTTGCATTTAAAAATTAGCCAAAGCTCGTTTGCTTAAATAAGATTTTGTTTTTGTTTTTAGAAATTTAAGTACTTACCTATTTAAAATATTATAAATACTTCTGGAAATTTTTAAAAAATCTGAATGCATCATGTACATGAAACATTTTATCTACGATCGTGTTATTTTACAAAGAAAATGTAGTTTGTAAATTGTCAAAATACTAAACATTTCGTTGGTAGAAATAGCGCATATTTCTCAAAAAACGTATCTGCTTGCATACCACTTTGAGAACCTTTACATACTACTTTGAAAATGGGATGAAGACAAAAATAGATTTTGGGAGGCTATTTGGGGCACGAATTATATTAGGGGGGGGCACATAATATTTGATAAAAATATAAAATAAATATATATGGTAGAAAATATAAAATGATATTAAAAGAATATAGTTATTTAGAAGAATTAAAAAAATAATCAAAACAACAATAGTATTACTTGTTTACATATTTTACAAAAAAACAACTCTTTTGCCAAATTATGTAAAATATATTGGGGCTGAAAATTAGCAAACGTAGAAATGCTCTATAAATTGCAACAAATCAAAAGTCCACTTACCTCACTTGACCCTATCTATTCTACCAAAAAAAAAACTAAATTACCTAAAAATTTTGGAGGCTTTTAACATTCAACAATTTTGGTAAGAGGTATTGTTTATAGATATTGGCTAATAAAATGTTTATTAATTTCCTTCAAAAACAGGAAGGTAAGTAGAAAATTCGAATCTATAATGTTTATGCAACTTCCGTACAAATTAAGATATATGAATTAAAAAAAAGCGTTTTGAAGGTGAAGGGTGTAGCTATAGATAATCAGAGGGGCAAGTTTTTCTTCCAAAAATTCTGCATTTGGTAGATGTCATATTTGACCTGACGTAATTTGCCAACTGCACTATATATCGTAACATTGCGTGTATACATTTACATACTTAAGAGTACACGTAGTAAGTTAAATAATTTCGTGCATTTATGTAATTTTTGGGCCACTTCAAAGTTAGAAATCAAAAATGTATAAAAAAAACTTTAATGTCGTCCTATCTATGTTATTTATTGTTTAATTCAATTGTAATTGGATAGATAATAAATACTAGAATAGGCATTCAAAAAAAATTATTTATCTTATTCAAATATCTTAATTTTTTTAGAACTTATGGTGAAATTAGTTGCCGAAGATTTAAAAAATTGGAATTTTCTGCCTTCGTGCTTTTTTTAACGAAATTTAGAAAAAAAAACTTTGTTAGACAATATCTCAAAAAACGGTGCCTCTTATCAAAATGTTTGATAGGTCATAGAATATTATTTTTTATTCCCGTTAACGGCGTTCAAAACTATTAAAAACGTTAAACGGAACTGTAAACATTGTATTTAAAAAATGTAAATAGTTTACAAGTTACGGAACAACAGCACAAGGTCAAAAAAATCATGACGCGTACAAGTGAGGTTAGGTGTCTGATATATTGTTCAACACATTTCAGAGCCGCCTTACGAATTTTCAGCTCAACGATATCTTTTGTTAGGTTTTCCTGGCCTGACTTCCAAAGAAGCATTAATAAAATAATAAAAAAATTCTTAAGCAACACAAGAAGGCGGAAAATAATTTTTACCCATCCAAGTAGCTCGGCTCATTAGACCAAAACAAAAAAAAAAGGTGGGTCTATTTTTGCTATTAGAGTAGCGCACATGTAGATGTTTTGAAGGATTTACTTTTTTAGGCCTTGATCTCGTCTCGACCATAATTTCGAGACGACACGAAATTAGCCAAAGTCGAGACGCGACGAGACAATGCCTTACTCTCGTCTCGTCTCGCGGCATCACTAGTAACGCATACATATAGTGTATTTCCAAACATTTTTTGTTGCGCATATTGGATGCGTATTAACATTTCACCAGTTTCTACCTATGCCACAATTGGTTTTTAAGCAAAATTTAAAATAAATAGCAAAAGTGGTTTTTACATTGATTTTTTAAAGCCCGCCATTTTGTTCCGTTATGGTGATTCGCACCAGTTTATCCCCATAATCACATTTAACTTTTGTGCATAATATGAAGTCAATTGAATAAGACTTATTTACTTGATTTAATAAATAAACATTTCATTTGGCCTTTACTTTGTTCTGCCATCTCGACTTCGTGCCACAGTTTTACTAGTAAATCTCTAAATCACACTTAATGCTTACAGACAATTTGAAATTTATCCAATAAATAGTTTTTTAGGCTAATTTTTTAAATATTTTATTAAGCCACCATACCAAAATGTTATCAGCTCATTAATATATAAACTGGCCAATTAGTTTTTCACTAATATTTTTTTTAACATTTCACCAGATCGGATTTTTACCAAAATGTCACCATCTCCATATGACCCTTAATATTATTTAATTAATCGAGTTAGTAGTTTTTAAGCTATGCTGCGAACTAACAGATAGCACGACAGTAGAAATTAAGAAAAACATATTTTTTTGGCATCTAGAAACTAGGGACGCTAAAACGTGAAGATATACAAAACCTTGGAGGGTGATTTTTTCACGATTACTAACATTTTATTTGATCGCCATTTTGTTTCGCCATCTTGAACTCGTACCACAATGTTTCCAGTTCATTTCTATATATACTTAATCTTGCACAAAATTTGAAATCAATATAATAACTAAGTAGTTTTTTTCAGGATTCAGGATTTTTAAATATTTTATTAAGCCATCATTTTGATTCGCCATCTTGGATTCGAGATAAAAATTGTACCTGTTGCTTCATAGCCAATACTTAATTTTGTGTAAAATTTCAGGTAACTTTTTAGTAACAATTTTCTTAATAATTCACCAGGGCGCCATTTTGTCCCGCCATATTGGATTTTTACCATTTCATACTCATGACTCTTAAAGTTTGTTCAAATTTTGAGGACAATAAGTAATTTTCTAGCTGTGCCGCGAACAGACCAACGGAATTGAGAAAACATGTTCTTTGGCGTCTGGGGAGGGTGATTTTTCATTATTATAATACTTCTTTTTTACGAGGGAAGTAAAAAAAAGACAGTTTAAACCCAATATGTTTACGATTTCCTCTAAAAGTAACAACACATTTTAAGTAATTTTGTTCTGCACATAGTCATTTAGAACACATATATTATACTGTCTTTTCAAACATTCTTATTGGGCAAACAAAATGGCCTTCCCCTATATTGGATTCGTACCAATATTTTACCAGTTTCTACCTATATGCCACACTTGACTTGAGCATAATTTAAAATAAATGAAACAAGCAGTTTTTGTCACTGATTTTTTAAAAATTCATTAAACCGCCATGTTGAAATCGTACCAAAATTTTACCAATTTTCACATCACAATCACATCTAATTTTGGTAATTTGTAATCAATAGAAGAAGATTTTTTAACATTTCATTTATCCGCCATTTTGATACAGTACGTGACCGTCTGAAGTCATCCCGTGAACGAATGAAAACAAGATATGACATCAAGGCCAATTCTGCTGGGACTCATGAAAATGACTTTTTTTCGGTGTATAATCCCACAGGGATATCTCCAAAACTGTCTCAATATTGGGAATGACAATACTCAATAATCAAGAGGAGTAGTTACATGGTATATCCAGAGAAACCGTGAAACCAATATGAGGATAGTACGATAGGGTGACGATAGCAACAGTGGTGGTGGAAAAACTACCCGTTATGCGACAAAAGCGTTTTACTGCGTTGGCTGATGATTATAAACCAATCCATTATATTTCTGATTCTAGTCAAGAATATTCGGGGAGATTGTAGCAGTGAATATAAGTAATAATAAACCAATTATTATTATTATCACCATAAACTCATTATTAAATGTTGTGCACACCATCCATCCCAGATACAAGTATCAAAAGGAGTAAGTAGGTTAAGAAAAACGAAAATCAAGTTCCTTGTAAACATTTCCTGACCAATTGGCAGATATCCAAAATTAATGGTTTTTGGAGTTCGTATTTTTACCAGGCTTTCTTCCAAGGTATCAAACCCATTGATGATACGATTATGGGTATCACTTCGACCCTGTCCAGTTGCCACATTTGTTGGATCTTTATAGCCAGTTCTGCATAATTATTCTTCTCTTGATGTTTCTCAACCATGTTGCAATTGTTATGTACGGCAACATCAAACATGTAAGCGGATTTGACTCTATTATCCAGCACCACGATGTCGGATCGATTATTCGTCACTCGTCTATCAGTGACTATCACCCCATCATAGTAGAGTCTAAAAGAGTCGTTGTCCAATACCGGAGCAGGTTGATATTTGTACTGCGGTAATAATATGGTACGTAAGTGTTTAGGAGCCCATACTTGCTGTCTAATGTTCGATGTACGATGTTGCATACTGTGTGTTTGCTAAGTGAATACTGATGTTATGTGCTGAATGATTTCTGACTTTTGGTGGCATTTCCTACACTGTCTGATTGGATGTTAGGATCCTTAATTATAAACTTCTTGTAGTTTTTAGCATTTATAACCTGAACTTAAATCGCAACCATGAATCCTTCAGTTTCCTAGCAGAGCAATCCATAACTTATCCACTAGTTTGATGCTGATTTATATATTGTTCCAAGTTATCAGCATTAGAGATTGTCGTTATCATATGGTCATCTGCAAGGTTGAGTGACGGCTAATCTTGTCATCCTATGCAGATCAGAAGTTTCAGCTTTAATGAAAAAGGAATATCTCAATTTACATAGTTAGATAGAATGTAGAGATGTTATGACAACAAAAGCTCTTCCACTCTTGTTTCTAAGCAGGGAGTCCTAAGCATAAATGCCTTGGGACGATGCATCCCGTATTTGGTCATCATGGTTCGGATGTTTAGTTCGATCTCTTGCAGATCGGTCTCGATTGATCGGAGTCCATTTCAGGATTCCAAATGATTAAACGGGAATCGCGTAAGTGTTTATTCCAGTAATAAGGTTTCTTGCGTTTAGCTCGGTCTTCAATAGCGCTCTGATTCTCTTAAAGCACTGATCTCTTATTCTTGATTTTGCTTGCGTTTCCTCTGATAAGCGTACTTGTAGTTTCACCATCCTCCATGGCCTGGACTATGTCTTCATTTGGTGACCGTTTTGACTTTTAAAATATTTAGATTTTACATTCGTCTAATCTAATCCAAACTCCATGTCAATATCCCCGGAAAATGTATAAGTAATCCAGTTGTTTTTGATTTGATGAGAGAGATGAGACACTGTATGTGTTAAATTCATGTCGGTTTTAACCTAAAAACCCGAGTTGTTAACCATGTTGCTAGGCAAAACCACAGTGGAATTAGGAGGTCACCTTGGAAGATTCCTATTTTATAGGAATCTCGCCAGTACATCCAGATGTATTGGTATTATTAAAATGGAGTTTTCTGCTCCACTGTGGTCTGATGTTAACAAATTAATAACATTTGGGTGTATTTTGTAAATTCGCAGTACTTCTATAAACTAAGAATGTGGCATACTGTCGAACATTTTGGGGTAGTCGACAAACATAGTATGACTGATTCGACTGTTTTTCTGGAATTGCTTCAATATTCCTCACTATAAACCTGGTTAGTCACGTTTATAGTTATATTCATTACGCTCGATGTTTTGATGAACATATTCGATATCCCGCTCGTTAATTTCGTGGCTGCCTTGGTCACGATCGGGATGCATTCCGCGTCTCATTCTCTTAAAGGTTGATGTTCTCTTCTTCCCTCATCCCGGATTTTGTAGAATTGGATCAGTGAGTAAGTTATTCTTGATAATCACCCTTCGCTGGACTGCAATTCGTTGTTCTGTGATATGACGAAGATCAAAAAATTTCTCGATGAAGGCCCTGTGAAGGGTATACCGATAAATGGTCATGTCGGACTTAAATTTCGATATTTTCAAATAAGAGCGCATAATAAAAGAATTCATTTCAACAATCCATTTCATAGGCTTCATTGGCTTTCCAGCTTTTGTAGTTTGGGGCATACTTGGGTAGCCGCGGAAGCCCCTTCAGCAGGTTGTGAGAAGTTGATGCTGGATTCCTCAGTGACACGACATGACACTGCTTCCACTGCTAGTCGAGGCCCTCTACCTAAGGCTTGAGCGCGAGAAGAGGTTTTGGTGGTACAGTGCCCCATTTCACCCATTTATTCCATAAATTGTACATTTCATAAAATGGGGCATTTTATATCTAATGCCATATGGTAGTACACTAGACGCCCCTAACATTGGATCAGCAGCTGTCGAGAAGCCGCTCCTACATTTCTTTGCCTATTTACTTAGCCGGTAACCCTCGAGAGTACACTTTGAGGCAAGGATATTTTTTTTATTACCCTTTGCTGAAGAGGATACGCTAGTATCCTAGGTTCTTGAACCAATGGGTTACTCGTGAACCTAAACTCTTTAGACAATGCTGCACGTTGACAAACAGCTTTTTGTGCTCGGCCAATTACCGAGTTGATAGTGTTCTATGCCTATTGCAGAACACTCGATAAGTGTTTGTACTAAACCATTGGAGGATATGATCACCGGCAGAGCTTTAACAACATCCAGTTGGTATATTTGTGTAACCTCGTGAACTAGGTCTTAATGTTATTATTATTATTAGTACTATTATCATTATTATTATTATAAGACTGGAACGTCGTAAATTAAAAAAAAAACTGGAAAGGATGTAATGAATAGTTATAAATTAGCAAAATAAAACTCAAACAATTCTGAGTACCTTCGACGCAATACTAAATATTTTCATGGACACGCTACCTCTCAAACCTACAATGTCGTTATGAACAAAACTGCTTAATGTATTAAGAACCCAGTTCATTTTTCCTGAAACAGTAATTATTTTACAAACATATTTCTGCAATGGAAAAAATATACCAAAATAAATGAAGCTCTAGTTTTTTTGATTCATTCTAGATGCTAAAGAGATATTTCGGAAACATAATACTACCCTAAAATTTAAGCTACAACATGTATATGGGTATAACAGTGTAACAAAAAAAAAAAACTGTCAAACCGAAGTTATAGCAGATGTATGTTTTATTGAACAGTCTATTAATAAATACAACCTCTCAGTTGAATAGAGAATATTAAATTCAATCTAGAAGAATAGTCAATGTAACTAAAAATAAAACTAATGGATAGTCTTATCAAAGCAACTTCGAAAGACAATTGATATTCAGTATAATTATATGGCACCAATCTTATTTATAAATCTAATGAAATTTTAACTAGCGAAAAAAGTATTCTATAAATCTATTTATTTCTATTTTTGACCCAATATTTACAACTATAATAACTTTTCTTATTAAGCAGTATTAAGAATAACCCATACCTAATAAAATAAAAAGTGAAAGAGTTATCTATTTTTATTTAATTGGATATGGATTTCATCAGACATTACATACAGGGTGAATAAGCCTATTAAAATTAATGGTATATTCCTTAGCTAATTCAACGAAGAAAATATTTATAACATGTGACATAAAGTGAGTCATTTTCAATGTACAGAGTGGCCTCCGTAAGATAACCCAGTATCTATCTGGAAAACTGTAGAAGTTACACAAAAAAAGTTAAATACATAGTTTGTTGTTCTAAAATGAAGTTTTATTTTATATTTTTTATATATACTTGTTGAGTCTTACATTTTCATATTTTTAAATCCTACAATGAATTCTAATTACGTTGCATGTAACATGTCCTCCTATATCCATATACATTTTTTTGAACTTCTATACGTTACAGCAATAAACTTTTCTATTTAACTTTTTTCTGTAACTCCTACGGTTTTTCAGATAATAAGCGGAGTTATCTTACGTGAACCACCCTGTACAGGATCCTTAGAGTGACAAGAAATATTAGATTTCCTTTTTGAAATTCTCGAAATACCATTTAAATTTGGTAGGCTTACATAACTATCGTTTATACTACATTCAGCCTTTATCCATATACCAGGTGCGTGCGTATATCCTATCCGGTTTATAAGAAGACTAGAAGCATACACACGACATCCCCAAGACACACACCACTTCCACAGCCCTATACTCCGACGACAGTGCTATAGCGGCAAAGCATAGAAATGCAGGTAGGAGACTACAAGAAGAAATGGATCTGATAAGTGACTGGTGTATCACTTGGAAGATCAAAATAAATGCACAAAAAAGCCAGGCCATCCTCTTCTAAAAGAGGAGGATGATACCCCCAGAGGCTATAAGCATTGATGGAGATGACATCCCATGGACAAACTCGATAAAATATCTAGGGCTGATAATGGATAAGGGGTTAACATGGAAACCCCATATTGAGGCAACAAGAGCAAAGACAAATAAGGCTATGGCTAGGCTCTTCTGAACCGAAGAAGCCCCATGGCTCTTCGTACAAAGCTGACCATGATAAAAATGATCGCAAGATCACAAATGATATATGGAGCAGTAGCGTGGGCATATGCAGCGCCCACCTACATAGACCAACTGGCAGCTACAGAAAATAAGTATTTAAGGACTGCGGTAAACGCACCTTGGTACTTAAGAAATGCCCAGATCCAGCGGGACCTGGATTGGGAGCCTCTCCAGACAACAATCAGGAAGAAAGCCATGAAAGGCTTAGAGCGGGCAGCAGCACACCCATTTGAAGAACTCAGGATGCTAGTGGACTATGACCCTCCGGAGGAGCGGCGGGTACACCGGGTCTACTACCGTAGGCCCCGCGATCACACACCATTACACTGACAATACACACATTTCTCTGTTTTCAGATAACTCTCCTATATTGACCGCGACAATATAGAAGAGGTGCGACGTGAGTACACACATCCGGATGTGTCCGAGCTGACACACCTAAGATAGCGATGACTTATGGTTTATTAAGGCCCTAGGCCCGTTAAATCGGTAGTACCTATCATCGAGAGGGGGCTTCCCAGGAGGGAGGTCGGGTGGATGGTTGGTCCTCTGGGCCTTTGGGCCCTTCGCGCGTATCCGGTTTATTAATGTTGTAAAAGAAAATGTGTACATAAATATAATTTTCTAATTTGGCCTTTTTTAAATAAACAAATAATAATTTACCAAAACTACCTCATGGATTTTTTACTGCGAATAAATATTGTGGAATTAACTTTTAATCATTTCAGGCAATGTATGTAAATTCCCACAATTTATAAATCCCGGAAAAAACTAGGTAAATTCATCTTTACCCATAACTTCCCCCATACAAAATTTCACTACTTATAATAAACACTCTATAATTATTTGGTAATACCTATATATACAAATATATAAAACTCCCATAAACTGTAATTTATTTCAATTTTTTATTTTTTAAGTTATTTATTATTATTATTAATTTCAGTATTTTTTTAAAAATATTAATCTACAAAAAACAAATTATGTACTTTATTATTTTCCTCTATAAAAAGGTTTTTTTCCAAGAATTTGAATTTTACCGAATATTTAAACATTTTATTGGGCCGTCCTTTTATTTTGCCAAACAGGATTCGCAAAATTACACTTGATTTTTGTGCAAAATGTATCCGAGGGATGTAACAAATCATTCGTAATAACTGTTTGGTCCTGTGCAAAAATACCTGGAATGTAACATATCCTGTCGCTTGGCAGTATTATCATATTTTTAAGGTATTCCTGATTGTGAACAGAAGTAGTAAAAATCGAGGTTTTTAGAAGACCCCACAAACAAACACCCCCCTGCCCTTTTCTTAAAAAGTATTTATCAGTTTTTCTACCTTAAACAAAAAAATATATATCATCATACATTGTGATATTCCGCCTTCTTTTTGAAAAATTACCGGCCACAATAACTCCAATTGTATATTTAATACCCAATTAAAGTACGTATTCTCTTAATATTTGGCATTTTTGTTACTGCTCTTGTTAGTTGCAATTTATTAATGATTATCCTTTCAAATTATTGCTTTGACTGTGAATAATACTATGTACAGATTAAATAGAACACTTACTTCTGTAGTCAGCCATATCGTTTTTTCTACCTTTCATTAATAGTTTTTTATAATTCTAATTCGGTTTGCATGTTACTTTAAAATTTTAAAATCTATGTTAAGGTTTTTAAGAACACATTTGTTATTTCTCGCCAATTGTTTGTAAGTATGCAATATATTCGTTTCATTCTTGGTTCTCTACATCCATTTATAATGTTCTTGCTTGCTAGCGTGTTTTAACGTCTCTTTTTCGTCATGGAATTGATCAATCTGGACTGGACCTACAAGTTAACGTGGGTTCCGAATCACGGTCCTCTTTCGAGCTATCAACTCAGGGTCAAGCTGGGTTATGGTGTAGCCTTTGACATTATCAAGTAACCTATCGACTGAGAAGTGTGTACCTGCAGCAACAACCCCTATCCACCCACATTCGGCGTCAATTAGCGTGAAGGGAGTGGCGCATAAAGAAGATACCCACCAGAATTCGAACCTAGCCCGCCGGAACCAACGTCAGAGTGACCAGAACGATAGCACACTGGACCACCTGCCGGCCATAATATTGTCGGTTTTTGTTTGCTTGCTTTAACTCTTAAAAGACATTTTATCGTCTTATTTCTTTATTACATCTAAACTATGTATGTTGCTCCTACAGTTTTTGTAGTTTATTAACCTGCCTGTTTACTAACAAGTAAGTATTGCGTTCAATCCAACCTTTTTTCTTACAAGTTTTTTTAGCTTTTTCCAGAATATCTCAAAAATGTATAGCAGACTCAATATACGTTTTTGAAAATGGAGCACCCTGTAGATTATATGTTCATAAAATAGACCTCTCAATGCGTTATACCAATCTTTAAAGGCATTTGAAAAATCCGAAAAATCTCCAAAAAGCAATTCGTTCTAAGCCCATTGTGTAGTAGATCTTTTTCGGTCTTTCTCTAACAAATTATCTCTTATGGCAGGCCTTTTGTCAATTTTCTCGGGTCTCTCTGAAGACAAACCTGGTATATTCACAAGCAACAAGAAGAGATCTATTTTATGAACATATAATATACAGGGTATTCCATCTAAAAACATTTTTTTATGTTACACGTTCTTATATATCCTGTATATATATATATATATAACATTACGGAAGACGATTTTTTCACTATTACAATACTTAAAGGGAAGTAATACATGGAATGTAGCAAATAATTTTAAAAATTATTGTACTGTAATTTGATATAAATATTTTTGGAAAGTTTTTCTAAAAGTAACATATATATATATATATATATATATATATATATATATATATATATATATATATATATATATATATATATATATATATATATATATATATATATATATATATATATATATATATATATATATATATATATATATATATATATATATATATATATATATATATATGTGTGTGTGTGTGTGGGAAATTTCTGTATATAGTGTTAATCAATAGTAGTGTTATTGTAATTATTGGTTAAAAGTTACTTGCCCCCGACTGGACTGAATCAGCAAAATCTAGGTGGTCTCCAGCAAGCCGTGGGAATGTGAGAAAAATATCCCAGAAATGAGAGACGACACCGACGGGTGAAAGATTTAAGAAGTACGACGAAAGACGAGATCTCGATTTAAAAAAGCCGCGTGTTTATAATCCGATCTAGTACTTAAAGACGAGCATATTTGCCAGTAGTTGATAAATAAAGACGTGGTTTATTAAAGTCGCCTATAGTTTAGTCGGTCTGTCGTGCATATATAGATATTTGTCGCTGAGAAGTTTGCGGCTGATTGCTGTAATTCTTTATATTACATTTATTTTACATATTATATTATTCGATAAACTTTCCTGGATGTTTTTTTTTTAGTTGAACCGATGGAACCCTAGACAATTACCAGCAAGACATCGAACAACCAAAGTAGGGGGAAACCATTACCATAGACCTTCAGTTTTTTTGTTTTATTTTAATTCAAACGGTTAATCAAAAATGCACATAATTAAAACAAAAACTTTAATGCAGACTACAGTCTGGAGGGCTCCAGTACCTATGTTACTTTTTAATTTTTTTTTAAATAACTTAATGATGATTGAAAAAGAAATTATTATGTATTTTTGATGCAGTTTGACTTTTACAGTAAGGATCGGCTTTTACAGGTATTATAATCTTAGGATTCAAGAAAACTCTCAGGGTTTAAGAATAAAGAACTTCTGAATTTTATTATTATTATTGCTATTTTTACAAAAACTGGATATTTTTTCTCTATTAATATAAAAATGCATTTTAAAACTCCTCTAGCAAATAAAAGAGAATTAAACTATTTACTTCATTTAGCTGGTTTTTTATTCTAGGTTTATTCCGATCGAAGATCTAATCGGCCAACGTAATTAGGAAATAACTGAAAATATTGGCTTTTTTTCTTTCTTCTTCCACTACAATATTGAGTTGATAGTTTGGGCAGAACCAGTTGATTTTACGTTCTCAACTTCTAAACATTTCCATTAAAAACAACTTACTATTTATTATGGCAAAATAAAACAAACGGCAAATAGGCATTACCAAGTTTGAAAAAAGTGTTGTAGATTTTTCTCTATTCATGGTCCGACCAAGGAAGCTGAAAGCCTTAGTATAAGATACCATGATTATCTGAAGTAAAGAGAGGAAAAAACATTGAGGTGGAATTTAAAGACTTGCACATTAGAGGAAGAGGGAAAGACATTTGCCGGTAACACATTCGATAAGCGGAACACCCGTGAAATAAAAGTGCCAACCAAGTGGCCTTTGTAGTTAGTAGATGAGGGTTGATAGGAATAACTAAGGAAGGCGAAATGGATAATTAGATGAAATAGAATCCATATTAATATCTACAAAACAGAGATAATTTACCCACAAATCGACGATACTTCAGTGAAGCAAGCTTCCTTGTTATATTTGGATAGTCAATAGGCGAAGAGTTCTCCTTTGGACAGAGCAACATTTTTATTAAAACAGTTTTCTGTTTACTATGGTGAAATAAAACAATTAATATGGCATCGCTAAATTTGAAAAAAAAATCCGGCAATACATCTGTAACTAGTGGGTACATTTTTTTTCTATCCACCTTCGTGTAAGGTACCGTGATTACCTTAAGTAAAGAAATGAAAAGACTTTTGCCGGTAACAGATTCCATTAATTAGTTGGACGGTAAAGGGATAGACGCAGGTTGATAGGATTGGCTAACGAAGGCTAAGGGATGATGATTGGTCACAGTAGAATCCATAGTATTATGAAGCAGGCATAGATTGCCTATAGTTCGACGATCCTCTAGTGAAGCAAGCTTCCTTATTATGCTCAGATCGTCAATAGGCGAATAGCTCTTCTTTGAATATATATATATATATATATATATATATATATATATATATATATATATATATATATATATATATATATAAAGGACATGTAACAGGCAGTCACATTTTTAGTTTTAAACATAACAATTTCAGATCTAAGACAATCAAATTATTGATAAACACGGTTCTACCGGAAGTGACTCTATTATTTTTATTTAAACAGAAACCTCGAAACATGTATACATTTTTATATACTATCATATTGAGCCTAACGTTAGCTTTTAACCACTATTAATAAAATACCTGTTTTAAATAGTACAAAATAAACGTATTTCTTTATTTTTTAGACACGTTTTGTGTACTAAAAGAATTTTTCAAATTCTTGCATGGATCGAAGCATATATGGGTTATTATAAGAAAAAAATGTACATATACTAAAACTGGAACGATACAGAGAAGATTAGAATGGCCCCTGCGTAAGGTTGACACGCAAAATCGTGAAGCGCTCTACATTTTTAAGCAGTGTCAGATACCTCGGAGTAACGTTGGACAAAAAGTTGTTATGGAGAGAACATATAAATAATACTATTAAAAGAACAGAAAACGGTCTAAATGTTTCAAGAGCATTCTCCAGCAATAACTAGGGGGCAGATCCAAATATATGTCGACTTTTTTATAGGGCATATAGATCATTTTGGACTATGGAAGCCTTTTTTATGGATCAGCAGCTGATACACATTTGAAGAAGTTGTAACTCATTAAAAATAAGAACCTTCGATTATGCGTGGGATATTTGAGAAGTACGCCAATTATAATAATGGAATCCGAAACATCGGAACCGCCCTTATTGCTCAGAAGAAACTTTTTAGGCAATAAGTTTATTCTTAAACACACGAGCATAATCAATAAAATATATAATTTGACTATTTTAAGCTATATCCACAGATACTGGAAGGTCACTTCTACGCTATGCCTGAATATCGGAAAAGAACTTTAATTTCTTCCAAGCACAGACATCACCCTGTTATGAAATTCCTTATGAATCATATGAAAATAATTCAAAAATTATCTTAGAGCCTGCAACTAACAATACTGTGGTAACTAAAGCAGAATTTAGTAAACAGATCACCACAACCATTGTTAAATTATGAACATATTTTTACGGACGGATAATCAATCAATAGTAATGTGGGTTGCGCTTTTTTTTATTCTAAGAGGACCCGGGTGATGCGCCGCTTCACCTACATATTCCAATCCATTTACTTAAAAATAATAATATTTTTAAAATATTAATCATTTTATAATCTACATTTTTATTATAAAAATGTAGTATGTTTTATATAAACTCACATTAATTACTTAATTATACCATTATTTTCTATCAAACTAATAATGACTTAAAAACGTAGCGCACCTTTTCATAAGAGCGACCCGTTGAGGAATCACAATCAGCAGTTAACAAATTCCGCCTCAAACTAGAAGTTAGATTTGTTTACGGCAGTTGTTATGGTAACGCAATGGTGAATATCCGTAAGATAAATAGAGATGGGAACAGCATAAAACTGCTGCAGCAGGCTGCAGGCGCTTGTTCGCTTTTTATAGAATTAATGTAAATTAGTGCGTTCGGATCATCGGAGGCGGAAGCAGTTTTGCATCGTGTCGGTATCGTGGTATATAACTGTTTTCTAAGAACAAAAAAATATATTTAAAATCTTATAAATTCATATTATTTCCCCTAAGTATTAAAAAACGCTCCAAATCTATGAATAATTAACATCATAAAAAGGTAAAAAAAATAGCCATTTTGGGCGTGGTACCCCGACAATTTTTCGCCAGGGGCGCTATTTTTGCCTACGGGGCTATGCACCTAGCTACGCTGCGCTTCACCCGTTCTTAAATCCATGAGCCGCCACTGATGTCAACACAAACTATGCGACAATCATCTATTTATACAGCTGAACTTGTAGCAATAGAGCTGGTATTAAAATATTGTCAAAATTACCAGAATAATATTATATTTGTTATTTTCTCTGATTGTAGAAGTGCTTTGGAAAAGATTCGAAATGCTTCAATTTCACTAATTTAAATCATCTTTTAGTAAATATACTTAGATTGCTTAAACTAATCAACGATAATAATAAGTCTGGTTCTCTAGTTTGGGTAAAAGGTCATGCTGGACCAAAATGATTCAGTAGATCGGTTAGAAAAAGAAGCTACCGTAAATGGTGAAACATAGAATGTTTCAAAATTCCGGTAACGGATCTGTTTTATTTAATAAAACACAAACTGTTTCCAGATTGGCAAAAGCATTTCCAGGGCACTATTAAAGATAAAGCTATAAACCCAATGATCAATAAAAAACCATGGTTTCTAAATGAAAATAACAAAAACTTTGTTAAAACAATTTGTAGAATCAGGAGCTCACATGCCATCTGTCCTGTATATATGAGAAAGATAGGTATAAACGACAACACTTTATGTACATGTGAGGAAGTAGGAGATATTCAACATGCGATTCTAGGTTGCCCCTTAACCGCACAAGAAAACTCTATATTATACCACAAATTGAAAAACTTTTTTACACTTCCCATTAATTTAAACGTTTTAACGACTTCGCAAAATAAACACATCCGTAAAATAATATATAACCACATCATACAACTTTTGAAAATTAAAATGGAAAAAATAAGGAAAAAAACGTAAAAACATAAGTACAAATATACAAATATAAATAATTAAAAATAATTGCCTACGAAAAACATAAACATGCAGAAAAAAAATAATAAAAAATTAACTACTTAAAACATTTGATTTCAAAAAATTTTACAAATGATATAAGAAAAAAAAATGGTATAGAGTTTAGTTTTAAGTATCTATCCAGATGATTGGGATAGTTTGTGCAGAAAATAGAATGCTGGCCAGATGGTTTATTCCAGTGCCAAATAAATTTAACTCACACACAGACATAAGAGAGAAAGAAACATTGATTATAAAACTGGGATTTTTATGAAGGATTCAAATTTATTTTCCAAAAAACAATTGAACATTGAATAAAAAAGATATTTGAGAAAAATAATTTTTTTTCTATTTCAAATGTAATGCCCTAAATATTTTTGAGCAGCCACTTTGTTTAGTCTTACCAGGGACTAGGGGCGGAACTAGGGTAATGTTGAGGGGGGGGGCGAAAAAAATTGTACTATATATGAAGTAAAGTGAGGACCGTTAAATGTAAAATAGATAAAGAGTGGACCTATAGATCCCGCTCAGGAGGAGGGGGAATTACTATTTGCAATTGATGCAGTACTTGTTTTATGCATAACATTGTAATGTAACCATTGGATATGCTCAGAGGGGGGGGTGTACATATACTTTAGCACAAAACTTACTTTATCAGGAAAACGAATAAGTATTCAAAGAAATATTTCCTTCAACAGAAATGTGCACAAAACAAAAACAATTCTACAAAACTTAAAACATCTACTAAACGAATGAATACTGAATTCTCATACTTAATCAAATTAAGCAACAAATGACTAACAATAAGCATTTGTCTGATTAGATGAGAAATGTTGAATTTAGGTATATAAAGCAAAACAAATAAATTCACGTAAACTTTTTCATAGAACATTATTATTGTATCTGGGAGGATCCCAAGGGCTAATAATAATTACTTACGTGCAAATCTACCCCAAAACCGGTGTCTCAATATTTGTAAAATTTCCAAACGGTAAGCCATCTCGTCAGTCTGCCAAATATCTCATACACCACTGACATACTTTCTAGACATGTCAAGAAAATTTCGAAAAATCATTTTCCACAGATTAAACCACACTACGAGGTGTTGAATGAGGGAAAATCGATATTTCATAAGTTGCTAACAGCGCAGAATTGAAAGTTAATATACGAGGGCTAGGAGAAAATAAATGTAATCTTTAAAAGGTTTTCAAATAGCTCTATACTAAGAAGTTTTATCGAATGCCAAAGAATATATATACTATTTAAATACCTACATATTAAATTGCCACGGAGTTTTTATTAGTGAAGGGGTATTTATAATTTGTTAATGTTCGTTATTTAAATATATATTAAACATATCTGAAATATTAAAAAGTGGTAGACGAGGAGATGCATTTTAAAAATGATGCAAATTGAATAATTTCAAATAGGTAGAAGAACTTTTCACTAAGCAGCAAAATCATCAGAGTAAGAATTGTCCTACACAATTGCTTTTGCAGTATGGTAAAGAGCCTTATGGTCAATGGAACCTTAGAAAGTAAACTTAGAAATGCATAACCAGTTTATATTAACAAGTAGAGTCCGAGCCATTCATCGGCTTCAGCCACCTTCGGCTATTATTTCAATGTTCGGCAAATAAAAAATTTGGCCTTGGCCAAAATTTAGCCGAAACTTTTGCCGAAGCCGAAGGTCCACGCTCCCAAATAAAAAATTAATATTATTATATTTTTATATAGATGAATACTTGACATCTTATTTAAAACAATATCTGCTTTGAGAAAAAGATACATTTCATTACCTTAGTCCTTATGTACGCTTAAAACAGGCTGTGAAAACATATTTTTATCAACACCATCCACCTGTAGCTAGTGAACAATTTTTTAGTTCAGCTGACCAAATTTAGGCTGAAAACCTTTTAATTTTAATTACTAGTTAACCACTTTTCTTATATTCTTTAATTATTTTATTACTACTACTTATATACACACGGTTTATGATTTGTTTTTATTGTTTTGTGTTTTCTAGAAAGTAGAATGCTATTTGTTTTTACATTCCTTGTAAGAGGAAAGTACTTATTGTATCATAAGAAAAACATTCTTTGAATAAGAGTCCCTAGATGCCGAAAAACACGTTTTCTTAATTTCGTCGGTCTGCCTAAAAAAACTACTTATCCGATTGACTTTAAATTTTGGTTAAAAATTAAGGGTCGTATGGGGATGAAATGGAAACATTTTGGTAAAAATATAATATTATGGAGGAACAAAATGGCGGCCTGATAAAATGTTAAAAAAATTATTACTAAAAAACTACTAATCCAATTTACCTAAAATTTTGCACAAAAATCAAGTGCGATATAAGACTAAATTGTTAAAAATTTAGTGACGAATCACTATAGGAAACAAAATTAAAATAAATTAACAGCAAAATTCAAAAAATGTTATTCTGGAGTATTGAAGCAGTAATAATGTTTAAGTAGGTATGGTAAGTAAATAGACGTTTGTATATACGTATGTATATATGTATGTTAGATCTTGGCAAAAAAGTTGTGGAGATTAAAAAAATATATTTGTTTCAATCCGAATGATTGTTAGATATGTAAATAAAACAATTTATTATTTGCGCATGCGCAATATAACTATTCAAGAGTATAGTAACTTTCGGCCAGACAAACAACACAATATAAAAATATAGAAAATATATACAAAATGAATATGAAGAAACACAAATTTCAAAAAATCGGTAAATTCTAACTTATTCCATCACCCACCTATAAATCAGTTTACATATACATATATTTATTTCGCAACAAGTTTATAGATATTGTATAAATTGTAATAATACAATAGTTCTATTATAAGGTAAGCTCTGGATACAAAAATAAGTGACACCCTTGTAACAAAACTTTCTTCGTAATGAAATCACTTTATCAACAAAAGTGACACATGACATATAAGGTATAGTTTGTGCCAAATAACTATACTTATATGTATATAAAAACTGTGTTGATTGATGAACACCATTACGAAGAAAGTTCCGGATAAAAGCCAATTTACCTATCTTTCTTGTATCAAAGAAAAAGTTTTTTGATTGACTTATGTTAAAATAAAAGAAATTACGAGTTTTTATTGGTATCTTTTCTAGTCTCAAGTATTTTTATTTT
Source organism: Kuschelorhynchus macadamiae (assembly GCA_030620095.1). NCBI lineage: Eukaryota > Metazoa > Arthropoda > Insecta > Coleoptera > Curculionidae > Kuschelorhynchus > Kuschelorhynchus macadamiae. The sequence continues at coordinate 1,077,360 of JAUTXW010005496.1, forward strand.
TAATTTGTTATTAGCTGTCAGTTTTCCCATTGAATGAAAAAACACAACCTCAAATAAATTCTGCTTATCGTATTACAACTTACAATCACAAAATGTGACGAATTGGTAGTTCAAATATTAATATCAAAATAGGATAGAATTCCTTCGGCTTTCGACCGAATGCGTGAGGAAAGCCGAAGTTCGACATACGTTTCGGCCAAAAAAGCACCCTCGGTCGGACTCTATTACCAATGCTGAATCATCCGAGAAAATACGTGGCAATGAAATCTAAAGTGTAATCATAAGATCAATGAGTGCCTATGAATCCATCGTCGTGTAGCTGTAGAGTCAATAAACTACAGCAAAGTTTAAGCTAATGTGAACATAAAAGGGGAAGAAAGGAGCCATTTGTAAGACACAAACAAGAGCCATGGAATTCATGCTTTGCTTGCCTCGAGTGGAAGTTTAACTAAGTGGGTGCAATTGGTAATTGTTAGAACCATCAAAGAAAGGGATAAAAAGTAAAAGTTTCGGATTTGCAAGGGAGATCCTAACATGCACCAACAAGAATGTGACAATGTGCTATCTGGCAATGTCCAATAGGAACCTGTGACATGTGTTTCGTCTAGAAACTATCAGTTAAGAAAATACATTCCCAATATGAAGCTATATAAGTACAGTAGAAATCGTGAACAAAAATATTAAAACAACACATTAAACAAAACGTGATTAATGATAACAAATTATACAACGGCAAAAATATATAAGCCGATAAACCCATTGGATTATAAAGTCGACTATGCATACTTCCTACTAAAAAGTCAAGACAGTCTTAGCGTTGGATACCGAGATATATATCTTACATCTTTTATTTTTAGTAAAAATGAATCAACATATTTTTTTATATTTGCCTTATAGAGATAGGTGTAACACAGATACAGCTGTTCTTCAAACTAAAATACGTAAGAAATATTATTAAAAACAAGCTTTTATTTATAAACTATTGAACTAAAAAGTAAAAAAAATAATAAAACTTAGATAAACACAGAACTTTTAAATTAAATATATTCTTAAAAACCTGAGATTTTATTTTAAGTGTGATAACGTGTAAAAATATTATAATTTTTACAAGTTCTGTTTTTGTGTAACTTTTATTATTTTCTTTAGTTTTTACTTAAATAGTTTATAAATAAAAGCTTGTTTTTAAAAAAAATTTTAACGTCTATTTTATTTTGTACTTTTTAGCATTACAATTTTTTTAATTATCTGTCTTAAAATCTTTACTTGTGCGTATTCATTTGTTAATATTCAATTTTAAAAATATTTTACAAAACCAACGAGCCCCAACACGACGGGGTCAAGTTCTGTAGTTGAGGTGTTCCTATGGCTACTTTTCAGCTCCACCATCAGACCAGCTCAATGATACCATATTCAACAGTCAACAAGAAATGCCAAATTTTAGCTCAATCGGATGCCAGCAAGGGCTTGTTTAATGAATTGTCAATTTTGAACCAGAAATACAGACCATATTACCATAGAGTATAATAATATGGTACCATATTATTATACCAAATTACATAGGCATGCCAAATTTTAGCTCTATCGGATGACAGCAAGTGCTTGAAAAATGGATTACAAATTTTGAACCGTAATTCAGACATACGACAAAAGCAAGTTAAAGCTTGTACAAACTTCAATCGAGTCAACAGCCCACGGAAATATTGAAAAACGAAGTTTGGTTATTTGCAGGGTTTTCATTTATCTTCTGTTACCTCCCTACCGCTTAAAATACGGAGAAACAAAAAAACTTTAAAGACACACATTGTAAACGAAACCTTCTGGCATGGGTGGCTGACTTAACTATTTTTAGCAGGGATTTGGATGAATTTGCAAGACTTACCTAGTTTAGTCTTAGCGACTAGTTGTAGAAGTTAAAACTCTTTGATAATCCTGTATTATCAGCTAGGGAATCTAGCACAGGCTTACACTAAGGTTAACTCCCGTAGGTGGTGAGAATGAGCAGTTTGCTAAGAGCCAAGAATGAGCGATGTTTTCAAGAAGGATGTTCAAGGGGTTCAATATATTCTAGGTACTATGGCCCTAATAAGCCAACCTGTCCCAATTGCAGAAAACCGAACAGGGAGCATATATATGTTCGACCAGAGGGTTGGCAGATGAGCTTTAAAATCAGAGTAAAAGAATAAGTCGTTCAATTCAAGAAACAAGTATGTATTTCATGTCAAAATCAATCAAAAATACGTTTTCCTAAAAAGCTGAATAACACATTAGAATCATTTACACATTTTTTCCACAAAAGAAAACATGCTTTGAGCCATTAATTTGGTAAACACCATTTTTCCCGGAATTCGGATGAAAACAATTCTGATATTGAGCGAAACTATAGGCAGTCAACAAAAATCCTCACGTGTGTTGCAGGTCAGCAAACAATCGATTAAGGGAAAGTCGTAAAAAATATTTACGTGTTAGACGTTGCCCGTATAATGAAATTTTTATCACCCAACTACCTTTCTTTTTCAGTTTAAATTAAGAATGTTCTCAAGGTTTCAGCCTAGTACATTTTTTTTTGAAAGTACATTAATTTTGTATTGTTACATACGTTTCTAAAACTACATTTGGTAGCTGTTCAATTAAATTGATAATTTGAAAAGGTCAGCTTAATTTAACGTACATATTTCATGTACGCATCGCTGATTTTTCTTTTTGTCCCGTTGGTTACACGATATTCTATTTATATATTTTATACAATATATAATTTTCTTTCCTTAAGGAAGTATTGATTTTCCATTCAAAAATACATAAAGACTAATAGACAGATAATACTAAGTAGTGATATAAATAGAAAAATGTTAAAGATCAAGTGAGTTGGCTTTTTCAAACCAACTCTCTGTTTTTAATCTTAAGCCAACTTAACTATTACGACAAAATTTTTAAGGTAAACTAAATACATAATATCAAAGATATGTATGCAATACATATACACAAACAGATACATAGATACAGCATACATTCATAAATAATAGCATATAAGTTCTGTAGTATGCTGCAAATATGCTTTTCATTTGAAATAATTCAGTTAAAGTTTGGATAATAAATATGAGTAATACAACTTGTATCTTGTGGAAAGGCTAAGAATCAAACTGGTTCATTTGGGTGTAATTAAATAACTGAACTTGGTTACATACTCAAAAAAGTTTGGTTTTAGACCTATCTTTTGCGTTTTTAATCGACAGGTCAATATTGTCAGATTTTTCCTGCCCAGAAATAACGTTTTTGGCCCTCTAGCGTATACAAGCCGCTGTGATTTATGAACTCTTTGCCAGACATCAAATATCCATAAACAATCTTCCAGAATAAAGGCTATCACAATTAAAGCGAAATCCAAAAACCTTATTTTTAATTTGCAAGAGCCCATTATCGTAGAGGAATGGTATCAAGCTACTCTGATAAATTCAATCCAAATATTCGAGTTTTTTTTCACGAAAAATGGTTCTGACTGAATGACTACAATAAAACTACATGGGTGGATCCCAATGAGCAGGTAATGTAGGAAGGAATCGAAATTTAGATATTTATGTATTTTATGCAGATTAGAGGTTCTAAGGTAATAATATTTTTATAGGTTTATTGTTTCTACTACTATGACTGAGTATGATATATTAGACGATTATGAAAATATGATAAATTATAGAATGTGATGATGTAAATGAGTTCATACGAAATAGTCCAACAAACATAAATTTTGTTCATATCAATATTCGTAGTATTGACAGGAATTACAACAATTTAGATTCTTATTTACAGGCAGTATGCGTGGACTTTGAAGTAAACAATCTCTCGGAAACAAACAAAATTAACAACTTGTCGGATTTTACATTAACGTTACATTAAAAATCAATAAATGCGATGGCACAGTGGTATTTGTAAAGTCAATTCTTTCACCAAAAACAATGTTCAGATTGGCCTCATAGCAATCTACAGGCTGCCGTCATTAGACAGAAATCTCTTTGTTGATGACTTGGATGAACTTTTACGTAAAAATGTTAAAAAATATATATGTTAATATCAGCACTAAAGAGAGGAACGCTATAATAATAATAGATTACTTGAACGGCCTAAATAAGCATGGTTATGTGAGTTACATAAACTCTAATACTAAGTCAACGACCTGTATCGACCATTTCTTTCTGAGAAATAAATTGCCAAACGCAGTGAGCTATCCGGTTATTTTAAATTATTGTCTCACTGATCATTTTAAATATTAATTGGAGGCAGGGATATCCAGGAGAATCTGTTAGACAAGAATTCATATTTTAAAAAACTGATTTTAATAAAATAGGACGTGCTTTCAGTCAACAAGGCTGGAGAGAAGTTTTAAACTCACCCGATGTTAATGAATGTACTAATATTTTAGTAAACAATGTTTCTAAAATCATTGTCTCTGTCACTAAATATGTTAATGTCAAACATGTTGTAAAGAAAAAACCTTGGATAACCCAAAGTATTATAGCGTCAATAAAAATTCGCGACAGTCAGAAATGTGGTCGTAAGGGAACCACTGAGTCTGACAGCACTTGACAATTTTAAACAATATAGGAACATGCTAACTTAATTAAGACAGTTAAATATAATTATTATAAAAACAGAATAACTGTACTTCGGAATAACATAAAGAAGATGATCAGGGAGGCAACAAATGAAACAAAATGACGTTTATATTAAAAAATGGCGAAAAAATAACAGACAACAATGAGATGGCAAGTATTTTTCTTGAATATTTTGGTAAAATTATATATTTTTTTTAAAATATCCCGTAACTCAATATTTATGGCTACTATTGTGGAACGTGAGTTGATAAATACTTTAAAACTTAATCTTGCGAAAACAATAACATACCATCAAACATTATTAAAATGAACCATACTTTATTAAAACCACTTTTGCATCTAATTAATATGATTTTTGACACAGGTACTTAAGATGGAATGAATATTTTTGGACCTGGCTCGAGCGATTGAAACTGTAGCTCACCTAACCTAAAAAGTTAGAATGCATTGGTATAAGGGGGGTGAATCTCTTTAAATTATATTATTTAGGAAATAAAACACAGTGTCGAAATTAATAATGTTTTGAGTGGGAAGGAAAAGATGCAGCTAGGTGTGCACCAGGATACAGTGCTGGGCCCAGTATTATTGTAAATATATATAAATATATATATACATATATATATATATATATATATATATATATATATATATATATATATATATATATATATATATATATATATATATATATATATATATATCTATATCTATATATATATATATATATATATATATATATATATATATATATAAAAATATATATAAATATATATATAAATATATATAAAAATATATATAAATATATATATAAATATGTATATATTATATGTATACATTATATGTATTGTATACCCCTTGTTTTTTTTACGCTCAGCTAACGGCAGCTTTTCATCTGGAGAGCACTATGGGTTCGGGGGCAAATGAAAAATAATTTTATTTAATTAACTTTGATATTAGATATTAGAATTTAATTATTAAATTTCTGTGTGTTCTTTTAAAATCAAAAGTAAATCTAAAAAAAAATACATTACATAATCCAAATAGACTACTAAAAGGGCGCCACGCTGTTTTTTTTATATATTTAATAAAGGAAAACCGCGAAACCAAAATAAATAAACTTTAGCCTAAGCTAGTTCCTATAGCAAAAAAAAACTGAAATAAAAATTAGGTGAGTGTGGGCAGGATATATGAAAATATGAGGTAAATTTCCTATACTTAAGACGACACAATATATTATATAGCAAATGTACTATTTAAATAAGATAATTCTAAATAAAAAAAAAGGAATTTAATATGCCAAGATTTTCATAAAGAAAATTAAATAACCCCATAGTCGACTATAGTTCACATAACTCATTAATAATTTTAACACCTTTAATTATTGTTACAAAAATAAAATAATTTTATCTGGCCTTTCCAGGGATGTCAGGACTTCAAGGGCTGCATCAAAACATCAAAAGAGGATCACTTCAAAATCACAGGAACAGTTACAGTGTCTGGAACTAACAGCCTTCGAACAGAACTGGATCAAATAAAGAAGTCTAGGCGGGACAACAGATTACGTTTCTTTTAAGACCATAATTCATAACTCATGGTACGGTACGGTATGCCAAAACTTAGGGAGTCGACTCAGTTTTACAGTACCGGACTATTCCAAGGGCTTTGGGATGTTTCAACTACACCTAACTTAAGCATTTCATCAAGTTCATCATTTAGGATTTTTAACATAAAAGGACTCATTAAATATTGTCTTAATTTGAAAGGTTTAGCATCACCTGTATCAATACTCATTGATATCTTATTTGTAAGACCTAACCTATTTTTACTACTCAATATTTCAAAAGAATCAATAATATTCCTAGCTTGTACTTGATTATCTCCCGATAAAGCGTCTAGAGAACAGAACTTTGAAAAAGTAGAATCTTTTTCTGAACATAAAGTGTCAACACTACTTCCGGATAGATCACTCTGAGTGTACCACTCCTTATTTTTAAAGTCTATCTTAACTTGAAATTTTTTACAAAAATCACTACCAAAAATAAAATAATGTGAAAGCGAAGGTACTACATAGGAAGGCAAAAGTTGCACTGATTCTCCCATAATAATAGGTAGATTAACAACTCCCCTTATTTTGTGTTTAGCACCGTCTGCTGTTACAACATGTTCCAGAGACGAACTGTGAATTTTTAAATTTAAATTATTTAATATGGTTAACCCGAATTTCCCTACTATGGAAATATTTGCACCACTATCTAACAAAGCAGTAATTTTTTGGTCAAACAATTTAACCGACAAATAAGGCCTGTTATCATTATTCTTCATCAAGAAAACGGGAGCTAATTTCTTACAGAAATTATTTTTTTCAGACGTATTTACAGACTTTTTACTACTCTTTAAATTACTATCTCTTTGGTTGACTTCTGAAGGTAAGGTAAGACGCGAGTCAACTACACGTTTTCCCTTCGGTCGTTTCCCGAACATTCAGAACAGCTTTTAGAAGTGACATCAGGTGCGCCACATTTAAAACAAAACTTTTTATCTATGTTAGCTCGGCAGTATCTAAACGTATGGTTTGGTATACCGCACTTCCAGCAAACACTACTATCTGTGCTACTAGGTTTACTATTACTATCAGTGTTGTTATGATTTTGCGGTTTATGGAATTTATTTTTACCGTTATAATTATTGTTGTTATTTTTTCTATTAAATTTCCTATTAGTTAATTTTACTTTCTGTTCTTTATTTCTTTCCGCATCATTATTAAATTCTAATACCTGACGTGTAGATGAACTAGAAGAAAGACCTAAAATATCAGCTTGCTCTAAGCGTTTGCATAATCTACTTAATTCATCGACCGTAAATATTTCCTGTAACGCTAACCGTTGACGATACTCTTTTTGTAAACCTCGTATAATATATTTGACCTTTGTTACTTCGGCTGGAGTATTAGATAATCGACTAAAGAGACCTTCCATGGAAGCTATATACAAAACAACTGGTTCACAAATAGATTGTTTTTTCTCCCTAATTTGTTTCCATGTATCATCATCTACATCGGAATCCAAAAAGTCGGACTTCAATTTCACAATCAAAGAATCCCAATCACCAACAGATGGTTTTACATGCCGTAGCCAAAAGATAGCCTTGTGAGAAAATAAATCACTAGCTGATTCGAACAAATCTATTTTAGAAATATGTCTAGAGTGAGCCATTTCTTCGACTCTTTCTATGAAAGACATCACATTTTTTGGATTACCATCAAACGTAATTCCTAACTTATGAACTGGAGTGCCCTTAAAATAATTGTTACTTAAAGAACTTGAACTTGGAAGAGTTTGTGATTGCATTACACCTGAACTAGAAGGTTGTAATACAGGATCATTTACAATTAAATCTGGTTCCCTAACTTTATCGTGTAAGTCAGCATCTAAGTACATTGCTGAAGCATAAGCTTCATTTTTGAATTTTAATTTTTGACTTACATTAACCTCATTCTCATCAAAAGACATTCTTAAAATTCGCTTAGTAAGATGTAAAACGAATCAGAAGATGGACCTTCAAAATCTGATATTAAGTTCTTAATAGAATCTGTTATATATTCTATTTCATTTTTTTCCTTATCAAAATCAAAAAAATGGTCAACTAATTTTAGAACATCTGAATTAGATTGACGTTCCTTGTCTAAAAGCCGCGCAAGCATCTTCCTTTTATCATTAACATTTCTATCCGTAACTATCGCGCGAATTCTAAGTTCATAATCTAGCTCGTCTTTCAATAAAAGATTAGGTTTAAAATATTTTTCCATTTTTAATAATTTATGCTTATATTATTTTCTAAAAAAAATAAAATTCTAAGCGAACCTAAATTTAAATCAATGTACTTAAAAAAAATTGAAACTTAGGACACTCTGTATAAGTGTTGCACGCAAAAAGAAGTAATATTAAAAAATATTCTTCAATCACTAATATTTTGCGAGATTAAAATTACAACTTATCTACTAATATCTAAATAAAAATGAATACTCTAGTAGTATCCTATGCAAAATGAAAATTTTATCAAGTTCAAATGTTACTGCAATACCTTTACAAAAACAAAACCAAAATTTGTGGCGATTATTCAATAAGTTCTTCACCAATTCAATAGCTAATGAAGTAAAAAAAATATAGCTAAGCCCAATATTAGAGTATACTTTTTAAACTTGAATCTTAATAAAGAAACAAAAAAATCGCAGTACTATATTACGTAGTAACAAAACCAAAACAATAAAATCATAACCCCAGGACCTGTTATATCCACCGATATACAAATAAATATTTTTTAATAAATATCGTACTGCAAAGCTATTCAAGGAAAATTTGTCGAAAATGGCAACATCTAAAAACGTTAAACTCCAAGTCCATATTTAAAAAACATATCTCTCTCTGAACATACGATAAAATGTCTAAAAAGTACAGGTATTCGAAATTGTAGCAAAAAAAAAATTTAACACTTTATCAATAAGAAACTTCCTTGCATCAGAATGTGTAAATAGCATTAAATCGAGTGTGATTTCAACAATAAATAATTATCAGATGATTTTAAATATATATTTCTATATTCTATATCCATATAAGAAATGTATTATCAGATAATATTCCGAAAATATATATTTTGACGTTGATAATAAAACCTGAAAAATTTTAAATACTGATACACCTATACTGGTGTTCAAAGCAAAATAAAAAACTATACATATATATGTGCCTAGAGAATAATATACCTCTGTCCACTCACCAATAAACTAAAACAAATAATTTCCAAATAGACTTGAATTTATTTAGAAAAATGAAGGAATTAAAAATTTTAATTAAGGTTAATTATTTTTTCGAGCATATTCATAAAAAATATTTTTTTTCTAGCCCCACATTGGGCGCCATTTGTGTAGCGTATCATACCCCTTGTTTTTTTACGCTCAGCTAACGGCAGCTTTTCATCTGGAGAGCACTATGGGTTCGGGGGCAAATGAAAAATAATTTTATTTAATTAACTTTGATATTAGATACTAGAGAATTTAGTTATTAAATTTCTGTGTGTTCTTTTAAAATCAAAAGTAAATCTAAAAAAATACATTACATAATCCAAATAGACTACTAAAAGGGCGCCACGCTGTTTTTTTTATATATTTAATAAAGGAAAACCGCGAAACCAAAATAAATAAACTTTAGCTTAAGCTAGTTCCTATAGCAAAAAAAACTGAAATAAAAATTAGGTGAGTGTGGGCAGGATAAATGAAAATATGAGGTAAATTTCCTATACTTACGACGACACAATATATTATATAGCAAATGTACAATTTAAATAAGATAATTCTAAATAAAAAAAAAGGAATTTAATATGACAAGATTTTCATAAAGAAAATTAAATAACCCCATAGTCGACTATAGTTCACATAACTCATTAATAATTTTAACACCTTTAATTATTGTTACATAAATGAAAGTTAGAAAGAATAATTAACTGGTTTACTTTTAAATAGCATAAATCGTTTAAACTTTAAATCAAATGTAAAAATGTATAATATTAAATAATGCTTGTAGTAAAAAAAATTAAATAAAAATGGATAATTAATAAAATTTTATCTGGCCTTTATAAATCCTTCCAGGGATGTCAGGACTTCAAGGGCTGCATCAAAACATCAAAAGAGGATCACTTCAAAATCACAGGAACAGTTACAGTGTTGCAAGATTGCTGGATAAAAATCCAGGTTTTCTCCAAAACACAAACTTTACTATGGCTCTCAGATAAAGCAGATAGTTAATCCATGCGAAGAAACAAAAATTCAACTCACCACTACTGGGTATATTCGGGATGATTCCCGATTTTTCTTCGGATCAACACATTGAGGTGTTGTAAGTACCTCGACTACCAACCGGAATGACGATACCAAGGGATGAAGTCCGTTGGCCAACCAAGAAGGTCGAGCACGGAAATAGTCAGTAAAGTCACTCGTGAAAGGAATTCAAATTCACCATGAAACTTAAGAAAATTCATTAACTTGATTCGGCAACACTGCAACTGAAAACCGAATGTAGAAACGCAAGCCGACGTCGACGCAGTGAATCCATGACTTGAGAGTACCAAAAGGATATGTTTATATTAAATATAAAATTCCTTTACCTGCTTTGAATATTGAAATGATTGGCAAATATTGTGATTTTATCTGGATGGCAACGTAAAAATAAATATGAAGTAAATTACTTGTTTTGATTTATGTACAAATTATAAAGAAAACGACATTTCCACCCTAAAATTAAATATTACGTTATAAATCCCACTTATAGACAACCCAAATTACTAATATATATATATATATATATATATATATATATATATATATATATATATATATATATATATATATATATATATATATATATATATATATATATCGGCGTGAATTAAACTGTTCACCAAATGAAACAATTTAGCTCATGAAAAATATAATGCAGTATATACAGTATATATTATATGTATATATTATATCTATTTATATATGTATATATATATATATATATATATATATATATATATATATAGGTATATATATAGAATGACGTTTCGCTCATTATATTGAGCTTTCTCAAGATATTTATTTTCTTCAATAAAAACATGTATAATATTTAAATTTTAAAATGGTTACAAACATTACTGAAAAAACATCACTCAAAAACCATTACATTTAAAACAAACAATGATCATAAAAACAAAAATACATATAAAACAAAATTAATATTATACATAGTACGCATCTTGGAAACATGTTAGTTTTACGAATGTTTTGAGATAGCAATAATTTCGACAGGTCTGGAATTCTGGTAGATAAAAACGAGACAATTTTTTCTTTGTTTTTTTATATTTACTTAGATTTTTATTGCTATACCGAGTTTGGGTCTATGCTACTGCAGAACAGACTATACATCCTCATAAGGGACAGAAGTTGGCAACAAACCTTTAAATGATCCGAATGGCTAGATCAAAACCTTCTGACTCTAAATCAGGATAAAACTCATTAAGTCACGTTTTGTATATTAAATCAAGAAACTTGCAATTGCCAAAGCCCTAGGTCTAGGCTAAATACAAAGTATCTGGGAGTAACCTTTGACTTACATTTAAAATATGATGTACACGTTGAATCAGTAATTTAGAAAATTAGAAAAACTATTTAGGTTCTATCAGCTAAGAGAATTTCTATCAAACAGGTAGTGTATCAAGCACTAGTTGAATCAATTCTGAATTATGGCATTAGGGTGTATGGAAGTATGTGTAGTGCTGTCCCGGATAGTTTGTACATCACTCAAAAGCGTATTATTAAAGTGTTTATGAAAAAAGATAAACAAAACTCAAGTACTCAATTGTTTTCGGAGAGCGGACTTTTGACCCTTAGGCAATTATATGTAGAGTATTTCAAGATTTATGAAAAAAAGTAATAAGTATAGTACACTAGTACAACATTCTGTACTATGTCTGTAAAAAATGGAAGATTGATTACCACAACCTTAAGGTACACACTCTCACAAAGACATTGCGTATCTTTCTAATCTAAAATCTAAATCAAAAAACGTGAATAGGTTTCTAGTGTACGCTTTTGCCTGGATAAAGACGAACTATGTAAGGTTCCTATCATAAAATGAGCGTTAAGATAAAAAATAATTTTTTTGCCAATATGTCAAAATATTATAGATAGGGAGAGCAATTATGTCAATATAAATAATGAAGGTGTGGATATTCTTATGATTTTTTCCCTAAATATTCTGAGATAAATCAACGGAAAACTGCAGTTACTTTTCAATCACTGACAACCCCCTGACAAGAAAAAATCTTAAAATTGCGAACTAAATTTACAATGTCTTCAAAAAAAAGGGATAGTTTTTATCTGTAAACTTTCCAAAATAGAGAAAGAAATTGCCTAACACTTTTATGATTTCAGAAATTTAATCGTTTTTTTTAAATTATTTATAATAATTGTTTATTCACCTAGACCGTACGGTATTATCTCCTTAGAGGACCTGAAACAATATTTGCATTAAATATCTCGCTTTGTTTATGTGGTCAATCATTACTTGCTTTTTCTTCCCGGATTTTCCGAAAATCTTATGATCACCAGCAAATTAATTCCGCAGAAACTATTTCATAAGTGTTTGGTTTTTTTTCTTAGAAATGGTCCAGTTTTTAGAATGTGTCAAAATATTGTTAGATAGGGAGAGCAATTATGTAAATATACCTAATGAAGGTAAAGATATCATGAGCCAAAATGGTAGATTTGTTTTCTAAATATTATGATAGTTTTTGAGATAAATAAATCGGAAACTGTAGTTGATTTTCTATCACTGTCAACCTCCTATAAAGAAAAAATCTGAAAACTGCAAATTAAATTTACAATGACTTCAACTAAAATGTGATAATGTGTTTTTACCTGTAAAGTTTACCAAAATATAGGAAAAAAGGAGTGTTTTGCAATATAAGTAATTTTTTTAATAAAAATCAATATAGTGACATTTATAAAATATAAAATTGCTAACTAACAATTTTAATTACCAATAGAATTCCGAAACTAGTATTATATTTGTTATTCAGCTTGTAACCCACGTTATCAAAGTATACAATAATACCTCTAAACGATGCAATATTTCTCGCATATTCATATAATCTGAAGGCACGCAACCCACAACACAACATTCTGTTCTAGAACGTTGTCATCCTAAATTAATAGCAATATAAGTATCTACCAAGTAGTACATCTATTACCAAATACGCCTGCTTATAGTAATTATGTTTATTAGTGCTAACCGGCCCAATAATTATTATTTAATAACTCTTAGTTGTTTAAAATTTAAAAAGCACTAGTTTGAGCCGATCAGAAAAAAATTTGGGGGCTGCCCTTAAAATAAATCTAAGCGAATATTTATAAAAATAAGAAAGCACTAACGAAACTAATCGAAGCACTAAAAAGCACTGACAAACGAACCCTAATTTGGGTCGATCAAAAAAACTTTGGAGTTTACCTTGAAACAAAATATACCAATATTATCAAAATTAAGAAAGCGATAACGAAACTACTTAAAGTACTAAAAAGCACTAACAAAGCACTAATGAATGATACCTAGTTGGGGTCGATCAGAAAAACTTTGGGGGCTGACCTTGAAACAAAATAAACGAATATTTCCAAAATTAAGCAAGCAATAACGATGCTACACGAAGTACTAAAAAGCACTAATAAATCACTAATGAATGATACCTAGTTGAGGTCGATCAGAAAAACTTTGGGGGATGACCTTGAATCAAAACAAACGAATATTTCCAAAATTAAGCAACCAATAATGAAGCACTTAAAGCACTAACGAACGACACCTAGTTTGGGTCGATAAGAAACATTTTAGGGGATGACCTTGAAATAATAATACTTATTTGCGAATCTAAGGAAGAATAAACAAAACCAAATAAAGTACAAAAAAGTACTAACGAATGAAACCAAAGTTGAGCGAATCGGAAATACAAGAGAGATCAAGCAATAACGAAACTATTTGAAACAGTAAAATGCACTAACGAACAACACCTAGTTTGGGCCGATCAGAAAATTTTACGAAATTTAGTTACGAACACTTGTCGCCCTCGGAAGGCTTCTAGTTATTCGGAATTTGGAGATATTTAACCTGCTTTCTTCGTATGTCTTTCCGGTTCAAAATTTGCAATACATACCTATGTAACTTCAGTGACAATGCAATAATATGATACTAGGGAGTAAAAAAATCGTAAATAGCTTATACAGGATGCGTAAAAAAATTGAAATGTTGGGAAACTTTTTTAATATCGATTTTAACAAAATAACTTATTCTTTTTCTGCTTGCTCCAAAACTAAGACTGACGAAAATAAACGTGAATATTTTATACAGGGTGCGTACAAAAATTTGAAAATTATATAGTGTTAATTAAAGCTAGCATCCGACTGAGACGAAATTTCGCATACCTATGTAACTTCGGTGACAATGCAATATTATGGCACCATTGAGTCAAAAAATCGTAAGTGTCTTATACAGGGTGTGTAAAAAATAATGCTAAAAAGTACATAATAAAACAAAAACGTAAAAAATATTTTTAAAACAAGCTTTAACTATTGAACTACTAAAAACATTTAGTATATGAAGTTAAATACATAAACACAGAACTTTTAAAAATTGGAATATTTTTTTAAAAGCTTGAGGTGAGACGTCATCACCCTTGAAAGAAAGTCTTAATATTTTAAGAAAAGTTCTGTAAATGTTATTTTTTATTTTTTTTTCTTCATTGTTTACGGATAAAAGCAACGTTTACGTTTATTTTATTAAAAATATTTTTACGTTTATTTTATTAAAAATATTCTATTTCTTTTATTTTCCAAATATGTAGACATTTCCAAAGTACCATTACGTTTGAGGTTTAGTTTTTGAGCTTAAGACACCAACAAAATACCTTTTATTTTACTTGAGGGGGTAAAGACGTTAAATATCCTTCCCAAGAATGGCTAATAATAGTTAAAATTTAAAATACAATGCATAATTAGTATTATTCGCCTTAATACAAGCTAGGAAATTATCCCTCCTAGAAGAGAAAGAGAAACTATACTTTATAAAATGGTGGGGGGATCGCGGTTTTTTATGAATAACATTTCTCTGATGGCTTTACTATCCTTCCCAAGATCACTTCCGGAATGTTTTACACTTGTTTGAAAGGTGTGTATCTCTAGAGAGCAAATTGATGACTAAACCAAATTTTATTCCATTTTATTAGAATTCCAAAATGAATTATTGTACCTAAAAGATGACATCCAAAAACAGAATACTAAATTTTGTAACTCAATATTAGCAATATTATACATAAGCGTTCAGTTCTATGACGCTATAATTGGACAAATATAGTTCCTTCATCATCTGACAAGTGAACATGGCACTTGAAAAGATTATTAGATCTATAGAGGTGGAATAACTTCTCGAGCTTCTATATATCGATATAGGCTTTCCGACTAAAGAATATTGTTTCAATTTATCAAGACACACCACATCTCAATTTTATATTTCAGAATTTCAGGCATTTACGGCACACCCACCCTTGCTTCAGTAGGATCTGATAGATTTACTACGTCACCTGGTCGAAATATTAAGGACGTGTCTTGCAGACGTCTATGTTTCGAAGGCTTAGAGGTGAAAATATTGTTTAAGAATTTATTAGTTCATTAGCTTAACCTTCCTCTTTATTAAGTTGATAAAGAAGTTATGTAACAGATATATAAGAAATAGTAGGCATACAAAACACAGATTCTCATGGCGGATAGAAATCATTGGACAATACGCGCGGAGTTCACCTTATCTGTGTCTATAGATATCAATGGTGCTTTAGACAAAAATGTTTTACCTATGGGTAGCCACGAAGCCAAATGCCTAAGTGCTAGGTACCGTGGTTGCCTTAAGTGAAGATAGTTAAAGTTTCTTGATACGGAATTTAAAACTTGTTGGTACCAGGTTCCACAATCGAGACACTCTGGGAATAAAGAAGTGAACAAAATAGAAGGTCCTTGAAAAAGAAAACCGAATATCTTAGCGGCTGCCATGGTAATTTATAATAATATTTGTTTTCAAAAATTATTTGATTACTCACTTGAATGGTGTATGATTGGGTCTTAGTGGCACTAAAATGGACAAGGTTCTTTGCTCCTCATCCTACGATTTTATGGAGATCCCCTGTTAGGATAGTCACTACTATACGTCTACCATGCATTTCAGTCTTGGAAAGGGCAATGGGAAACTGTATGCGATAACAGAGTATACTATCGTCAGTATAGCTGTGGATAGGATTGCTGGTAAGAGGATGTACAGGAGGAATAAGGTAAGTGTACACAATGAACCTGTGGAACATCTGCGTTGATTTCGTTGAAGTCAGAGGAATGAACAGTAAATACTACGAAAATATTTCTGCAGGAAAAAAAACTGGCAATCTAAGTACAAAGTTCTGATAGAACACCACGGGCAGGAAGCTTGCCATACCAGACATGACCAAATGACGCAAATATATCGAGACCAATAATTTAGGTTTGTCCCCATTGAATTCGTTTACTGTTTGTTTGTCCCCACTGAATTCGTTCGAAACCCACAACTTGTTCCAGTTGTGGGTTTCGAAGGTAATAAGATCTATTGTTGACCTTTGGTGGCGGAAGTCTTGTCTGTCGTGCTTAAATTTACACTGTTAGAATTTTTTTAAAGATCATAATTGCTATGTTCTCCATTGCTTTAGTAGTAGAGTAGTAATATTGTTCTGTAGTTAGTGGAAAGTTTTTGATCTTTTTTTAGGAACTGGTTGTACAAAAGCAGATTTTCGGCTTTTTGACACTTGAAATAACCTGAACGGTATAGAGGCCAGTGCAGAGGCGCATTTTTTAGGACTATGAAGGGAATACTACCAGGCCAAAGAAGTTTTTGGTATTAAGTGTTATGCAACAGCATATTTTTATAAAAATATTAAAACCAACTTTAAAAAATTGTATTAAAAAGTGAAAAATAATATTTTATTTCATCTGTAAAGTCGGCGCCACACCTATTCTTAATTATTTAATCACAAAAATGTATTTATATACTGAGAGTTTTGATGTCCAATACCATAAATATAATTTTTCACTTTTTAGTGCATTTTCTTAAGTGGGTTTAATTTTTTTTATAAAATTATTTATTTTATCCTTTTTAGTTCTATTTATACGAGTTTTATTGTAGAAGTTCTACTTAACAAATAGCCAGTGTCATGTGTATTGGATGCATCAGATACATTTTTTTTCTAATAATATAGTGAACGCATGAACTGCTTAATGTCAGGTCTGTTAAACAATATAACGCCATTCTCCAATTTTTAACATTTTTCAATATGCTTGCTACGGGACCACTCCTGAAATATCCTGAATAACCCTTGAAAATTTCATCCAAATTGCTCAAACTCTCGGGAAGTATTCGATGTACATACATAAAAAAATCGGTGAAGGCGGTTAAAATGGTACGTGTTTGCTTTAGACACGATTTCATCACTAGAAGTTAGGGGTGGAAAGAAGCTTTTGCGGACGTTGCTTCAACTTTGGCAAGAAAGAACTCTGATTCTTATGAGTGTGTTAAAGACATTGCTCTAACTAAATATTTCCATTTACCGGAAGTGGATAATGCTCCCAAAAGAATTGCATAATTCAGTGTAGAGAATATTGCTCCTAAAGGAATGGTTACAACCTTCTTATGAACCTGAGTTATTAAGAATTATTGCTTTGTGGATAATTTTAATAAGTTTTCAGCGACGAATTGTAAAATAATGCATTTATCACACTTTCTTAGTAATCCAAGGAACAAATGGTATGAACTTTTCAAGGAAAAGAACATTAGAGTAAATTAATATCAATAAGAATATTATGAATCAATAGTGGACATATATCAAACAAATATAGCTCTTACTTAGTGGGTTAAAGGACAATATCACGATGACGACCCTTGGACCTATCCCCAAAGCTATTATCAGTTGCAGCAATCGTACGAATCAATAAAGAAAATATCCACATTGAATTTGAAAACTTGTGAGATGAAACTAATAATAATTGCGAATTTGCTAGGGAAATTCTAAGATACCCCAGCAATACTGAGGAGAAAAATGCGATTTATGATAGAAATTCTGACTGGACTCTATCAGCGTAGAACACAACGTCTCCATATGAAGGTAAGTAATACATCTCTTTGTAGAAGCTGCGAGCAAGGAGATGAGGTAGTGTCACATTTACACTGAAGTTGTCCTGCTGTTTCATCAATGCAAGAATCTAGAAGAAACCTGGACTAACATCTCTAGCCATTTTGTAAAAACAGGCTGGTTGGTGGCCTAGGATAATAAACCACCTTTCTCTATTGCAGAATTTACAACATTTATATTGATGGTGCTCTCTACCACGAATAACATATTTCCATGCTTTTTTTATTATTTAAAAAGTTGTGACTTCGATGTTTTACAGGTATCTGGTAATGGAAAGTGATTTTAGCGTGTAACTGATAGAGCTCACCCAGGGCCGCTCCGTCCATATGTGCAAGGCACGGCATCGCCAGCTCCTAGAGACGGCCAAAACTATTATTAATAAAGCAGTCAAAAGAAACAAGCCATCAAGTCACCTTTAATGGAGTAGGGACAGCTTCTTTCGATCCCCGGTCAATAATAGCAAAATGTTTGACAATAAAAGAAAAAAAAAGGAGAACTATATCAAAATCAAAGATTTGGAAATAAAAATATTTTCACAAGACACTGATTTATAAAATATATGTAACAGTATTTCATTTACAATATTTTTCGGTGTTTGCATTTATGGCTCACGCGATTACTAAATACGGCGCAGAGAACATACCTTAAAATATGAACGGATCATTGTATAAACGATTTTACGTATTTACATAAATACTTTACTTTTAGGGAAACTCTTAGCGGATGCCTAAGTCATAACCAAACAATTTAATTATTATTTTGGTTTTATAATAATATAATAATATATACTTAATACCTTGGTCATTAGTTTGTGAATCAGCTACCTGCGGTCCGTAGCTTTGCGGTTCAACTGTAACTTGATTCAGTTCAATGTTAGGATCTCTCGCGGGCATAGAGGGATTGTGGAGGGACTCGTTTTACTGGACACCCTGTAAGACAGATACGAGTAGTTAGCTGAGGAAGGAAGATCTAGACGTAAAATGAAATTCTAGGATATTTTATAACGAGGTAGATCGGCAATAACATAACATTTAGAAATAAACAACCCTACCACACCTTGTAAGAAATGTTTAGAACACTTAAAATGCAATTTTTAAAGTTCGAAATTGTAAATAACATATTTAACAAGATATATATAGAAGTCCCGCCCCTTTTGGGAAGGATGGAAACAATACCCGCTAGAGTCTGAATTAATAACTAAATAAGGCTTCAGATCTAAATTATGTTGTCATTTTTGACAGTTTGATAGCTGTCAATTCTAAATGTATACATATGTATATCTAAAATAGGACGTAAACTCCTAAACAAATATATTTAAAATGCGTTTTAAATGTTGGACTCAAAATTACCTTTAACTGCCATTTTTTTTTTGAAAACATCAAATATTCTATCTATTATCGAAACCGCAAAATCGATATTTTAAATCTTTTAATCATTAGACTAAAATATTTTGACAGCCTTTATAATTTATATTGTTTTTTTTTTTTAAATCACTATCACCCCATCTAATAACGAAAGTTCAAATCGATATGCAAAAAATATATAATAAAATATTTGTTTTATTAATTTTTTAAAAATATTAATAGTTTCTAAAATAATATCTAATATCTGCTCTTGTAAGCAAAATAAAGTTTATCCTGTTTTATCGTTTTTTTACTAACCGCTTTACAATAACATAATATATACAAAATTACAAAATAAATTTGACGTGTTTCGCCCTTTTTAGGCATGTTTAATATTTCTGGAAGACACTCTATATTTGAAGAAAATGTTTTTGGATATTTTCAGGAGGCTGAAAAAAATTTTATGTACAAAAATTAATATAAATTTGAGATTTTCGCTACTTCTCAAAATATTTTTTTTAAATATAAATGAAAAAAATTCAGTATCTACGTCAACGACTTCCACAATTTTTCCATGTCAAAGATGTCTATTTTCTATTATACTGTTATCGCTTTGGGCGTTCTCAAAATACGATTGTTTACGTTATTATACCACTTAATAACATCGACGACGAACGATAAACAAAACAAATTGATTAACTACACTAAGTTTTTCAATAGAAAACGTCCTGTAGCTTCAAATATTCAATTTTGCTGGTACTATTGGCAATTGATATTCAATTAATTTTAAGTAGTACTGTATGTCTTAACAAAAACCAGGAACATCGTTTATTTATATGCGATATCGACCGTTATTTACCAAGGCGCTATTGAACGACAATGCGCTCACGTTTACGAATTATATTCGGGCATATATGAATTGCGATATGCTACGCTGGATACGAAAATGCCCTCCGGTGACTGGAAAATACCACAACTCTGAACCAGATTGCTTTAAAACCCCGTATATTTTATTTATTTATGTTATTTATTATTTATTTATTTATTAATCCCATTATACAGTTACAAAAACCAATTAACTAATGGGTACAAGCACAACAGTATTTGTAAGTAAATTTCTATGTATATAAAGAAGTATCACACGAAAATAATACAATTTTACTACCTACAACTGCGACTTAAGAAATACAAAAATATATATGTATGTACAAAAATAACGCAATACAAAGGAGAACCACAAAGAAATTTTATATCAAACTTACATGGGCCAAACCACAGTTAAATATGTCAAATTTGTCTTGATGAAAATTGTATGCATTACACATACTATTTATTGGAGAGTACTTATAGATATTTGTGCGCGCTGTTGACACATAGAAAGTTTGAGAATGGCGAGCTGACGTTCTAGGTACCAGAAACTGCAGCTGGCTCAAAATATCACTATATTCAATCCTGTTATGTAAGATTTTATGAAGAAACTTTAGCTGAAACCCAGTGCGCCGATCAGCCAAGGAGTGAAACGAATGCCTACACAATAATTCTCTTTCGGGGATGCCGACTTCAGGATACCGATCGTCAATTTTTAAACTTAAATATTTTAGAAAACGTCGCTGGACTCGTTCAATACGGCCTACATGTACCTGATAGTAAGGCGACCATATCACAGAGGCATACTCAAGTCTTGACCTCACGAAAGCGTAATAAAGTAATTTTAAGACACTTTGATTCTTAAAATCCCTCGAGTTTCTTATGATAAAACCCAGTGATTTAAAACATGTTTTTATAAGATCATTTATATGAGGAACAAAAGAAAGCTTTCTGTCATATACAACACCAAGATCACGAAAATACTCCACTCTTTCCAACATTTCGTTATTAATTTTATATTCAGACAGTATAGTAGTAGTATTATGCTTTAAAGAGAATGTCATTATACTACATTTTTTATATTTAACGGTAATTTATTTTTATTACACCAATCAAAAATTTTGTCAATTGACAACTGCAAAGTATTACAATCTTCTGAGTGTTTTATACGGGCATAAATCTTCATATCATCTGCGTAAAGAAGCGTGTGATTATCCAGATTATTAATTATGCTATTGATGAATAAGTTAAACATTAAAGGACCCAAAATAGACCCTTGTGGTACCCCTGAAGTAGCCTCCAACTGCACGGATGATTGACCACAGCATTCCAATATTTGCGTTCTACCGGTTAGATAAAATTGGAAAAAACCAATCAGATTGTCAGAAAAGCCAAGCGAATTAAGTTTATCTAGCAAAATATACAAATATATAAAACGAAATCATATAACATACTAAAGTCAGCTGCACTTTAAATACCCAACACCTCATGTTATAAGGCAAAAAATAAGAATATAATTAATTGTAAGTCAAGGGCACTTCCAAGGGGAAGGTAGAGGGGTAATTACCCCCCCCCCCTAACACCCAATACCTAATATTGAAAATCATTTTGCCTCTTATATTTTTAACAATTATTAAACGGAAAATTTGATAGATATTATTGTGATAATTTTTCGATTTATGAATAATATTCGACTGATATGGCAACAACGTCTCGCACACGTAAGGCGTTTGACAGTCTTACCTCCCTCGCCGCTGTCAGAATGTATATAAAAAAAAACACGACGCGATATGGGAGACGGGAACGATAAATGCTTTTGTTTTGTCTATTGCAGTAAAAAGACTAAAATTTGTAACTTCAAGGTCTCCATTTAATTTTTACAAGGTATGTACTCTGTATTAGATATATTAAAGTAATTTTGAAAGTATTAATAGTCCCTCTTTTATTTCCAAATATTCTATCATTACTTTAGTTCCTGAGTTTTAAAAGTAAGATTAAATACGGTTAAATTTGTCTAAACGGGTGTTCGCCGCCGCCCCCCCCCCCACCGGCCATCCACTACCCTCCCCAGACCAGAGTTCTGGAAGCGCTATTGTTGTAAGTCCTGGGTATATCGAAGAAAGTAATTATTTCGAAACTACTTTACTAGCCGTTACTAAACATACTGGAAGAAATAAACATTGCTTACTATTACCTAAAAGGGAGAAATTCCTTAATACTTAATACATAAATATACATAATTTTAACTTTCCAGTATTTATTATTTTGTATAATAACGACCTTCAATTCGTCTATACAATACTTGCTACAACTTTATTTTGGCAGTATTCCTGATATTTTTATACCTTTCTGGATGTACATCTATTTTCACCACTCCTCAAAGCATTTGATAGATAGATCAACACATAATTTTGAAGACATTTCGGGTTAAAAACATCGCGACCGTGTCAAACTGCTTATTATGATATGTAACACAAAGCTACAGAGCTGGCAGGGACAAGCCAACTTGAAAAAGTAGTAAATTCAATGGCAAATGGAAAAATAATGCACTTTTACTCGAAACTAGATTTACGACGTCGGATAAAAAATGTAAATCTATGTTTTGCAGAAAAAAGATGGATATATTTAATAAATAAAAAGTAAAGGATATATTTAATCGTTTTTATCTCATTAGGTTTTGATTGATATTTACGAAGGGCCAGAGAATGGCAACCAGAATTCGTGCACGCTACAATTCAAAAATTTCTCAAAATTCACCTCTCACCCTGATCGAGTTGATTTGTACACCAGTCTCTAAAAGAAATTAAAAGTTTGTTTGCGTATTTACTTAACACGCTTAGGATTAACCGTTCATATCCTACAGGTCCAAACGTAAAATCGTAGGGAAATATGTGAAAATGAAATAGCAAATTTACTTCTAAATGGCTCGCCCTGTATAAATGGAAGAATAATTTTGACGATGTGGTTTTTCAATCCCTAGGGGCGATTTGGGGTCCCATAAACAATTTCCGACCCCCGTCACTGTTCTCGAAAAAAAAAAAGTGAAATGAGAAAATTGAAAATACGGAAACAATTTTTTTTAGTTTTTCTGCATTTCGACCGCTTTCTCGTCATTTGAGGTATAGGAACCCTATATTGATTTTAAATCTCTTTTATATTTCTCATCGAACCCTATTTTTACCTTGACGAAGTAATCAGTGTTTCGACTCCGCAAAATGTCTTCAAAATTACCCCATTTGTTTACCCCTTTTTTATTTTTATAAGCGACATCCCGTGCTCCGATATTACCCCTTAACGAACTTGTCCGAGATTTTTGGACGAGAAAACTGAAAAAAAAAGCCCCACCTCGAAACATTAACCCTAGTCACCTGCATTTTGAATCATATGAGTTTCGAAAAGGTGCCCATATCGGACGCCACTGTCGATTTATTATAAGTGGCGTCGAAATCGTGTTTGCACCAAAAGAAGCGCCCATTTATTCTCTACGATCGACCCTATAGAAGCGTGTTTCCCGAATTAACGTTACCGATCTAGGGCACCTAGAAGGTGAAAAAACAAAATTTCAAAAAAATTTCGGTCCAAAAAGAGAAATGCGCGGAGAGTAACAATGCTATTAATTTAGCTCCTGTAGCAAATTTAATTCGTTAGGTATTCTATGCTAATACGTTAGTAAATTATCAATCTGGCTGGCTTTACATTTTTGTCATAGGAAAATTCATTACAATATACTTGTATATTTGCGTTACCCCCAGAGTGTGTTACAAAGAAGAAAATATTTTACTGTGCAAGAAATATTATTATATTTTCAATAAGCATTTTTTTAATAAAAAATGGATGAAGTTTACTTTAAGTAAAATGCAATCTTTTTGAACTCCCTGTACAGATGATTAAATTATGCTTTAAGAACAGTCAATATACGACAATTTAATTAGATATGTCTACTAAGTCTATACGATTGTGTCTTTTCAGATTTAATTTAAATAATTTATTTACATACAGCATATTAACATTTATGGCTGAAATAAAAAAAAAATCAATAACAGCATTAATGTTTTTATTAACAACCTAAATGGCCCATGACTGTAAACAACTAACTTGTAGACAAGTGAAATCGTACTTATTAAAAAATATTACCTATACGCTAGAAAAAATTCTCGATTTAGAATCTAGAATAAGCCATATGGCAGTATTATTATGTACTTTCGTTAAAATTCTATTTGTTCCTAGCATTTAATAAAGTAATGATCCAAAATAAACTATTTAGTAGTTAATCAATTAACCTACTACTTAATATGCCATTTATATACAAATAATTCAATTTGCTCTGACCGGTGTAACTGCATTACTAGATCATTTTAATTGTTTTAATGATATAGTTTATTATACAGGATTGCTTACGGTAAGTAGCCTAGAACAGACGGTAATTACACAAAATCACAAAAATCAGTGGGACCCGCTGATATACAGAGTGTCCCTAAAAAAAACAAAGCATGAACCAGCATTATTTTTTTAAATGAAATGCACAATTTTTTACAATTTTGATCCTTGTGTCCAAGACATAAGTTCACTTGTTTTGCAGTTCAACATGACACTGAACTTTTTCTCGATTTTTTTTTTTTGGTAGTAGAAAAACTTTTACTTCCGCTTCAAAAGTTGATGCTGGAATCAAAATCACAAAAACTATAATATGAATGAGTTTCAAAGAACCGTTTACAGTTAATAGTGTCTTAAAATCCGAACAAAGACGTATCCACAAGAGTCGTGAGCGGAAGCATAGTTTGCCGACAGATTATATTTATTTCGTCATATCCTGTTACGGTTGCCGTATCTACTTTTATAATAAATTTTTAAGTTTTGTTATTTAGTGGCTAATTTGTTAGTTTTGTACAAACAGAATTATAATGTAAGGGGAAGTTATAAGTTACTTTTGTTTAAAAAAATATTTCATTAATTTCAAGTTTCCCAGACTTCTACAAAAACGAACTTCAAATTACCATTTAGTTTTTTATTTACGTGTTAGTATTACATTAAAGTACAATGAAATTTGGCGCTAAAGTACAATGAAATTTGACGGACATCCGAAAAAATCCCTTTGTACTATATAATAATTGCTGACGCGTTAATCTTTTTCTCCTTTTGATTTGATTATTCTTGAGTATTGAGTTTCGCCACAGGTGGCTTTATGCTACTCCGTAGTAATAGGATATTAAGTCCGGCGAAGATTCCGGATGTACAAGTGGTAGCCACAAATATCGGTTTTGCTCCTGTTTGTGACTCTGGTGTGGTTTTATTGTTAAGTTTAACGCTGTTGTAGTCTCTCAACTAGTTGACTGCCCTGATGAAGACCTTAAGTCAGAATCACGTGTCTATGGTTGGCCAAATTTCATTGTATTTTAGCGGTCATCTCAAAAAATTCCTTTTATCCTAGGGTGCTTGGTAGTATTTTGTATGTGGTAACCATACACACTTTTTTTAGTAAGACAGTATCTTCCAAAAAAATCTCAAAAAGATTACTATTTTCCTTTGATAATAATTATCCTACAATTCTCATAGAAATTTTACGTTAAGATTTTCTACTCTTACGACAGGTTTCGCAAAAATTTCGATAGTTTCTCACAGCATTACAGCTTAGAAAAAAAGAGAAATGTGGTACAATAATGCAATTTTCTTAAGACGACATGACAACCGCAGCAAAGAAGCAACACACAAAATATCTATTGTAGTTAAAACCGTTTTTTTGCTTGTCGCTTTCGCTATTGCTATGAAAAACAATATTTATAGACGTCCTTGTTCATAACGTTTCTTTAACATACAATGTGTACTTTATTTCTTCAAAAAAAAATACGGTCATCGTAAGTTTTGCATGACATTTAACCTGAAATATGGGAGTTTCTCATTAAGAAATTTTTTTTTAGGAAAAAAGCTATTCAAATTTTAAATCCTACTCTGTATTATAAAATTATTGGACAACAATACTAACCTCCATTATTATTAACCAATTAAGGTATAAGGTATATAAAAGTATATTATAAGTATACAGGTGTGTACAAATTTCAATGCACCAGTTTTAGAATCTCGGAAACTGCACTTTGACAATTCTTTTTCTAAGTTAATACCGCCCGTAGAACAGTTCAAGGCTGATGGTTTATGAAAATATTTTGAAAAATCAAAATGTTTCGTTTTCGGAAAACCGTTGTAGCTTGAGATATATTTTTTCGCTAATTGATTAATTATATGACTAAGAACACTATCAAAAGATGGCATACTCAAATCAAGGCAACTTGGGGTGTAATTCGTGTTGTTTATGATAGCTGGGCTGAATATATTTACTACTAATGTTGGGTAACAAAAAGAAAATATAAAACACTACATTTTGACCTTTCTGTCCCTCCAGAATCGTCAATAGAACCAGTGAATGGCGTGGCGTCAGGGCCATACTATCGTCGAAATTTGTTCTTTAGAAAAGAAAAAAAAATGCCTCACCTAACATAATCCTTTTCTTATGTACATGATAAAAATATATCAGCAATATATTTTAATTATAAGGAACACACTATTACTTAAGTCAATTATTAAAAAGAAAAAAATTAGCTTACAAAAATGAACTCTAATCATAATCAATGTCAAGTGGTAGAAAATAAAATTGGAGCCCAGATATATAAACTTATGAGAATAAATTATGTCAAACTACCATAAGGAATGGCGTTTTAAACTCACGCACACAAAAGAAGCTTAAAAATGAGCGTTACATAAGGCATTAACGTTATTAGTAGATTATCTCCTTGAACGGAATTAAATACATACTTTTTTAACTTTTTACCAAGGCCATGAACAATTACTCCATTTTAATTTTTTTGCAAAAATTGTTGATATTGTATATAATATTCATTCTAGATTGTAACCAAGAATGAATCATAAAGGATAAAGATTATTTAAATGTTGATGGATATCTTGATAAAGACTTGTTGACATGTTTTCTTAAACTATTGCGTGAATCATTCATTCCATACAAGGGTTTTCTTAAGCTGAAAACGATAAACGAACAATTAGATATAAAGTATTGATTATCATAGATCAGGTAATTAAATAATTAAATTAGAATATGAATCACTGAGTAATAAAAACTGGAAGCACTTATACAAGATGTTTTAAAATTACATTAGATATAACAGTTAAATCCAAAATACGTAGCCAACAGCTGTGGCAAGTCGACACGGCTCGCAACTAACAAACTAAAGGAAATCTAGCTTATCACTGTCATTAAGATATTCACTAACCGAATAATAGGCTTTTTTACGAGATAACCTTTAGCCTTGTTTTGGGGTAAATCCCCAAAACTCACTGGAAAAGCTATGTTCATCCTTACCAGGGAATATTGGGCAGTTTTGTGGATATAATTAAAATTAAATTTCTCTGGTACAAGATCAACTTATGTTTAGTATCATAATCAAGTTTATCGATCACATACTTAAGCAGATCTTTGTTATTATATATAAACATAAAAAATCTAATATATACTAACCAGCATAGCAATGGTCCCAAAATAGATCCCTGAGAAACAACCTTCGCAACGCGGACTATACGGGAGGCAATCGATCTGTCGTAAGTCATTCTCGATTACTTGTTGCGTACGATTTTGCAAATAAGATATTCCTCCAATCCCGAATTTTTCTAATTTCAAACAAAAAGGTTTGTAATTGACAGTGTCAAATGCTTTTGTCATGTGCATACACATGATAACCTTTAAGTATGCTAACTGGTATATTATCATCACTTACCGACTTTTTATTTATTTGACTTTTTACGGTTTTATAAATTCTATGGCTACTTATTGGTCCTAACTATACAGACTGAATAGATTGATTGGAAAACGCACATGAAGTACAGGGTTACTGGCATTTACACAAACTATAAGATATGCATTTATAAAGTAATTGTTGAGGTTATTTAAAATTAATAGATCTTTTTTTTTTGAAGAAATAATACCCCTAACTATATATATATATATATATATATATATATATATATATATATATATATATATATATATGACATTTTAGAGCATACGCAGGTCGGTACCAGTAGTATAACGAGCTGAAATCGTAGGTAGGTCCGTAATAGAAAATGTATTGTGCTCTAATCTAAAAGGAGACCGGGGACAATTGTAACAATTTTTATATATCCGCGCACTCTTTTTCACGTAATCAAGTTAAAACCATCCAAGTTTGGAAAACTATAAACCTGAGTTTTCTTTTTATGCTACCGGGAATAAAACTACATTATCTTGCCGCTGTTGTCTATAAAAAAAATAATTTTACACGCATGTCATGTGTTACAATTGTACCACCCCCGGAGACAATTGTAACAGACCATGGTACAATTGTAACAGATTTTTGTAACAAATAACAATAAGACAAAAACTATTATTTTGGAAAAATAATATATTAACTCTTATTAGAACTCAAAAAACTAACATAAATGACACAAAGCAAGTCAACTGAAACATACAAAATTTAAATAGAACATCAATAATTATTGATAAACTTAATCTCTGCAATTGATGCAGTAAAAATATAATTCATCACTGTCATCTCTGCATTCGCAGTGAGCCCATCCCTTACAGAGTTGACATTTTACCCATTCTTCACCATGTCTGTCGTTAGAGTAGGGTCCCAAGCAATACAAACAAAGTGTGTCGTCATCATCTGAGGAGCTAAACTGAGATTCCTTCTTCTTTTTCTTAGAAATATTTTTTTTCGCTTTTTTCGCGTTTGTTTTCCTAGCCCTCGCTGCTTCTTCTTCTTCAAGCGCAATCTTTTCTGGGGTTTCTGTTAATATTGCTGTTTTTCCCTTTCTTCGATTTGTAACTTTCGCACGTTTGGCAGCTTTTGGATACGGCCTAATAGATTCCAATATTTCTTTGGAATTATTTAACTCATCTTTCGATGTTGAAGGTGTTAATTCTTTTGATGAGGAGGATGCCGATTCTTTCGACGTGGACGGTGTCGGCGCTTTTGATACGGAGGGTGGTGTCGGTTCTTTTGATCTGGAGGGTGGCGATGCTTCCGAGATAGAAGGCATTGGTCCTTTGGATGTGGATGGTGTCGGTTCTTTTGATGTGGAGGGTGGTTCTTTTGAAAAGGCTGTTAGAAGCAGAGATTCCGCAGTTTGGACCTCAGCAATTGGATGCATTGGCTCAGCTGATGTTTCGTTAATTAAATTATCCTCGTTATTAAGTGGCTGATCGGTTGGTAGAGAAGGAGCAAACTCGTGGTCTTGGAAGACGTCCCGATTGAAAGGATAGATCCCAGTGACTTTAAAACCACTTAATATATTCGTCGGCGTGGCAGCTTTCGGTAGAGCCTCAGCAACGAGCCCTGGTAAGTCATAAATAGTCATTGTTTGACCGGGATTATTTTTCATCCAGGCGTCCATACAGCTGTTTAGATAGACTTTTAGTGGCCCATAAACACTTCGGTCAAGGGGTTGCAATTTATGCGACGTATGGGGCGGGAATGACAGAAGAACAATTCCATTTTCTCGGCAGAAGTCAATTATTTGCAAACCCAGATGCGATCTATGATTATTCAATATCAATAATATCTTATTCTGAGGGGAAGGCCTGGTATGTTTTGCAAAATGCTTTATATATATAAAAAAGGTGTCGGCATCCATCCACCCGGAGCCGTTAGCTTCTCCAATAGAACCAATTGGTGCCTTAGACATAAAAAAAGGTTTAAATCGCTTCCTAGGGAACAAAAACATTGGCGGAATTGAATTTCCTATTGCATTCACGGCAAGACAAAGGGTAATTAATGTTCCTCTTTCCGAAGAGGTAACGGCTCCTACTTGTTTGGTACCCTTAGTAGATACAATTTTACAGGGTTTTTGCACTGTCGTTATTCCTGTTTCATCCACGTTGTATATATTTGCAGCCTCAAATATGCCGCTCTCCATTACCCTCGCCAAATTGTCAAAAAATTTAGTGACATTTGTTCTGTTAAAATTAATAGCCCTTGCATGACTTGTCGCTTCGGGTACTCTTATAGATAATGTGTTATTCCTCTTCATAAAATTTGAAAACCAATCTCTTGATCCCATTTTGGTGGTATGCCATTGATCTGGAACTTTAATGTTTTTTCTTATACAAAATTCATATGCCAAGGAACGAACATCAGAAGGTGAAAGCCCGAAATAAAGGTCAGCTGAGTGGCGTATGTATTCACAAAATATCAATTCGTCTTCTGAAGACAGTATTTTATTATCTTCTTTATTTATTATTCTTCAATGCCATTTTTAATTTTCTTAATATATCTATTTAATGTAACATGGCAAATGTGAAAACGTGTTGCAGCTTCCCTTTCAGACACTCCTTGGTCTACCAGTAAAGTTGCCCGTTGCAGATCAATACGACTAGGACCCCTCTTGGATGTTCTCACTCTTGTACGTGGCATTTTCTGTAAAAAAATGGGCATTAAGAATTAAAATCTTCAAATTAGGTAGCACGGGGACAATTGTAACACGTTACAACTATCTCCCAATCGTGTGTTACAAATGTCCCCATCTATAATTTTGCGTAAAAAAAATAAATTACACAAACAAGAGTCGTTTTATTAGCAAGCTGATATTGGCAATCCATAGTAGCATTATCAAATTAGGCGTAAGCAAAATTTAGGCTCCGTTACTGCATTCTAAGCATGTATTTTAATAAATTAATGCATGAGCATATTTATTACTTAGGTACCGTTAAAGAAATCAGATATCTGCACGTGGAGACAATTGTACCACAACTGGAGACCTCAAAGTACAGCGACGCACACGCCTAATGGCCACCATGCGAAACACAAAGCGGCGCGAAAATCGAATCACGTTTAACCACCAGACTGGCGGCTGTTACAATTGTACCATGTTACAATTGTCCCCGGTCTCCCCTACATATAACGTATAATGACTTTTCAGTAAGGATACGGAATATTATGATAATAAACTCATTGACATGACATGAAGTAACATACCGTATGGCGCATCGTTGTGGAAACAAGAAATCTCATGCAAATTTTAATATTGCTAAATAATATGGCTTGCCAATTATATTTAGAGTAAAGTTGTAATTGTAGTTTTTGAAGGGCTCTGTATGGTAAGTGCACAAGCCGATATTATGCAATTTTTATCAAGCTACCCCTAAGTTATTTAATGAAAACTGCAGAAAAAAATTGAAAAGCCAATCGATGTTCGAATAAACTAATTAGGTAATGCTCTAATTAGCATAATGCAGCTTGACGACATTTGGAGAGTTCGGCCGGAGCTAAGCAACATGTTGAGTCTGTCTGGCTGCATATGAATTTATTTAAACCGTGTTATAATCACCGAACCCTCCCATTTTCAAATACTGTATAACATAAGTTAACATAAAAAGTAGTGTTGAAAGTTGGACTATTTTTTCAAAAAATATTGCTACAATGACTTAAAATTAAACATCATATACTAATGAGAAATTTAAATTTTCAACTACCGATAACGGGCATGTGAAAAAATGTCACTGTTTGAATTACTTCTTTAATAAATAATACCAATTTACTTGACTAAAGATCTCCCTTCCGTGAATGCTGGATGCATATGAATGTATGGTTATCGATGTTTTCTGTATTTTGTTTACACGGGTCCAAAAAATACATATTTGTTACATTTCAGTATTTTATTTATTAAGCACATCGTAATCTAGGTAATCAAAGCCTAGAACAAATATCAGTACGGATAAAATAAAGCCAAAAATATAACTTAAATATATTATACACTGAAAATAGGTTTAAATAGTCTTGAATAATAGCAAATCCTGTAGCTCCAAGTTAGAAACATGAAAATAGTAAATGTACATACAATAATTAATAGCATAGAGTTTTTTTAAAATTACAAAACTACATATTAGTTCTATATCCACTGTTCTCACCAGCAACATTCTAAAGGTCTTGTGTTCTTATGTGTAACTAAATATGACTTAATGTGAGCACTGTCAACTTGTCAATTCTGTCACGATTTTAATTTAGGAGCTAC
>JAUTXW010005496.1:1115000-1162500 GCA_030620095.1 Kuschelorhynchus macadamiae
ATATATATATATATATATATATATATATATATATCATCCCTACATTCCCTACCGAACTCATACCAAATTGTGCTTGACTGATGAAATTTAATATGTCTTATAGTCTGTGGGCAACCTAACACTAAACTCGAAAATAGTATGTAGGTATGTACGTTGCTCTTGTCTATATTTTGAACCTGGTCCTCAACTTTGTTTTAATATGGAACACTAGGATTTACTAAAAAATTAAAACTTTTGAATTTAACGTTTTTTTTATAGCTTTTAAAATAAAGTTTGTATACCCCGTACAAAAGAGGGACAGAAAACTGATAAAAGTTAGGAAAAAGATGATAATGATAAAATCAAATATAATAATTATCAAAATGAAAAATTATGCACGGCGAAGACAATTTACATTTTTTTTTTTATAGAACTGCGTAGCTCAAAAATTATACCTGCAACAATAATGAAGCTGATGAATGAATTTGCATGTTGATTGTTTTTGCTTTGTTTTTTTGACGTGCAGTAAACTAATTGATTAAACTATAAGTGTTTATTAAATCTTAATATAAGAATTTTAAAAGTTAAAATAGTTACACAAATTAAAACATTAAAACAGATCCTACAAAAACCACTAACATAAGGTGTATTTTGTTTATTTAATATTCAAAACATATAAGTACCTCCGTTTAGTTATTTCCGATTATTGCAGTCCACACGTGATATAAACTTTTCACCCGCGCGCTCCTAAAGTGGACTGACACCGCGGACAAAAAAAGAACAAAGGCGCGTTTCCACCCCATAAAGTTCCGAGGAAGAGCCCATACACTTCTCTCTACCCCCGACTTAGAATATTTAGAGTTGCCGTAATCCATAACAAGTTCAATTAGCAAACAGTTTTTTCATACAATCACATACATTTTGATATAGGATGGGGTCGTACGTCGTATATGTTACTTATATGCACGCGAGCAAGCTGAAGCTCCTTTTTCCCTTTCTATAGCAGCTATACAAAGGAGGTAACGATAAAAGGACTAGATTCCCAGTATTCAAATCAAAATAGAGATAGGTGTCAAGTATTCATCAAAATATAATATTAATTTTTATTTGTGTGTGTGCACCTTCGGCTTCGGCACAAACTTCGGCAAAATTTTGATCGAGTCGGTCTGACTCTAGCCGACACAACACAACAAAAACAATAAAATTATGGAATTAAAAACAATAATTTCATTATTATCATTTTATATAATAAACTAACTTATAAACATCAAAAAATTTAAAAACCACGCTTGTATGAACAAAAAAAAAATAAAAAATAAAATTTGAGCACACACATATACAAATTCATAACAGATAAAAAATTTTATAAAAAAATAAAGGACGTTGCTCCTTCCACGCTAACGTGAACGAATCGTCGGAAGGACGGTTCACGCTAAATAAGAAAAACGTGTAAATGACTGCTTGTTTGACAAACTTGCACTAAACTAACGGGGAGATTCACTTATCAGTATAGATTTTGTTAAAAAAATCCTTGGTTTAATATAGACTCGGAATTCGGTTGGCGCACTACCGAGCGCTTTCTTTACAGCAAACCTAACAAATCCTAACTTAACTTAATTTTCAGAAAGTAAGTAATCCAAATTTTTTTGATTATAAATTTTGTAAAAAAAACTAAAATCAAATTTTTGTCTTTGCCGAAATTCAAACCCACAAACTATACGATGCGGGTTGAGAACCCTACCACTGCGCCACCAAGCTTCTCGACGAAAAACATATAAATAGCTTATATTAGTTAACGTGAACCTTAATGACGCCACATGTGGTTTCGCGTGAACCAAGATTTAGAAAGTTCGTTCACCTTAGCATGGAAGGAGACATAACGAAAAATAAAACCGACTTAAAAAAAAACACTGAAAAGTAAAACGTAATTTTAATTATATCTTTGAAATTTCACTTTATAACGTCCAACTTAGAGTCCAGCTAAGATCTAATTACATTACAAAAAATGCGTTCCTATACTGAGAGTCTTAATGCCTAATACCTTAAGTATGTCTATTTATTAGTTTGACGCTAACTTCATAAAGATAGAAGATAAAAATTAAGTATTGTTTTTTAAGTTTCGGTTTTATTTTATTAAAAAGAAATTGTATTTGACCATTTTTAGTTTCATTTATAAGAAATTTTATTGAAAAGGTCAGGAATAAACTAAGGTTAAATTTCCCTAATAAAATGATCAAGTACTGAGGTTCATTGTTCTTAAAATTTTACTAAACTTAAAAATTAAAATGATTAGTAGAATTGGACTTCTGGTCACTAAAAATCATATGAAACACTGCCTCCCAATTTAAATTGTTTTCTATCTAGAATAAAGTTGTATAATATTATCAACATTTAGCTAGACCTTGAAAACGTTTTGCCCCCTTCCCATGCACTAAACTTCAAGGCAATTATATATTGATACACAGTAAAATATTCAAAATGGCTCCATTATGCCATTTTTCTTATTTTCTAACACACTCGCTATAGGATGACCCAAGCCCTAACCTAAATGCTTCTAAAAAAAGTCATCCAAGTTGGTCAACTAGTCCCGGAGTAACCGATGTATTTTTCAAATTTTAATTTTCTATAACTAGGTATCTTATTTTTCAATACAAAAATTATTTTAGAAAACAAAGTGAATGGTTAATTATCAAGTTTTTTGTAATATTAGAAAAATATAAAAGAATTTCAATTGTCAAAATTTAAATATAAGTTGCATCTTTTTTAATTGTTACATTCAACAGATAAGCCTATTTTTTTCTGATTCTAAATATACCGGGTTTGTTAATATGTTTGTTAATAAACAAGAAAAAGGAAATCGGCGCCGGAAAATTATCTTTCTCTTTTCAATGCATTTTTCTTATGGCGAAGTTCTTCATTTTCTCGTTTATTTTTAAAGATAAGGGAATCAAACCCGGTATATTTATACATTGAACGTAAATAAAAAACTGCTAGAACTTCGAAGTGCACCAAGAAAATTATTACTGGAAATACGGATGAAGATTTTGAGTTGCGATTTTCGGTTTTTGTTTGAACAATTCCTAGAGTAGAGGTTATATAAGTACCCGTCAAGTTTCTTCGACCAGAATTCTTACTATAGAAGATTTCTCTTTGTGTTTGTGCAACTAAAATAGTCTAGAGCTAGGTACAAAAAAACAATTTCTAGCGAAATTTATTCTTCGTTTCCGACGTAAGGGATTTTTTCGAAATTGATTTTTTTAAAATAATCTGCTGAACAAAGCCCACTTGTGGTAACCATAGGTATATTGTTTTGCCAAGAAAAAAGTTATTTAATAATCGTCGAATAAAGTCGAAGGATTCGGTCGTTGGAAGTAACATTTTAACATCTAATTAGAACTTTATCACGACGACATATTTCGGAACAATTATTACATTCTATTTATTTTCTAGTTAACTTATAAAATAATAAGCAAACTATTCAAACTCCTGAACATCATAACTCGTTTATTAGTTTCGATGGATGCGACCTTTGGATTAACAATCCGTGTTATTTTATAGCTTTAGATTTGACATTTAACGCGAAAATGTAAATCTGGGATGGAGCAGTTGATACGTGTAACCCTTTAGCTACTAATGAATTGTATTGTATTTAAAAACCGAGAAATATATGAGTACAAAAATCAGAAACTTCGTCAGTCTTCATTCATGGGTCTTCATAGAAGAGAAGGAAAAAAGAAAGCGACAGACGTAATATTCTGGTCTAGAATGTAGCATCTAATGGCGTTTTATATTAACTAATATATTACAATCTGACAATCTTCACAGGTTAGGTCAAACCATATGAATTTCACTATAGTTGTCTTCTTTCCATTAATTTTTACTAGCAATTACTCAGGGGTTGTTCACCAAAACTATGAATTAATTATTAATTTATAAGCTATACAATTAATGATAACAAATGGCAATAATAATATAAACAATAAATGTATCTAATTAAATGAGTAACTGAAGCATGTAGCCAGGGGGGTCCTAGGGGTTTAGAGGTCCCCATCCCCCAAACTCTAAAAATATTTTGATATAGGTGTGCAACTTTCTAATTTTCCTGAGATTTAACTATTATTTGGACCCCCCCGACATGAATTTCCTGTTTCAACCCCCCTCCTCGTACCGAATTTGCCTGGAAAAGTACTTCCTCATCCAACCTGGAAATATTTAAGATTACGTTTACTTTAGTGTCGATAAGGCCTCTGTTTAATATTATCTGTTATTATTGAGTATAAAGAAACAACTGAAACAGAATGCTCTTTAACAAACATAGTACACTGGCTTTTACAACATTCAGTATTTACTTTTATAGTATTGTTTTCTATTTTAATTTATATTGTTAGAAAAACTTTAAACCTGGACCAATTACCTTGGTGGTCTCAATTTATTTACCTACATAGCTTTTGTTCGTATGTTGATTCAGAATATATATATATATATATATATATATATATATATATATATATATGTACACATTTTTGAACTTATATATTAAGATTATTTAAATACAGGGCAACATTCTTGCGTAAATCATCCTCACTTATTATCATTTCTTAACATGTCGTTACGGAAAAAAACTTTCCTTTACCCGGAACTTCCCTCGTGAATCTTTCCTTTTACTAGCAATAGTAGGAATAGTGAAGTGTAACCCAATTTAGTTCAGTACATAGTTATTTAGTAACACATATATATATATATATATATATATATATATATATATATATACTGGCTTCAAACATTTTTATTGGGCGCAATTTTGTTCCATCATATTGTATTCCTACCAATGCTTCCAATATTTTACCTATGCCACAGTTAATTTTTAGCAATAATTTAAAATAAATTCAATAAGTAGTTTTTATATTGAAAGCCACCGCCATTTTGTTACGTCATGTTGAATTCATAGCAGTTTATCCCCAAAATTTAAAGTCAACTGGATTAATTAATTTTATATGGCCGCCATTTTGTTTCGCTTTCTTATATTCATACCAAAATGCTACCAGTTCATTCCTATGAAACGCTTGATTGTTGTGCAAAATTTGGGGTAAATTGGATAATTAATTTTTATTACTAATAATTTTTTTCACTAGGTCGTCATTTTGTTCCAGCATATTGGATTTTCACCAAAATATTGCCAGTACAATACTTTTGCGAAGGAAGTAAAAAGGAATTTTTATTTTTAAATCTTGAGTCACATGAATTATTTAAATTCCTTCAGTTATCGCTACAAGTAAAAATATAACTTTTTTCTGAGGCCTTCACCATGAAAATATCGATTTTGTTTACATAAATCAGTTTTTTTTAAATGCGAACATAGTAGGCAACTAGGTATAAAAAATTGCTCCAGTTTTTTCTTTAAGAAACGATAACGGTAACGAAAACTCTTAGGTGGTTATAGTTGGCGAAAACAATTATGTCAAATGCTGCCTTATGGCAGGCTGAAACGACTGGTATACTTGACAAATAATCGTCACTTGTACAAATATTCGGCACTTGTTTATTTGCCACTGGTTGTCGGTAAATCTGTCACAAGTCGAAGCGTCCTTGTGTAATTGGAAAGTCCACACCAAAGGTTGTAAATGCAATTAAATATTTGTCTAATATACAAGTAATGTTCATCATTGATCCTACTTAGATACTGGTCAAATGCACAATTATTTAGGTATTTGTCAAATACGCCAGTCGTTTGACTCCGCCTTTATAAACAAATTATGTATAATAAAAAGTAAATTATTTTAAGTTCTCTAAAGTGTCCACTATTTCCATTTTGACAAAATACTACTGCTTCGATATTAGCTCTGGACACATTTCTTTATTACTCTGGGGTGATTCTATTTATAGCAGCTATAACTTTTGTAGTTTTTGTATTGTTGTATATTGTGTTAAGTAGACTTGAATCTTTGCTGTGCCCCATACAAAAAAAAAACCAAAGGTGAAAGATCAGGTGACCTAAAATTCGTTACATCCTATTTCATTGTTCTCCAGTAAGATGGCCGTCAAAAAATATTAGCTTCACAGTTCTTGCCCCTAGCATCCCTAATCAAAATGTTCTTGAAAATTTCTTTCCCGCATTAGATAAGAGTTTTCTTACGCCCAATATCTCTTATTCTTGCGATTGCGGATTGAATATTCCTTTAATTAGTAAATCTGCTCTCATTAGAATAAAGAGTTTTAAAAGGCAATCTTGGATATTCAGCAAATCCTTCCAAAAACCCGCTTATATATTCCATTTTTCGTTCATTGTCTCCCTCGTGAAGGTACTGATGTACGAATAAAACTTACGTTTGCTTTTTAAACTCTCGAAACTGGAGTACTGCTAATAACTAGCGCGCAGTTTCCCGGATGAATGTTGTTGGGTGAACTGTGCCTTTTTTTCCACCATCTATATAGAGCTACCTATTCTTATTAATTGTCATAGGCCATGAACACATAGCACTCTAGACCCAAATAAACCATATAACAAAATGCGGACTCAAACAACTGGGGTATATGACAAATAATCGTCACTTGTGAACATTTGTCATGTCGTGTGCATGGTCAACTTGAACAAATATTCGGCACGTGTTTATTTGCAATCAGTTGTTGGTAAATATTGCACAAGACAAAGGCAAAGAGTGTCGTGTTAATGCATTCAAATGTTTGTCAAATACAAAAGTAGTTTGATCGAGCATCTAGGGCAGTGGTAGCCAACCTTGTCAAGGTGTTGAGCTACTTTAATAATTTAGAAATAAACCGTGGGGTACCTACTTGTAACCAGCGTTTAAGTCAGCTTAAACGAAATAATGCACAGCTGTTTTATGTAATTAATAAATACTTAACTAATACTAATACATACCTACCAACCGTAGGGGTTTAAAAAATTTGCAAAATTTGAGGTTGATACTCGGACTCGTCGATAATTTTTTTGATGTTTGCAGTGTAATTTGATACAACCATTCGATTCGCACAAATATGTTAAAGTAAATAACGCTTTCACTTTTAAGGCAACATGACATAAAACTGAATATTTTTCTTTACTTACTATAGTTAAGGCAACACGATATAAAACTGAATATTTGTCTTTACTTACTATAGGCCAGATACATTTTGTACCTGGAACTAACTGTTTCAATGCTAAATCACTCTGAAATGCAATCACTTCCATTTCAGTTGCAACGATGTCTTCGCTAAAGTTCTGCATAACACAAGTTGCAAACGGTTGGATATCAATTTCCATGAAGGGGGAAACAACAAATTGAGCCACCAATGCCATTTTGTTGAAATCCTTTAACCGATTTTTGGAGTTATCTTTCAAGTCATAGGGTTCTATTGGATTTTCAGATATATTCTCTGAAAGAACAGGAAAATGCTTGACATCACGGTTGATTAGGGTTTGTTCCCAAAACTCAAGTTTTTTTATGAATGCATTTATATCGGAAATCATTTCCGCCAGTTCTTTATCTCTTTCCCAAAATTGGAAATTGATTCATGTCTGCAAGAAACCCAAAATATCTAAGAGAAATTGAATTTTCCAGTTCCTGATCGTTGTGCTGTTTGAAAAATTGAACTATGGGGCTTCATTAAAACGTGTTAACACTAGTCCTCTACGTAGATTCCCATACTGCCAATAAATTTCATCGGCTAAGATTTTGAATAATTTTCTTTGTAATGCGTGAGATCTAGTTTACAATTTTTACTACCAATTTCATGATGTTTAGTTTTAAAAAATGTCCACATAATGCTTGCTAATGAATAATGCAATGGTAACACAGAAATTGTGGAAAGCGTTTATCTTCACGACAAAATGCTTCCAGACCCCTTATTACAACCCACCACAGCTGGAGCCCCGTCAGTTGTCAAGTCAGTCATTGGAATTTTATCAGAAGATATAAAATTGTTTAAATGGGAAAACAATTCCTGTCCAGTGGTATATCCTTTCAGTGGAATAAACTTCAAAAGTTCTTCTTTAATCGAAAATCACTAAAAACCAGCCAGTTGAAGAGACAAATAAACACAGTTATCTAAGTCAGACTTTAACTGTAAAAAATATCCTTGCTCATTACTTCCACTCGTCTTATCACTGTATTAGCAGAAAGTTGCATATATTTTATTGTTGAAACTGTCTCATCTTTATTTTTAAAGTTGGAAAATAAGGAATCTGCAGCTTCTAAAAACGTCTGTTTTATCCCCGTCTTCATACAGTTTCTTTTTTTGTGCAATTATTTGGAAAACACAATGATGATATGATGCTTCCGTTGCAGAGTTATTTTTGTCAA
This sequence comes from Kuschelorhynchus macadamiae, assembly GCA_030620095.1. Lineage (NCBI taxonomy): Eukaryota > Metazoa > Arthropoda > Insecta > Coleoptera > Curculionidae > Kuschelorhynchus > Kuschelorhynchus macadamiae. The sequence goes on from JAUTXW010005496.1 coordinate 1,123,277, forward strand.
CTGCTTTTAAAAATAGTGACTGTTGTCCAATTAACTGCTTTCGCAATAGTTCATTGCTTTTTTAGTCATTCTATAAATAATTATACGAGATTCTGACTTAAGGTCTTCATCAGTACAGTAACTGTAAGTAACCGTCGTTACCAAGAGAACATCTGAAATCTCCACCGGACTTGATACTCCATTACTACGGAGCAGCATATAGACACCTCTGGCGAAATTCATAAGAGTAATTAAATCTACACTAGAAAAATATTAACTTGGCAAGAACTATTATACGGTATAAAAATTATTTTTTTGGGACGACCGCTAAAGCACGTAGACACGTATTTCTGATTTAGAGTCTTCATCAGTACAGTGAAATCAACAAGTTGAAAGACGAGTACAACTAGCGCCAAAACTTAATACAACAACCAAAACCAGAGTCATCAACAGGAGATTGGTGTACTCGTCTCTCAACTAGTTGACTTAACTTGACTCTGGAAACTTCGCGGTTCAGGTAACCAGCGAGCGGAGACTTCACGCATCATCACACACGACTAGTATATAAGCCCGTAGCTTTAGATCAAAATACAAGAGTTCTAACCACACTACACCACAACTTGTTACGTTCTGGAAGCGCGTTTCGCTAACCAAGTTAGCATCATAAGCAGATGATATACACTAAAGTAACTTATCCTAATCGAGACTATTTATAGGTAAATGTGGTCACACTTGGTTGCACCCGACTGCACCGTTGTCAAGTAAACAATAGAGGGGACTATGGGGAATAGGCCCTCTGTCTTTATTTAGTGCTTTCTTACCACATTTAACTATTTCTATACTCTCAAATGCATCCAATAATCTATTATTAGATACATTTTTAATCAACTTTGTTGGGCAACGCTTGACTTTTCTGTTCTTCCGTATCTTAAATGTGCCAGGTGTTCTCTAAAACGAATGTTTATGAAGCGTTTAGTTTGCCCAACATATTTTCGATCGCAGTCATTACAACTAATTTCATAGATGCCACTCCTCTCCCTCAAGTCGACTTTGCCTTTGGGGTTTCCAAGGAGATTTTTCAAACTGTTCTAGGGCCGTAGCTTTAGAGTTAGCATTTAGATTACACTTGGAAACGATTGGAGATAGTTACCATTCGAAAGATTATGAAACCAATGTAATAAAAACAATGCAAGTCCGATACAACGATTTAAGTCAATCTAAAGTTAAAGTTTATTACAAAACTAGCCTAAGACATTAATATGAACAAAAATAAAGCCCGTAAAAAATAAATTTGTTATTGGTCCACGATGTATAAATGATCCACACCCTAAAATTTTTCATGTTCATACCTTGAGCTGACCTTGCGTCACATTCGGATAGATAGGAAACGTAGCCACTCCCATCGGGATGTCATCATCCCTGGGCTTGATAAAAGGCCAGGGGATTTTAATTTTTCTGTGTCATGCTTGGCGATTCATTAGAGGGTTGGGTGACACGCGATACTCCTTCTGCAGGGATTGTTTTAGTGCAATAATGATTGACTAATCACGGAAGGCATTACCAGTGATTTACGTGATTAAAAGAGGTATTTGCGTAATATATAATTCGACATTAAGTGAATTAGCGCAACACAAAAAAAAAAACGATATTTTATAGATTTATTTATTTTCAGATTCTAGAGTATATTCGCGAACAATTCGTTAAATTCCGGCTGTTTACTGCTTCTATTTACTGTATATGTAAAGATAACATGTCTATTAACGAGAAAACCTTTAAAATATAAGAATTTAATATAATGAACGAATTCTGAGCTATTACAACAAAAATTATTAAAAAGTTTATAGGATAAAATGCTAAAATATTAGGAACAATGATACGGAAAAAAAAGGAAATATATGTAAGCTATATTGCTCAACATAGGACAGAAAACTTAATTACGTTAAACTGCTAAGTATGACATACTGACAAGGTACAGGTGAATTTAGAACTGAACTACCAGGTTGCCAAGAAAAAATGTTCACCCCTTTCAACAAAAACCATTTTAAAGAATATGGTAAGCCTATATACTAAGTGTTTTACCCCAACTCGAAATCCGATTCACATCAAAACATATATCACAAAATCCATACGTGTGGGATACAACTTCTACTAGACACTTTGGGTTTGTTATGTGTAATATACAGGGTGTTTTGATATACGGTTCGAATAATTTCAAGGGTGATTACTTAAGAAAACCAAAATATTTTCATATGAACTTGGGTCCGGAAATACATAGTTTCAAATATCCTTTGACCGATTTTGTTGAAATTTGGCAGTGTTGTTTGTAGTAACAAGGGGCTAATTTAGCCTTAATTAGATTAAAATTATTAAGACTCTTTACAGAATATTATTGACAAGAAAAATTTGCGCCACTGACATTTTTAAAAATTTTATATTTTTTTTTTTCGGATCAAGCAATTAAAAATACATTTTTCGGCAATCGGCCCATCCCGCCCGATCTATCGATCAGGATAAATTGCATTTAAATACTCACGATCTAACGCACTGAAATGGGCTAGAGCACCCTCAACCAAGAAAAACACTTCTGGTCTTAATCCGAAGGGTACCTCTTACACCAAAAGCGGCAAAATATTTATCAAAAAATTTAAATATGCCGGCCCGTTTAAACGCTGAGGCAAAACATACGGTCCTATTAGTCTATCTCCCAAAATACCTGCCTAAACGTTAATGGAAAATTTATTTTCAAATCGACTTTTCAAAAATCTCATGAGATTTTTGCAGCCCACACATTAACATTAATAACGCCTTCGCGCGTAAATCCTGCTTCAGCTGTGAACAACACTTTATCGATAAAGGAACGGTCGTGATGATATTTTATCTGAATTCATTGGTAAAATTCTACTCTAAGTTCAAAGTCGTGATGTCTCATTCTCTTAGTGCTGATACAGAGATTTACTTCAACAGTCTAAATAACCCTTTTCTTGTGCTTTCAGAGTCCGAGTGGTACGGTTTCTTCCATTTCTTCCACAATCAACTCTACTTTGGCAAAGTTTACTGAATAAAAATATATGGAATACTGAATAATTTATCGGAAGGAAATCGACGATTTGCAAAGGCTTCGTGATATAATCTGCGAGTTTCTAGAGCACAACCGTTAGCTCTACCGTACAGAAAATACATGTCGGTCATTTCTTCAAATGAATATTCCGGCATTTCTAAAACCCAGGACAATAATTTTTGACAAGACTTTTGGTTGCTATGTCAAATGTAGTGTCAACCTAGTGCCGCCATACCTTTGATGATTTATTTAGATACAAGTTGCCGTTTTCACGAGAAAAAATTAAAATGCATGTCTCTCGATCACATAAAAAATAAAAAAGAATTTCTATGATTTGTTGACCATGGACATGCAATAAATTGCTTTCTATTTTTTTTTCTCGAAAACGAAAGCACGATACGAAAATAATTCGAGAGACAAAAATTTTGTATTTTAAATTGCTTAATTCAAAAAAAAATATTTTTTTTTAAAAACTCAGAGTCGCACATTTTTTTTTCAATTAAGTGTTTACCAGGACGCCACAAGACTTAAAACATTTTAATTAAGGCCTTATTACTGCAAATAACAATGCCAAATTTCAATAAAATCAGCCAAAGGATATTTAAGATGTTTTTTAAAAATCGATTTTTTTTTAAGTTTTACAGTCTGTATCTTGAAAACTATGCATTTCCGGACCCAGGTCCATATTATGAAAAAATTTTCATATTTTATATGCACTCAACCTTGAAATTATTCAAACGGTATTCCCGGACACTCTGTAGAAATATACAACTTTAGCCCTAAATTTAAAACTTAGGAATATGGGCTGGTTACAGTCCTGTTGTACTTAATAACTCCAGATATTAGTTTTAAAAGTATCTGTTTAAAATGTTTATCACTCAATGACCGACAAAAATATCAAAAGTATAGAGGTAAACAAACACCCCTAACTTAATGTTAAATGTAACAAGTATCCGTTATTTTGTAACATCAGGTGTCTGATGAGAATTGGCTCGTTCTCGACCATGTCTTCTAAATGACATCCTAATTGAATTTCAATATTATAAAGATAGTAATTTTAAAAAGCTTTCAGCGCGATAACTAAAAAAAGTAATTTACAATTTCTTGGATCAAGACTGGGGACGGGATTTTTTCTCAATATATCGATAATCATAGCGTTTTTAAACAACGAACATTTGGTAAATTTGGAAAATCCCGATATATCGATGAATCGATTACTATCGATAGTTACCGATTTATCAGTCACACTAAATTTTCGATTACCGGCATCTATCGACAATCTTAAATTTTGACTTAAATTTCCTAAACGCTGGTAAAGTTCCTTTTTAAAGGTTTGAGGGAGGCCGCTTATGATTTTCCGGCTTCACTCGCCGCATTGATCTATATTAGTATGAATAAGTAATAAGTATATATTTATTTTATTGAATGAATATTATGGACTAGGGATTCAATGTTTCCAAGTTGGATTAATTTTTTAGGAAGGATTTAGGGTGGGGCCGGAGTGGTCTCGTAGCAACCAGACTGAAAAAAAATATCAGAACGGCACAATTTTGAATATATTTCCCCGAGAGAGTTTTCGCGATAATTTTGGAATGCTTTAAGATATTGCCTTAAAATTGTGTGTATGAAGTATAATTAACCAAAAAAGTAATTAGGGGATATCTTAAGATAAATCCCCGGGATCTAGGGAGGATCTATTTTTTTTATAATTCTATTTCCGTTATTATACATCTTAATAGTTCTTGAAAATATTAAAAAACTTTACTCTTAGCAAAAAAAAATCTTGTGTCAATAAGTTAAGTGTACAGGGAGAGTGTAAGAGGAAAAAAGAGGGTTATCGAGAAATATCGTTTTCGGCATTTTAGGGACACGACCTTCCATTTTACTAATCATATTAATTTTTAGCCATTTATATTACTGATTTTTTATGGATATGTACCCGATTTTTATATTTAGTGTCCTACCTAGAGGCTTTATATTAGGAGCTACAAAAACCCTTAAATACAAAAGTTAAAAGGCTTTTGCAGAAATTATAACACTTATGTTTCATTAAATGGCATATTAATATCTCAAATGAAAGATATATTTTCTTTCTGATTTCAAAAATATATACATTGTTGATATTTTGATGAGCCATTTTCGAAATATTTGAGTTTAAAGTATTAATACATTAATCGTTCATTATATCCAGGCGGCCTGAAAAACGAACATCTGATTTTAATATTGTCGTTGTGACATTTCAATATAGGTGAACTCATATTGTTATTACTAATTATTAAAAGAACAATTTAGACGTTTTTTATAATATGGGATATACTGAAGAACAGAAAAATCATATAAATCGACTCTTTTATTCCATTAATTATAATATATCAAAATTTCAAAATGAATATCAACTATATCCTAGACAACGGATACCATCAGCTAGTACCATCGAATACATTATGAAGCAATTTGATGAAACCAAAAGTCTCAAGCACAAAAAAGAGGAGTCTAGAAATGAACAAAAAGATTTGAATATCTTATTTTTTTTAATTCTCCAAATTATTATTTCCAAATACAACAACCCATGGTATCTCCTCATTTTAGAAAATCCAGAAAGCTCTATTCCTGACGCTGCGTTATATTTTAACAGAAGCTTCTTTTACCTCATCGAGAATGTTTAAAAGAAAAAAATAATCATTATTGGGCACCAGAAAATCCTCACAAAATAAAGGCTCCTAGGGCAATTCATGTTTGCTGGGGCATGTTGCGTAATAAAATTATTAGACCAATTATTTTTGACGGGAATTCAAATGGTAAGACGCGTTGAAATTTAATACAAAATAACGTAGAAAATCATCTAGAGAATATTCCAGTAGGTTGGTACAATAATCTTATTTGGCAACAAGATGGCGCAGCTCTGCACAATGTTGTGGAGGTTACCGAATATTAAAATAATCGGGGATAATACCACGAGTGCTTAAAAATTTCCGATAATTTTTCACGAATGCGTGTTTTCTTATAATTTCCCGAGTCCGAAGGACGAGGGAAATTTGTAGAAAAAACACGCATGAGTGGAAAATTATATGGTTAATTCTTAAGCACGAATGGTATTTAGGAGGAATATTCCACGAATCAAATACAGGGAAACTAAGCTTTATTAACTGAGTATTAAATACATACCTATTTCAAGTTCAATTTGAATTTTGTAACAAATTGAACACAAATTGAATAATAATATACTAATTAAATTATTTGTCTAAATATTGACAAGTACTTAATATAAATCTAAATTTTCAATTTTAATTATTGATGGTATAATAAAAGGTACAGTTCTGATAATTATTAACCACATTGTTGTTTTGCGGCGACGTAGAAGATGCCGTCAGACCACCACTTGTACTTGTGCTGGGTGATACTGCTACAGGGGCTGGATGCACGTGCTATTGAGGTGGTTCTTTTCCAGGTTCCCTCATTTTTTCAATAATTTTTTTGTGGTGATCTGGATCCATTTGCAAATAACTTAATAGGGATTTCGCATTCGAATGACCTGCAATTTTTATCAAGTTTTGCTCCGACACTCCGCTTTTGGCCAGCTTGGACACGGCAGTAGCTCTGAGGGAATGGTTGGTAAATTTTTTTGTGGTATTGAGGCCTGATTTCTGTGCTTGTTTTTTTCTCCAAGTTGAAATCTCGTTTTCTCCTACTGGGCTGTTTTTGAACCATTTTCCGGAAATTTTCCAATGGGGGTTTGGCGTCAAAAATAGTCGAGTGTTGGAGATACTTTTCCTTTTATCTTGTAATTCTTTACAAATTCTTACTGGGCAAAAGCTGGGACTTCTCTCGTTTCTCACCAACCACTTCGAATCGGCGAGTTTTCGGCCACCACCTTGACATGTTTTAGAAAAAACAGGGTTGTATTGAATTCTACCTGTTTTTCCTCCGAAGTTGTCAGTTTCTTCTTTGAAAAAAGTTGTTTCGGCTTTTGCACCTTCTCCTTCTTTCCAGGCTAATTCATAGGACAACAGAAAAAACACTTCTTTTGTAAACCCTCTGGAGTTGATTCATCACAAGCTTCGATTAGATTTTTTAATTCATTGTATGTTAAAAAAACGGCCGATTCTCTGCGTTTGCCTTCAATACCTTGCAAATGTCTCCTTTTGGCATTTTTTGCGTCTCGGGCCGATTTGAATTCGATCTGCTCGAAGGGATTTATTTTAATTTTGTATTCATTGAAATACCTTTCCATCAATAATTTCGCCGTCACATTCCAAATAATTTTTACCATGCCTTCTTTATATTCCTCCCCGTTCATTTTTCGCATATTGTAGGCCCAGCTTTTCAAAATCATTGCTAGTTGGGATACTGGAGTATCTTGGTCAAACGTATAGTTTTTTTCATCGCAGAATGACATAAACTGTCTCCAGATGCTGTTCTTGGATTTAACGGTGTTTCTTGGTTCGCTTCCAATTATATTTTCACCAATTTCCTCTTCTTGAACTAGCCCAAAGCGATTATTCATATTGACAACTTTTCAAAAATGTTTGAAAGATACTTAAAAAAAAATCAGTTTCTAGGGACTCTAGCGTCTCTCAAAAGCAGGATTCATATTGTCAAGATTTCATTTTTTGGTTAGGTATGTAACCATACCTAACCAGGTAAGTGGAAACACCATGTTTCCTAGACGACGTGGTATTTCCGCTATAATTTTTCGAAAACACCAATAGTCTTACGGGAAAATTTGTACATGAGTAGAATATTCGCTATAATTTTTGGATTGGAAGGTCTGACACACTTAGAAGGCCGGCTAATAGTCAAGTCCACTAGATCTTTTTTGGGGGATTTTGGAAAAACACAGACTATTGCCCCAAAATATAATAGAATTAGGGCAAAGGGTTGAAAATAAAATATTTTTACTTAACAGAGACCACCTAGTAACTCTATTAACAGTAAATTAAGAAGAAATATTTTTAATTGTATAAATAACCAAGGAGGATACATAGAAAATATGTAAAGTTTTTTTGTAATATTTTTGCACCTGTTATGTTTCTTCTTTTTCTTCTTTTCTCATGGTATGCTACAATTATTGGAATAAAGGAGTCGAATTTGCTGTTTCTATTCTTTGGTATAGCCCATATTATAGAGAAAACCTCAAAATTGCGCTTTTCTCATTATGAGTTCACCTATATTGAAATTTCACAACGACAATATTAAAATCAGATGTTTGTTTTCCAGGCCGGCTTGATATAATGAAGGATTAATGCATTAATACTTTAAACTCAAATATTTCGAAAACGGCTCATCTAAATATCAACAATGTGTATATTTTGAAATCAGAAAGAAATTATCTTTCATTTGAGATAATAATGTACAGGGTGTTCCATTTAAAAAAGCATAAGTGATATAATTTTCTGAACTTTGCGATCCGCATTTATTTTTTGCGTCATTTCAAAAAGATAATACGCAAAAAACCTTTAACTTTTGTATTTAAGGTTTTTTGTAGCTCCTAAAATAATGCCCCCAGGTATGGCACAAAATATTTAAAAAAAACCTGTACAGATAGTACAGATTATATATAACATTATTACCGTGGTTCTACATACAATAAACATTGATTAGGAGGATATTTGACCAACTTGAATGAGTTTTTCAAAAAGTGTTTATGATAAGGTTTATGTTGGGTCATCGTCATCATCCTATAGCAAGCATATTAAAACAAATAAAACGGTGTAATGGCGCCATGTTTAATCACATTCCGAGATACATTTCAAATGTTTTAATATATTGGCTAAAATTCGCCTAGCCTGCCATCTTGCCGACACCTTTTTTGATAAAATATTTTTTTTGCATACATGATAGCAATAGAGAAACGAAAAACACCGATAACTGGACAATAAATAAGAAAGACTATGTATAGTTATCGATAACTATAGGTATATCCACAACTATCAAGAGTTATCGGTAACTATGAACATATCGGTAACTATAAGTATATCATAACTATCAAGAGTTATCGATAAATACAATTTATTGTTAGGTGATAAACAATCTTCTGTCAATAGGTAAAAATCTAATATCGCCCGTCCCTAATCAATACCCCCCTGAATATTCTCTTAACGCCTAATTTAGTTTAGTTTCTGCCGACGATTAATCTGTACTAGCCCAAGAGTATAACGTAAATAGATACAAAAAAGCCGGATATATGTGTATTGGTACACCAAAACTCTAATCTACTTACACCCATATATTATTTGGCTTTTTGATATCTATTTGACCAAACGGGATTTTATCTCAGAAAAACGACAACATATCACCAGAAAAAAATCAAAGGAGTCTTAAATATTTAGAGATGAAAATAAAAAAGAACAATTTAAGACGACAGCAACAACGAGGATTTGTTTAAAAGATTCTCGAGCCAATTAAAAATAAGGAACAGTGTGGGAATAGCATACACAAAGATGTGGACGAAATAAGAAAAAAAACAGCTTATTTGATATCCAAAGAAAATGAGGAACTGTGATACCGAAGGAAAATAAAGCGAGAAATACTAGGAATAGAGGGTATCGATGGGGAAATGAGAGCTAAACTTAAAAAATTGGAGGAAGAATATTTGATGAAAATAGATTATAGAGAGATATACAAAAACAATATTGAAGATCAAGTATATGCACACGAAAACATTACTGATCAAATGTGAAATGGTTATTATTCGAAAAGATAAAAAATAACAATAAAATGTACCAAGAATGATTTGTGTGACATTCTCGTTAAAAATAGTTAATAAATACAACACTCTTAATCACCATGCAAATATAAAATATTATATTTCACCTTCATATCACCAAATATAAAATATTAATTATTTACTAGGAATAATGCGATCGTAAAGTTTTATCTACTGTGAGATACGACAAAATTTTGTACTGCTCGATAACTAGCAATCTTATAAGAAATTTAAACTGGAGAACATACAAAATTTCAATATCGTAATTGACGTTTCAGTACAGTTTTAATTTTATTATAAGAAAAAAACTTACAAATGCAGCAATGCATATAGAGAAATATAAAACACAATCAATCTTACCACAGACGTAAATGTAAAGAACACACTACACCTCTTGTTTACACTTGATTAAGCTATAGGAACTTGTATGGGCTTATCTATATCAAATTCGAGGTAACAATGTGGGACGAGTTTCTTATCAACCGCCACAATTATTTTTAAGATTTTTATACGAAAATCGTTTATTTTTCTTGTAATTTTTTTTTACTGAATTTGAATCATGAGGACCTGGAAGTAATATTAGCCCAAATTATATTCTATTCTTAATATGCTATCGGGTGATTCACGGTGGATTACGTATTAGGAGGAAAACTGATCGATGGGGTCAAAATTTTGGCGACAAAGGTAAACTGCTACGATCTATCGTTTTAAAATGCAGTGTATATTTTTTAATTTTTAGAAGCTACATTATTTATGTCTATCTTTTCTAAATACTTTCCTATACCTACCTGTATCCGTTTTTCAGATATTAATTTCTATTTTTTAACAGAGGCAATGCGGTAAAGTGACCAGTAGAACGAGTAAAACATTTAATGAGATGTAGCCGAATTTACTACAAATCAGTAAGAGGAAATTTCTTCTAATCCAAAAACAATTTTTAAAATATTGGCTCAACTTTAAAAGCATCACCAAATTTGCTTAAACCCGTGACTTCCAATGAAGATAATGAAATTAACGTTTTGGCATATCCCCAATCTTTGACACGTAGTGCCGAAGAAGATCTGAACATATAATACTAAGGGTTTAAGCTCTCAAGCCTGACGATTGCCACTGAAAATCCTTGATACACGGGAGGCAGGATTCTAGGAAAAATTTATTTTCAATGTTTTCTGTTTGGTAATGAACAATAAAATAAGGTTATGCTACTTTTTACAAACACTTCCACTATATTAATTGTTTAACAACACACAAAATGTTTCGCTCCAAAGTAAAGGATAATAACTAATTATATTCGGATTCGGAACAATATAAAAAAAGTTTTTAGTACTAGCCATGAACTAAACCATCTAAAATTATTAAAATATATTTAACTGATCGTTTAACAAACGATTTGAACATTTGAGCCTATTTATTTCTAGAGAGTCCAGCGTATTCAATTTATGACCCTTATTTTCTTTGTGTAAAATTTTAAATTTTTTATCAAAACTATGGCTGGTCTAAATTAAGTGGTTTGCATAATTAGTTTCGGATTTTCCCTTGATGAGACACTTACAGTGTTCGTCTATTCTTTTACCAAAATATCTGCCTATTTGACCTATATACGTTTTGTCACAATCTCCACATATTAGTTGGTATACACCTGATCGTTCAAGTTTATCAGATTTTGTTTGATTTTTTTTACATTAAAAATAATAAAAATAAAACACAATCTGACAAACTTGAACAATCAGGTGTATACCAACTAAACTATGGAGGTTGTGACAAAACCTATATAAGTGAAACAGGCAGATATTTTGGTAAAAGAATAGACGAACACTATAAACGTTTCAGCAAGAGAAAAACCGAATCTAATTATGCAAACCACTTCATTGAGACTGGTCATACTTTATATATTTTTAAAAAAATTTTTCCCTGTACAGGGCTGAACCAGACCCCTGACAACCACAAAAAAATTTAAAGCATTCAGCTTATTTAAGAAACAGGTAAACACATAATTTCTCTTATTTGTTTATACAGGGTGTTTCCTACCTACGTTACGTAACTCCAGGAGGAGATTCCTTGGATCATTTAAAAAAAAAAGTTCCAATGAACATATGTCCGGAGTTGTCTCGATTCTGAGATACAGGTTTTTTATAAATATCATAAATATCCTTAAGCCGATTTTGTTAAAATTTGACAGTTTGTAGTACTAAGGTGATAATTTGGCCCTAACTAGATTGAAGTTATTGGATCCAGTGATGTCTCAAGGGGCACCGCAAGCATCAATATTGAGAAAAAAAACACGCCACTGGCCCGTTTTGCCATTTTTACAGCTTTCCCAGTTTAAGCAACTAAAAATACAACGTTGGTAAATGTTTTTACACCTACCTGGCGGAGTTTACCTTACTGGTATCAGCATACAGTGATAGTACTGTCACTGTCATATCAGTACATTTTAAAGTTGTCAATTAACAGAGATTCCATTATGAATAATTTTAGTAATTCTAAAATGATTGATAATCACTTTATTTATGGATTAGCAAATGGAAATTCGGAAGAGGCACGGACAATTTACCAAGACAGTTATCCTAACAGAGTAATTCCATTACGTAAACATTTAGGACGATACATGCAAGATTAAGTGAAACTGATAGTTTTAATAAAAATACAGGTGTTGGAAGACCAGAAACTGTAACAACGCCTGAACTAGAAGAAGCTATACTTAATGCGGTCGAAGAAGATCCTTCAAATAGTACCAGGAAGATTGTACTGCAGCTTCAAGTGAGCCCAAAAACAGTTTGGAAAGATTTAAAAAGAAATCTACTGTACCCATATCATATACAGCGGGTTCAAGCTTTACTGCCTCGTGATTTTCACCCAAGATTAATGTTTTGTAGGTGGTTGCTTCATATGGTAGCACTCAATAACAAACTTTTATCAAACATTTTATTTACGGACGAGGCAAATTTTTCACGAGATGCTATCATTAATTATCATAACAACCATTTTTGGGCCGACGAAAATCCCTAAGTTATTAGAGAAAGTCATCTTCAGCAACAATTTTCGCTAAACGTATGGGTAGGAACGTATGGGTAGGAATTATTGATGACTACCTAATTTTTTTTACCAGCAAGATTAACAGGTGAATCCTATACAGATTTTTTGCGAGAACATCTACCCAATGTGTTAGAAGATGTATCCCTACATGTAAGAGCGAAAATGTGTTTATGCAAGACGGGGCCGCAGCTCGTTTTAGTGTCCTTGCTCGTCAGCATCTCGACATTACGAACCCTAGTCGCTAGATCGGACGTGCAGGACCTCAAAATTGGCCAGCTCGTAGACCTGATATGAATATTCTAGATTTCTATTTATGGGGTCATCTGGCTCTGGATTATAAAACTCCTGCACTAGATATAAACGACTTGAGAAATCGAATAATCGACAATTGCAATGTCATAAGGAATACTTCAGGGATTTTTGAACGTGTCAGACAATCAATGACCAAGCGATTGCAATCGTGTATTTTGTCAGATGGCATTTTGTTCATCTACTTTAAGGTCGAAATTTTTTATTTTTTATTTTTTATTTTTCTGTAATTTAGGTATAGTAATTAAGACCTATGTCTTAATTACTATACTATAATTTTATTTTTTTAATTTTGTCCATGGATAATTTTTAAAGTGGTTTAAAGTAATTTTCATTTTTTTTTTCTTGAAAACGAGGCTAGATTCGAGGAAAACACGAGACAACAGTTGCTTAAACTGAAAAAACTATAAAAACTGCAAAGAATCAGTGGCGTACTTTTTTCTCAATAATAATGGTTGCGCTGCCCCTTGAGACGCCACTGGACTTAATAACTTCAATCTAGTTAGGGCTGAATTAGCGTCTTAGTACTAAAAATGACACTGCCAAATTTCAACCAAATCGGCTTAAGGATATTTATGATGTTTACAAAAAACCGATTTTTTTAAAAAACTTTAACATCCCGTAACTCAGAATGGAGACAACTCCCGGACACATGTTCATACAAACTTTTGTTCTTAAAACGACCTAAGGAATCACCTCCTGGAGTCACGTACCGTAGTTAGTAAACACCTTATATATATTTGATATAAGTTGAGAAAACAATTGATGAAGAACTATATGTGCAAAAAACATATTTTTTTGAACCTGGATCTAACAAAATTATTATAATTTGACTGAAGCAATCACAACAAAAATATTAGAGTAAATCAAAGCTATACAAAAATGTAATAGAAATCTTAATAAGTGTGTGAAGTTAACTAGATGTACCACGGTCCAGTTTATCAAGATGAAAAAAAAAGCAAACTATAAAACTTTAGACGTACTCAAGGGTATCAGAAAATCAGCGTTAGTCACACATAACAGATAATCATCAAATTAATCAATCATATAAGATTAACATTAATCTATCTATTATAGAATAATCATGCGATAGTGTACTATATAAAACAGCTAGTGGAAGTTCCGACACGAACACAAGCTTTTATAGTACACAGAAACAAACACCAGCAAAGTTTCAAAATGCCAGAGGTCAAGATATTGGTATCCATATTAGCCACTGTACTAATAGTTTTGGTAAGTTCTAGTTTTATTATGATATAATTATTATTGAATGTCTTTAATAAATCAGTATTTGGAACTATATTGCAACAGATCACAAGGTTGAGCACTTGTATACACCTTCCTTCGAGTGTCCCAATTCAAATTCCGCAAAAATACAAGTCATGCTCAAACAGTTATCCCGAAAAAAGGGCATGATTTAAGTATTTTGCTGTTTTAAAAAGTATCCCCTTGTACAGAACAAATAAATTTAAACAAAAATTGATTTGCATCTCATTTTCTTCGATTAATTCAAATTCTATAGTTAGAAAATGTGATCCAAAGCCCTCACATATAGGAATGTTTACGCATCGTTATTTTCGGTGAACAAGACAGGATTTTAGTGGAAATTCGATATAAAATATGGGTGATCAACCTAGTTCGCAGCAATGCAACAACTATACGGTTTATATTACACTTTCTATCAGAAGTTTTCTAGCTCAAAATGAATCACAAGTTTAATTTTGTATCTCTTCGTATTTCGAATATCGTCTTCTTACAAGGCTCATTCAGTGGTCATCTAATAACCTAAAGTGTTTCCATCAAAGGTACTGAAATGTTGGCATACGTGTTTCTCGAAGTGAAAAAACATAGTTTCTAAAAATCCCCTATATTAATTATGTCTAGTGGTTCTGATATTTTGCCGTTTTCAAACATTATCCACCTCTATAGAAAAAAAAATTCAAACAAAAATGGTTAGCATCATCATTTTCTTCGCTATCTATGTGTAATTTTTTTTACTTGCACAATTGTAGATACAAAAAACGGTATCCAAAGGTCTCGCATATAGGAATTTTTCACGCATCGTTATTTTCGGTAAACAAGACAGAATTTTAGTGGGAACGGTACTAGAATTTTGGCATACTTATTTCACTAACTGACAAAACATAGTTGTCAGAAATCCCCTTTATTAATTATATCAAGTACTGGTTTTGATATTTATTCTTAAAATTTCGATAGTTTTACTGCTATTATACTTCATAAATATGGGATACTTATCTGCCCATAAGGCGCACATAAAAACTTTCGTTTTCTGAGGTCTTTTTCCTCCTAATATTTCAAACTTTGCCTACCCTAACGTTGCTAATAATTTCCAAAGCCTGTTTATAATTAAATTACATATTATTGCAACGTTTGTAACGTGTAAGATACACATACGATGTCATTACATTTGCAATAAAACAAATATTAATTGAAATAATAAAAAAATTAAAACAGGAATTTTGATGTTAATTTATGAGATTAATTAATTAATAGTTAACAATTAATAAAGATGTTACTTATGCTTATCCTCAAAATATGAAAAAGTAGTTTTTGCGAGCGTTTAAAAAAACTCAACTTTTGCATCGCCCTGCATAATAAAATAACCGAATCTAATTTATTTTGAGTTTTTGTCATAACCTGTGTCAATTTTTGACAGTTTTAGAGAAAATAGCGAATGACGCTTCAAAAATGTCAATGAATAAATCCGTTTTTTAAAAAATAATCACAAATACAATTAAATACCACAAATGTTAATTGTTGCGTAATTAATTTTATTCAATGTGACAGTTGGGATACTTCAGCTTTACCCGGAAACATACCAAAAAATCCCTATCAAAGAATATTTTCTAGTTTTGTTTTAACGGGACGACCTATAAATCTAATTAAAAATCAAAATCTTCAAACAATTTTAAACATTTTTCATGAATGATACTCTATAACCATACCAAATACTTTTTGAGAAATTTTATTTAAACTATGTGATTACATTTTTAAAATTTAGACTGAAAAACACATTATTACATGTCTGATCTAAGGTACACACCTGCCATTCTTGTATTTACATTGTAATTTCTAAGGTACTTAGATGCAGAATTATTATTGTAATTATTATTCAAAATCGACTTCAGAATAAAAGACAGTTAAATTATGAAACATAAAAACAGGATTAATTACAAATCGAACTAACACTATCTACGTAATAAAAAGTAAAACAAAAAGAGTCATTCATAGATAAGATCTTCAAAACGTCCTTATGTTCATGGCACATACTTTTGAAATTCTTCCAAAACATTTTCTATTTTCCTTGGAATTACTTATTCCACTATTGCCCCTGAAATCTGATTAACTTTGTTCTGTAGCCTCCCAAATTGACAATTTTTAATTGCTAATACCTCAAAAACAATTTAGCTTAGGTTAGAGTATGCTATATAATAAATAATTAAAATTTTCCGGAGATTTTACGTATGTAACAAAAATGGAGTATTCCGTTAAAAGAAAATATAGGTGGTCAAACCGTCTAAACAGATTACCATGTCTAAGTAATACTAGTGTCAATTTAAAAAAAAAATCACCTTACCTGTTTCAGCATTTTTGTCATTTACCTGTTAATTTTAAATAAATATTAACTGTATTTACTCTATTATTATCTGATAATAGTGACTATCCTTTTCCAGGCCTTACAATGTTCTGCTGATGACCCGGAAAGATTAATAAATCACTTAGGACCACGACTAGAAGAAAAGAATAGTGAAAAATACAGAAGATCAATTGAGGCTAATTTGACCTCTACGTTTTCACCAAATTTCACAACTCCTTTGTATCCTAACAGAACTACAATTCGCCCAAATGTTACAACTTTTAATCCAAATGTAACATCTAACTGGACCACCCCATGGTATCCTAATATAACAACGATTGGCCCAAATTTTACAACTCTTAATCCTAACTGGACAACTCCATGGTACCCCAATGTAACTACAATTCGTCCAAATGTTACAACATTTAACCCAAATGTAACATCTAACTGGACAACTCCATGGTATCCTAATGTAACAACTATTTCACCAAATGTCACAATCAGTCCTAACTGGACTACAACGTGGAATACAAACGCCACTGCCAACTGGACAACTCCATGGTACCCCAATGTAACTACAATTCGTCCAAATGTTACAACATTTAACCCAAATGTAACATCTAACTGGACAACTCCATGGTATCCTAATGTAACAACCATTTCACCAAATGTCACAATCAGTCCTAACTGGACTACAACGTGGAATCCAAACGCCACTGCCAACTGGACAACTCCATGGTACCCTAATGTAACTACAATTCGTCCAAATGTTACAACGTTTAACCCAAATGTAACATCTAACTGGACAACTCCATGGTGCCCTAATGTCACAACCATTTCACCAAATGTCACAATCACTCCTAACTGGACTACAACGTGGAATCCAAACGCCACTGCCAACTGGACAACTCCATGGTATCCCAATGTAACTACAATTCGTCCAAATGTTACAACATTTAACCCAAATGTAACATCTAACTGGACAACTCCATGGTACCCTAATGTAACAACCATTTCACCAAATGTTACAACCACTCCTAACTGGACTACAACGTGGAATCCAAACGCCACTGCCAACTGGACAACTCCATGGTATCCCAACGTAACTACAATTCGTCCAAATGTTACAACATTTAACCCAAATGTAACATCTAATTGGACAACTCCATGGTATCCTAATATAACAACTATTTCACCAAATGTCACAATCACTCCTAACTGGACTACAACGTGGAATCCAAACGCCACTGCCAACTGGACAACTCCATGGTATCCCAATGTAACTACAATTCGTCCAAATGTTACAACATTTAACCCAAATGTAACATCTAACTGGACAACACCATGGTATCCTAATGAAACAACCATTTCACCAAATGTCACAATCAGTCCTAACTGGACTACAACGTGGAATCCAAACGCCACTGCCAACTGGACAACTCCATGGTACCCCAATGTAACTACAATTCGTCCAAATGTTACAACATTTAACCCAAATGTAACATCTAACTGGACAACACCATGGTATCCTAATGTGACAACGCTTAGCCCAAACGTTACAACAGTTAATCCTAACGTCACAGCAAATTGGACAACCCCATGGTTTCCTAACATAACTACGAGTTCTCCTAACTTGACAACGGCACATCCCCCTCCATCTGGTTTAAATTTCGAAGAAAAAAGAAGTGTGTTTTTTACATACTTCGAAGAAGTTGTTAGAAAAGTTTCGGGGCTAGGCAACTCGACGGCAGAAGAAATACAGTTCCCCAATATTAACCCACAATTGCCTCATGTCTGATTGTAGCTAACGACACAATAAAGAATGTTATGTAATCAAAATTGTATTCATTTGGTTTCTTTAGATTACATGTTTGCGCATTATTTACATATTATCATTAGTATGTAACCTCACTACAGTTTGTTTATATTTTTGTCAGTAATTTTTAAAAACCTACAATATATTTTATTACATATTTATTTAAGTACATGTCCTATTATAGGTTATTTAATTGATATTTACGCATAAAAGTAAAGCAATTGAAAATTCTGGTGCAGGAAAAATTTGACGAAATTGTCTTTTTCGAAATTAACCTCACATTGCCATCAGTTTTGTGTATATTAATGACACCAGTTTGTGTGTATTGACGACCCCTTGAGATATAGTAGGGATAGTAAAAGCTACCAATTACTTTCGTTTATGAAATTACTTCGACAGTCGTTTGTGAAATTTGCCAAACGAATATTTCCGAAAATTTGCATTCCGTAAAATTCTCAGGTAAAAATGTAGATACATATGAAATGTTCTGGATTACCTAACCTATAATAAGACTGCACAAACAATTAAAAACAGCATTTAAATGCGTTTGTAAACTATGTGGTAAAGGCAAGGTTAGAATCGAAAGACACGTGGATACTAAGTCAAAAAGTAATTTTACCATTGCAGATGTAAAGGAAAATCTAGAAAGAATGGACAAAATATATGATGAAGTCCTGAAAATGTATGAAAACCAATTAACAGGGACGAACAGGGACCTGCAAACGTAAATTGAAAATCTGAAAATACAAGTTAAAAAGAGCAAGAACATAGATCTTTGGATACAACTAGAGTAAAGCAGAAAAGAAGGGAAAATAATATTTAGATATTTGTCATTAACATACACAAATCAAACTAGACATGATTATATTTTAAAAATTATTGTGGAGTCTAAACTCTCTTCGTCATTCACAACTTTGTTAAGGGGTAAATTATATTGGTACCCCTCCGAATAACTTTACATTTACAGTAACAGATCCACTTAAAGCAAAAAACAGTGTACAGTTATTCTGTAAGAATAACTGTACACAACTGTCAACAAAAAATTGACGAAATATAGAGAATTAAAAACCAAAAGAGTGTTTTTATAGTTACAGACCGCATACCCGAAATTTTGTTTCATTAGATTTATTACAGTACGGTCGATAACCAAATTTCTTTATATATATATATATATATATATATATATATATATATATATACTGAGCTGTGGGAATTGACTTCCCGCGATACTTCTCTACGCAATTTTAGTTTTTATTTTTAAATGTTACAGGATGGACCTAAAATATATTGAATCCGTGTTTTTGAGAGCGCTGTAAAAATATAATTTAATTTTTAACTTTGACGAAATTAGGTAATATTATCTGGAATCTTCTGGAAAAATAATTTTTCAACATAGCCAAGAGGTTTTTATTATGTCGTATTCCAATTTTTTTCCAGGTCAACATTTGCCTTAATATCAGCGGATTCAGATAAACAAAAAACGAAACAATATATTAAATTAAAAGATTTACTAGAGTGCCTTTTCAATAATACGATCTCTTTTATTGTTTATCACTTTCTATAGCGTCCTGCGCCATTAGATGCAATAATAATATCTTGGGAAATATCTTACCAACGTTTTGTAATCCTGTCAAGAGTTCCTCAACCGTCTTAAAAGTGGTGTTTAAATAAACCATATTTTTTTAAAAAACCCTAAATACTAAAGCCAACTGGGCTTAGGGTCCGGGATGTTAGTTCTGGGATTCAATAAAATCAGCACAATTATCAAGTAAATCACTAAATTGCTCCTTGATGTATGCGCAGGTGGAGCGTCATATTAAAACGTATAACTACTAGTAATTTGTTTAATTTTGATAACATTTATGTATAAAATATCCCTCTGAAAAATCTGCGAATTAATTTATCTTTCACAAAGAAAATACACGATTTACTTGAACAACCACGCCAAAAGATATCCATTACAGATTCAGAAAAATGCTGTCTGCGAATTAAAAGATTTCCTTGCGGTATGTTACATGTTTGTCGTTATTTGAATAAACTGTGCTGTGAAAGTTTTTGAGCTGCCGTAAAGTTCCTAAATATTTTTTCATCGTTAAACCATATTTGATATATGTGATCACTCAATCGAAATATGTGCAAAATCTCTTATTTTTGTAGGAAGTTTTTGACAGCAATTTTTTTGATCACTTTAGGGTTAATATCTAAATTCAAAATACGTCTAAATTTGTTTCGACTATTTACTCTATTTTTTTGACTGCAAGTTCTCTATACGCGCTGTAGGTTATTTAACCTATGTTCTTTTCCTTCCATGACCAGACTTCATTTGCAAGGAGCCATTTGTGTCTGTAAGGTGCGTTAAAAATGTTTAACTTTCAATTTTCATCGATGACAAATTAATATGGCAGACCTTAAAAACTTAAGAACCCCGAGAGTAATAGATTGTATCCAAATATTGATCAAAAAACGTAATATACCGCTAAAGAACCTTTTAACACTCAGATCACATTTCCGTTCGAAGAATAACGTATTTTCTTTGCGAAAGATAAAACTAACTCCGAGGTTTACCAGAAGAGTATTTTCAAATACAGGTTACCAGAAACTGAAGAAATGGATGATAATTATACGCTTCAACAGAACGTTACACGTATGCGCACGTTAAAGAACACAGTCAATTGTACTGATTCTATTGAACCAAATAATTGGTCAACTAACAATCCGAATCTAAAGCCAGTGCACTCCAGTATTTCGATTTATTAGAAAATATGGTTTATTTAAATCACGGTTAAAAAGCTCAAAGCCAGGATCACAGAATGTTGGAAAGAGCTTTCCCATGATGCTATTATCTCATCCATACAGCAATGGCAGAGGAAACTACAAGAAGGTAAAAAATGAGGTCATATGCGTAAGGCATTTTTGTAAATCTTTTAATTTAATATATTATTTTGTTTTCATATCTGAATCCGTTGTTATTATTAAGACAAATGTTGACTTGTGTAAAAAATTCGATTTCAATAAAATAAAAAGTTTATTGACAATATTCAAAAAGAATATCTTTTCAAGAATTCAAATACTACTACCTAAATTCGTACGTCAAAAACCAAATTATATATTTTTTTACCATTCAAATCGGCTAAAAACTAAAAAAAGTTATTAAACTGTAAAAAGGGGCTACTTTAATTTGGCCCACCTTGAATATAGAAAAACTAAATAACTTGCTAGGTTGCTTGACATAAGAACGGGTGTCCTCAATGTACATTTTGATAAAAAATCTCGTGAATCGTAAATTCTTGTAAACATTTTTAAGTCACGCAGGATATGAAAGTGAGTACAAGAAATAATGCAGGTTTAAATAATGTATTTACTAATTAGACTACATTTTTATGGGGATTGTAACTGCGCCTGCCTAGTCTAATCATAAAGCGATATCTATTAATCTAAAAATAAACAGACATCCTTGGTAACCACTTACTGAATGACTATGGCCTTCTTAATTTATTTAATTTTAGTGAAAAACACTGGTTTGTTATTTAAAAAAATATATTGTCTAACAACAAAAAATGGGAAATATTCATTAACCTGATTTTAAATGCCCGTAATGATTGTTTTCTAGAAAAATATAAACTTGTTGGTATAAATTCCTTTTAAACATTTCAAATTCATTGATTTAATGATGTTGTTAAACATTAAGGAAATTTTAAAACTATTAACAAACTGATGAAACAAACAATGAAAAACCTGTGACAAAAACCCCTGTAGCTGTAAATATTGATGCTGTCGCTTTTAATATTTTTTTCTTACCAGAGCAGATATTATTAATTATCTGACAAGAAACCCCTTGATAACTTAAATCCAAAGCTAGACTTCGGATCAACAAAGTTTTTTTTTATGGAGGCTAGTTTTAATGAAATACGAGATATTATTAGTGGTATCAAAAACAGTCCTACTAAAGGTCATTAAATACAAAAATAATAAATGTATTAGAGATACCATTATTTACCTTCTCACTAAATTAATCAATATTTGCATATCCTCAAATGAATTTCCAGATTGTCTAAAGATGGTCCGCGTAGTTCTAGTCCATAAAAATGGGAATGTGGAAGACTATATTAGTTCTACCTTAACTTGGCATTGATTTATCCTACACAATTTGATTTTTTGCAGCAACAAATCCACTATTGCCGCAAACAGCCAGCACTTAACCATACATGGTTAGATCATTACAATAATGTCATAAACAAAATTAATAAGAGCACCTAGATTCCACGAAACCTCAAGTAATCAGAAAAGTATCCCATCCCATTTAGCATACGCTGTATGGTGCTAGAGTCACTCTCTCTAGAGTTTTTGCTGTATAGAGACAGACTTATTGCGGAGTTGAAGTACACCGAGTGCTGCAGGGAAGCCTTTCTGTCACTGGGTATCTAAACCCTACCTCGCCTTTTCATCTTCATCTGCTTAACGCATGTCAAAAAACATTATACTTAGTACATCTTTAACAGAAACATTCATAGGTACAACGCATTGGAAAAACAGCCTTACTATAAACTACAGGAGAACTGAAAGTGCGAGAGATGATATAAATCCTCATGGAATAAAATTTTGTAATGCACTTCTACATGAAATAAACCAGCTAGAATTAAACGTTTTGAAAAGAAAAATAAAAACAATCCTTAAGAAACATGTTTTTTATACTGCGGAAGAATACTTAGTCAACAATATAACTGAATTAATATAGAGACATGGACTTTATTTTTTATATTTTAAAGTATATTATTTTGGAGAGACAACTAAAACAACTAAATGGTTATTCTATTAAATCTGAATGTATTATAGAATTTTAATGTATTATATGTATGTTCTGGTATCCTGTTCATTTCTGTTAATGTCCAAATGTAAAACTTATTTTATAAAATTTTAGCTCAATTGTTAATAGTCGTATAAAAAATGTGCATTGTGATTGTTATATTTTATTAATATTTATAAAATGCTTAAATTGACTTTTTACTTATGAAAATACTAATTGCATGTATAATCGGCAATAAAAATTTGAATTTGTATAAGCAAACCGATAAAAATCTTGATAATTCCCTCCAAACAGGATATCAATAGAAACGATTGAACTTGAGTCTAAAGAATAAATGATATGAACCAAAACTCGTCGGACCTCGTCCAGAGTTTTCGAGTAGTTTACCATAGAGATACGTTAAGGAGAAATTGATATTCTGGTCTAGTAGTAGTACTAAAATGTTTATTCACCTCACGTACCGGAGCGTAGCAGCCCTTAAATAATATATTCAATCTTCAAAGTTACACAAAAAATCTCTGGAAAAAATGTTTAGGTACCAAGATTATGTATATTTTAAAAATATTTTTGACTATACAGGGTGGCTCAAAAAGACGTGGCGACCTAATTTATGTTGTTTTTTTTAATAGAACACCCTGTATATTAATAGCTTAAAAGAGTCGCGCTAATATGCTGTTCATTGTGATTAAAGGTTTTGAAAACATTTTATGGCAAAAAATGCTGAGGTTTGAGATTAAAGTAACAAAAAACAATTAAATTAAAAAAATCTTTTAAATATTTAGTAACGCTTCCGTAATGTCCTAAGGCTATACAGAGTGGTTCGCAAATTTAAAATTTTCGACATTTTTTTAAATGGAACACCCTGTATATCTGCATATTATAAAAAAGTTCTTTCAATAAGCTTTTATTTAGTATCATATGTTGGTCCCCTAAATTTAACCGTTTTCCAGGTTCTTAAGTTTGAAAATTAAAAAAAAACGAAATTTTCATGTGCTTTTTTAAATCGTAGTTTTTAAAGTCATTACGGAATTTTCTATTTTAAAACTTGCGTCTATTTAATTAATTTTAGGGTTTTCTTAAACTTATAGATGTTTGTTTTAGTCATATTTGCTAAACATTTAATATCATCTTAATCGAAACATTCATTATAATTTTTTCTTGAAACTCAATCATGCTATTATAACGTCATCTGTGTCAAAGTTGGATATGAGAATAAAAGATTTTTATGTCAAAAGAATGCTATAATTTCAATTCAGCATTGTGTATTTGATTTTTTATTTTTTTTTAAATTTCTCGGTTCAGGTGATGGTGATAATGGTATTTATCTTAGGAGAATGTGGAAAAAATGCTTATTATATATTATAGAGTCTATGCGGCAAGGTACCCAGATGTAATGAAAAAGTCAAGACCACAAGCGTTTCAAACGGTTATGGAAGGTTTATAAAACTGCTACCAATGAAGAAAATCATATGTCCATATTGTTAAATGTTCAGGAAAACCCTAATGTATCTGCTTCAAAGATTGCGAACGAAGCTAGTTTCTCAGAACGAAGCATAGGAAGAATATTAAGGGAGTATAAGTATCATCAGTTATCAGATGGAACAACATCAAGAATTGTATGGTAATGATTTCCAAAATGAAGTTTAGTAATTGGATGCTTAACAAAATTCAAGAGGTTCCGAATATTTTAAACTTCATTTCATTTAGTGATGAAGCCCCCTTCAAAAGCTACGGAAATGTTAATAGGCATAATATGCATTACTATGCGACCGAAAATCCCCATTGGATGCGAACCATTGATTATCAAAATAGATACCAAAATAGATGGTCAGTCAATATGTAATACTTGATCCTTGTCTACTTGATTTTACCATACTCTTTTGAAGAACATCTCACGAGAGAAGCACACCTAATATTTTTACAAGAAGTTCCAAGGTATACCTCTTGGTATTAATATGATGGAGCCCCTCTTAATTTTTACCTTGCAGAAACAGATTTTTCAAATGAATGGAAAGAGGAGAATTGGATTGGAAGAAGTGGACCATCAGCATGACCTCCAAGAACAGCAGACTTGACACCTCTTGGCTTATCTTTGGGGTTACGTTAAAGATGAGGTCTATAAGATAACTCCTACAACTGCTGATGATATAAAGGAAAGAATAAGGGATACTTTTAGAAAAGTAAGAGCTAGAATTTTAATGGCAGTCCAACAAAATTATATTAAATGGCTACAGTCGTGCTTTCAGCAGTATGAATCCAAATGATCAGCATCTTACCGCGAATATTTTAAGCTATTAATATACAGGGTGTTCTATTTAAGAAAACATCAGTTTAGTTAGCCACGTCTTTTTGAGCCATCCTGTATAGTCAAAAGTGTTTAAAATATACATCATCTCGGTACCTCAACCTGTTAATCAGAGATTTTTTGTGTAACTTTCATAATTTTCTTCATCGCTCTATTCTTGCCGGACCCAGAATATAATAAAAATAAGTAGTAGTGGTAATTCGTCTAAGGCTTTAATCATAAAAATCCTCCAAATTGGTAAGTGGCAGGTGAAACTGGAAAAAAATCCTCTTTGTTTTTAATATACAGAGGGTTGTTTCAAAAAGACTGTGTCATTTTGCAAAATTTCTTATTAGATACGATCTTGAAAAACTTACATAAAACTTTGTTTTATATTATGTGGTGATTTGGGAGAGTATTTACAAAAAAAAAACAATTTGGCGGTTGTTGGAGGAGCTAATAAGCCCTCTTCTATCAGCGAGTTGTACAAGTTTACGGCCTCGCAAAATTATTTACACACGGCCTAGCAACATCTCGCGCAGGTTCGAGCAGAATCACTTTGCTTTTTAAAATGCCCCAAAGAAAAAAATCTATTCACGACTCCGCCTCGTGAAATTATGAACCCAAGGAATTCACAATAACACTATGTTTGCTCGTGCGGTATGGCTAGTGATACCAATGACACCGTCCTGTTAACGATGGACATATCAATATTAATTCAGGTAATTTGACTCCATAAAAATTATGTAATCATGCTATTGTAACACTCTCCATTTAGTATAACTAGAAGAGTCACGATCATCCTGAAAGAAAAATTTTCTGCCATATCATAATCTAAATGAAAACATATAGGGCTATTCTACATTAAAGCACACATAACTTGATAAAAACCGCAATGCAGTATCATTTTAAAGATGTTTTTATTATCTATGCCAGCTGAATAAGGTGCCTAGAGTTTAGAATATTGATAATGAAAATACGTCGATACATCCCTAAAATCTATAAATAATCACACCTTGCTAAAATAAAGTTTGAAACAACTTATCACTTGATACCCATAATTGCAACCACAGATGACGTTTACAGGCCGAAAAATATCCGCCAATTTCTGGATTGGATAAGTTTCATTGTAGACAAATACCTATTTAATAGATTTTGTGTGCAATTTTGATAATCATTAGTACAGATCGTTCAAAAAATAAGAAGAAAAATTAAATTGAAAAAACTATCAAAAATCTCTTTTTTTCAAAAGAAAACCACTAATTTTTATAATCTGGTCTTATTGAGTTTCCGAAATTATTGCCAATTCAACATTTTTCTATTGCAAATAATGTGCTATTACCCTAAGCCTCAGTTGGCCATGACTGCGTTAAAAGAAAACAAGTGTTACACTAAAGTAACTGTTTCAAATAGAATATCTATTTGAAACTTGTCAATAATCATACCGAGGCACTTAAATTATTATACCCACGAGGATTAATTAGATATGTTGATAATTTATGGACAATGTGGCAAAGTGATATCATGAACATGCGACACTATCCGATATCCGCCAAGACAGGAACTATCATCTCACACCGTTACAAAAATCATAGAATTATTTTATTTATTTATTTTATTTATTTATTTCTCACTTCATGTTATTACATAAATAATGTTCACATACGTCACAATGATATAAAATATTAAAATACATTAAATATAAAATATTAAATTGAATAAAATATTTTTTTTTTTTTTTAAATAATACTTAAGTAATATAAAACACAATCACATAAAATCAGATTGTTTTTTTTTTAATAATACACACATTGAGGACAATTTACAAATTAAAAACAAAAATAACTAGTAAAACTAGTCTGTTATTTTATTTCTTAAGAAAAAGTTATTTGATGATTGTTTAAAAATTCATCATAACTGTAAAAGGCATTTCTGACTAGATAACTATACATTGTACTCTTAAATTTTTGTGGATTAAGACTTCTGACCTCAGCAGGTATCCTATTAAAAAACTTAACTGCCAAAAAATCAGGGCCATTCTGACAATTTTGGAGTCTGCGGTGTGGTATCGAAAAATGTTCCCTTCCCCGAGTGTCCATGCCATGTATCTCTCCGTTGGTTACATAGTGACTCTTGTGTTGGTGGATGTACAAAAGGTTTTGAAGTACAAAAATACATGGAAAAGTTAGAATGTGTAGGTTAATAAAAGCATCTCTACAGTCATCTCTATAACCAAGACCGGCGAGACTCCGCACAGCGCGACGTTGAACAGAAAATACTCGTCGCCACCCCGCAGCATGCCCCCAAACGATTGCCGCGTATGAAATTATAGAATGGCAGAGTGCAAAATAAGCAGTTCTCAAGATGCTACTAGAGACTTTAAAGGAGAGATTTCGAAGTGCAAAAATGTTCTTACCAACCTTCGTTGCCACAGCATCAGTACCCCAGCTCAATTCTGAGTCCAGAGTGACTCCAATAAAATTGGTAGAGTCTACCATCAGAAAAGGAGATTTTTCTAAATTACGTAGAGAAAAAGTCATGAAACTAGTTTTGTCCTGATTTAAAATCAGTCCGTTAGCTCCAAACCATTGCCCCACCTCATACTGCATATCGCATGTCTTCTTCAAAAAGAGCTTCAAAAGAGCCATCAGCAACCGAGGCAGTGGTATCGTCGGCAAACAAAACATATCGCCCGGTATGATTTTCAAAGGGCAGGTTGTTTATATAAATTAAGAAAAGCATGGGTCCTAAAATAGAGCCCTGAGGAACGCCCATTTCAATGTTTTTGCTTGCCGACACCACACCATCATTGGTTACCATTTGGCATCGATGAGTGAGGTAAGACTTTATTAATTTAATTGCATCATTGGAAAAGTTGTAACACGAAAGTTTTTGTGTCAGCAATTCATGCGAGACGCAGTCAAAGGCTTTGCTCAAGTCACAAAATATTGTGCTAACATATTCCGAATTGTGAAATGCATTAGATATAAAAGTAACTAGATCCATGATACCTGAGGCTGTACTCAGACCACGTCAAAATCCAAATTGCCTACCGTCAATAAATTATGTGATTCCAAATATTCGGAGATTCTCCGAGCAATACACTTCTCCAGTATTTTAGATAAAACTGGTAACAGAGATATTGGACGATAATTTGATTTGCCGTTTATGTCACCTTTTTTAAGAAGGGGTATGACAAGGGCCATCTTCCACACATCTGGAAATGTGGACTCTCGGATGCATCTGTTGACAATTTTTGTAATGGGTACGATCAACAGTTCACGTACCAATTTTAGAACTCTGACAGATAAACCAAAACAATCCCTACTAGTTTTATTTTTTAAGGAATTAAATATGTCCCTAACCTCATTAAATGAAAACTCTCTAATGCTGAATTTAGAAGAGGGAAGGTTACTTATCTTTAAAGGTGTAAGCTTTATATTTGCCTGATAATCCCTTAATAGGTTAGGAGCTATATTAACAAAAAATTCATTAAATTCATCTGCTGTGATATTTGTCGAAATATTATGAGAGGAAGGTTTTGATTTTCTATTGGAATTAATTATGTCCCAAGTACATTTAGATTTATTACTTGAGTGTCTGATTAAGGTTTCATAATAGGTTCTCTTGGCAGTCTCAATAGATTTCTTATATGCTTTGTTAAATTCTTTTTTAATGTGCACATTTGCAGGTGTTGGGTAGTTGCGGGCAACATTACTAAGAAAATTCAAATGATCTCGCATATCCGACAAACTTTTATTAAACCAGTTTTGATTTTTATTTTTTTGGCAAGTATTAACAGTTTTTTCAGGAAAAGAAATCTGAAATGAATCCTGTATCTTCTACATTAAATAATTCAGCAACCTTATCAGCATTCAAACTGAAGTCAGAAACAAAATCCCAAGATACATTTTGCAAAATATTAAAAAAGTTGATCTTACCAGCCTCAGTGATTGGCCTAAAAATCTTCTTAATAGTGCAATTTGTATTGAGTTGAGGTACAGGAATATCTATTTGTTGCGCAAGGTGATCAGAGAGGCTAGTGTCGATTGTGGTTACTGATGCCATGTCAATCTCAAAATTTACAAATATGTTATCAATGCAATTTTTATTCCTTGTTTCTGCAAAAACCATTCTGTCTTAATTCAAAACTCCCCAGAGAATCACTTAAAGCTAATGTATTTTTATTACTTGTACCAAAATGAACATTAAAGTCCCCCAAAAGAACAATATGTTTATCTATACCTATCAATTCAATTGTCTTCTCGAGTTTGGCCAAAAATACAACAAAATCACTATTAGGTGATCTGTAAATAGATAAAATATAAATATTCACATTAGTCATAAAAATGCCAGAGATTTCTACAGTCTTTTCGATTGAAATATCGTCAAGTTTTAACAATTTTTTTGAAATCACATTTGATTTGACAAATATTGCCGATCCTCCTCCTCGTAAAGTTTTTCTTGAGTAAGATGCTGCCAATGTATAATTTTGTAACTGGATCATGCTGAGTTCATCATCACTTAACCAGTGTTCTGTTAAGCAAACCACATGAATATCCTTGTCCACTAGAAAGGCTTCAAGAGCATTGCTTTTAGCTCTAAGTGAGTATATTTGTATAAAATACCTTTAAAATATTTTCCCTGGTTTTAGCTTGTTCCATATGTTGCATTAATCCATTCACCTTAGAGGTCGGCGCCTCAAGTTTAAAAAATGGTTCAAAGATACTCCCTTTGGCCTAATGCATTACATTTATGACTTTTGACATTAACACATCGGGACAGGAGAGCACTTGATCTTCTGTTTTCGGACTAGGCATGGGCGGTTGTTTGTCCGAAGCCGAATGTTTTCGGCGAGAGTGAGTTTCTGAAGTTTTGGTTTTCGACGGTGAGAAAACATTTTCTATTACCTGGGGAATTTTTCCGATCTCATCTTGGCAATACCGACTGGATTGGTTGGATTTGGACTTGGACCTTCTTTGTTTGCTTTTTTCTTGTTTATTTTTAAGCTTTTCTTCAAGAAACTCTATCTTTTCTCTTAGGAGAGTATTGTTTTCTTCCAAAACTTGATTTTTACTTCTTGTTTCCTCCAGTAGCTCCCTCAGCAGAATTACCGGATCGCTTTCAATGTCGTGTTTGTTGACAATCTTGATGTCTTTAGTTTAGGTTTTTCATCTGCTTTTTCGACGTAAAAATCCTCATTTTCACAGCACTTTTTTGTTTTCTTCATTGCACATGAACTATGAAAATAACTTTCGCAGTTTTTACACTTAACTCTTTTCGTAACCGCTCGCGATTTACAAAAACCACAGCACGGTCCAACATCGGCTTTTTCACTTGACGCCATCTTGTTTTTTAGTTTGGTCTATGCCGTAGGTGGGATATTAAGTACCTATGTATTTTTTTCACATTAAAATTTCCTTGGAATTATTGTTTTATTGTTAAGTCCTAGAGGGCATTGAAGCGAAATTTCTCTTAGTCCTGATCCTAACGTAATATTTGACCTTAAAGTTATGATTTGTCCTTTAGGTGTAAAATTCGTCATTCACGGATTGGTAAAGTGCGATCAGATCCTTGTTCGACAAGCGGGGGTGAACAACGTAACTTTTTTTTCATATGATTTGCATAAATCTAGGTCTATCTCTGTAATTTAATTTTTTTGTTGATAATGTCTATTTATTTTTTAGTCATTGTCATGTAGACGATGTTATAACAAGTGAACGAAAATGTGACTAATTTGACTACCAGTTTACGACTATCAAAGCTACACTCGCTGATGGAAAGTTTGTATTATTTTGAAGCATTTTGGAAGTTGATATTCAGCAAATGTATGTATTTTTCTCCTCATTCATTGCTAATATTTAATAGAGGATAGAAAGCTTTTGAATTACAATTTGAATTTGATATTGTTTGCTATAGCGTTTGGAATATCCCGATTCTTTATGGCTCTGCTAACTATAGCAATTTTCTTTGAAAATTCTATGTTGCTTTTTACTGTGGCAAAAAGTAATTAAAATTTTTTTCAACTTTAGTCTTTTGGGCTACAGCTCTCTTTACATGAGCTTGTACCATTTTTCTGGATTCCTGATAACTGACTCTACATTTTTCGTGCGGAAATTCAATTCGTTTCTATGACCATGGAATTCAACCTTTTAGTTGCATTGCCACACCACATTGAGGTCATTGGCTATGGAGGATAGTGAAATTGCTTGCTTTGACACAGATATTTTTCTTAGTAGCGAGTAATCCTCCTACCATCTTCATTGTCGAGTGCTTCTAAAAAAATATTTTCATGTACATTAATAATTTATATTTTTCTGTTTCTTCCTCTAGACAACTACGATCTATAGTACTTGTGTATCTTCGTCTTCTTCCAATCATGGGACCGCGTAGGTCAAAAGGTATCGAGATTTCCTGTGAGATGTTGTCTGGGAGCTCCAAGTTGTGCCTGTTGATACCTCCCCGTTTGTACTTTACACCCGATACTGGAGGAAAGGAATGGTTTTTTGGCAATATTCTTTTATTTCTTTATCTAAAATCTTCATTTCTTCTGAAAATACAAATTGTCCGCCGTCTTTGCTAGTCTTTTCCAAACTGCTATTTGCTATTTTGACTAACCCCATTTCTTCAACGTCAAGCACATGGAAAAGCCTATTATTAGTTTCAGTTTTTTTTTTCTTTATTGTCGGTCGGTTCCTACTTAAATTCCAAATCATGCTGTGTAACACCTATACACATTATTCATTGTTTCCCTACATTTTCTACTTTGTAGGTAAATCTTCTATTATGTACTTCCTCTCTATGATTTAACATAATTGATATACAATTCTTTTGCCATTCAGGGATTCTGAAATATGAAAGGTATTCCCTTTCATATTTCACTTACTTTTGGTTAGCCTGCTTGACGTTCCTCTGTATTTCCAAAATCTTTATTTCTACTTTCTTGATTTTTCTTGCTGATCTTTATTTTTCTTTTACAAGAACGCAAAAACCTTTTGGTACCTAGTCCTTTCTTTCTTTATCTTCGGTTAGTTCTTTGTAATTTGCCGTGTATTGGTGGGAGCTCCTTTCTGTTTTGCATCTGCCCCTCTTTTAGGTTAGTACATTCTGACGTAGCTTTTCACAGGCTTCACGGCGCAGCGTCCCCTATTACGACACAGTGCTAGCTGAATGAACCGAAATCGGCGCTTCCATCAAATATTGCATAGGTGCAGCCTCTACTAAAAACTCTAATGTGAACCGGCTCAGATGTAGTATCTAATTAAACTAGGTTTTTTATAAAAGACGGTAAAGCAGTATATTCACCGACGTTAATTTAGATTATTTATGATAATAGAGCGTGCATTCTCTTCATACGTAGGGGTTTTTCGAGTAAATAATGTTAATGGGACTGTATTTTACTTGACTGTATAAGCGTTGGGTTAGGAATTAGACAGATATCAGGGAGGAAGCTCTGGAGGAAGGTGGAAATTCGGCATTAGGTTAGTTATCTAAGTGTGTTTTTCTGAGAAGGTACTTTGCAGAAGTTCCGGAATAACTTAAGGTAAAGTCAATTCTGAAGCTATTGCATTTCTCTTGTCTTTTATAATATAAATTCTGCTTACTATCAGCAAGTTTAGGCGAACAGTGACCTAGTTAATTGATTCCTAAATAGTCTGTACAAACAATAGTTAGGAAAGGAAAATCTTGGTCTGGGGAGTATTTGATAATGTGTTATATAAAAATGCTTAGAACTCGTCTGTGGATTAAAATATATAGAGTATTATATAAAAAAAAAACCTGGAGCGGCACCTTATAACGAATTTTTGCGACATCATGTAAAAAATACTTTACAAGACGCACTTTCAGTAACCAAGTACCTTTTCTATCTAAGATAACGAGATATTCAAGAATTACACACTAAATAAGCCTATATTTGAAAATTTTCTAAATATTTTTTTCCGAAATGCCACATTAAGTAAATCTAACTGACTAAATTAACCCTATTAAGGTTTCTCTACGAGAAACGTATATTTTTTGACAAGAAACATTTTTTACGAAGAATAATTTTCTCTTAAAAAATTAAATTTTCGGTTCATTTGGTCCGGTTGTTAAAGCTATCCGTGGACACTAAAATCTTCCGAAATATACATTACCCATCTTACAAGAGCTAAAACACAGTCATCCCTTCCTGCTGGTATACAAAAGTTTATTTATGTTTTGCACTACTAAAACTAAACTTTTCTGAAGAAGAGCCTTTTGGAGTCTTATATTTCCAAAACGGCTCATACAATTTTGACGTGCCCTTGACGTCTCTTGTTCAGAAGGTCAACAAATACTAGTTATAAAAAATTCGGCAAATTTCACTGAAGTCGGTTTGCTATAAGGTTTATGCATGGTTCTTTAACATTTGCCAGATCAGCTTTTGTTTCTTCCTTTATTTATTTATTGTGACGTAGCAGTAGAAAGACTTAAAGAGAATTATTTTACAAATGAAATTATTTATGCGTTTAATTTTTTGGCTCAGTCTGACTCTGACAATTGAATTTGAAAGTCTTTTTTTCAACTTTCCAGGAGGCCTGTCTATTTATTTTTACTATAGTTATTTACCTACAGAGAAGAAAGGAAAAACAGCTGAAGGTACTGGAATGAGATGGAATCGTTAAAATTGAAAAAATACCATGATTACTAGAAGTCCCCCAAAATTACCAAATAAATTAGAATTAGTTCTTATGGGTCAGTTGGTTAGATATAATTTTTTTGACAATATTGTGATCTTCGATAGAATGTGTTCAGTTTCTGTATTATGAAATGACATTTATCAGGAAAACTATGAAGAATTACAAATATTATAACTAATCAAACAAAAAACAAATTCAATACAAACATCACTATGCTGAAATGTCAAATATTAAAATATACAGTATAAAGCTGGGAACAGATCACAATTATTATCAACACCACATTCAAGTTAGCCTTATAATATACAAAGAATAATCAACTGGTTTACACAGTTCTATCTTAGTCCTTGACTAAGTTTAAAGACAAAAAGCATGGTAAAGTAGTCTAATCGCTCCCTGAGTGACAACCAGTTTGGAGTACTGAGCTTCAGCTGAATAGGAGTGAAATACAACAAAGTGGCACAGTAATCACAATGTGGCTGAATGATGGTTTAAAATACAGTTGTGCTTGAAAATATTGTCAGATGTTTTGCCACTCTTGAAACTTTTTTTTTATATTTGTTTATAAATATATTAACAATTTTAAGGATAAATTATTATCTAACCTAATATCTTATAGTATTAACCCATTCAATATAATCATTACCTATTTTTAGTGCAAAATCCCCCAGACCCAAATTTCTAATTTTATAATAACTTCCCACAATAATTGCCTTTGTTTTAGTAAAGTTTATTATATTTAGCAAGCCAGCTTGTTCAATTTATTGCCCTAGAAATTTTTAAGTTTAATACCCACTTAATTCAGTGGATACATTGAATTACTATCAAATAACTTTCAGAATTCAATTTATTGGTATTAATAATTTTATGGTTATTAATTAATTTGTATTTAAATTTTGTACAGTACAAGTTTAGGCCATTATATGAATGGATGATTGAATGCGCATATTAAAATCTGTTCGTAAGTTTGTAACTAAATAAATAAACAATAGCCTAGGTTTCAGTTTCAATAATTGCCAAAACTACGTTATATCCTCACAAAATAAATGAATTATCAGAAAGAGACTTTTTTTTCAATAATCTACAAAACACCCTTTAGTTGAGACTTATCATTTACTTCTCATATTGAAAATGTTTGCAACAGAGCTATGAATTAAAGTTTGTTTTCTGCACATTTATATATTATATATATATATATATATATATATATATATATATATATATATATAGATATATATATATATACATATATAGATATATATATATATATATATATATATATGTAGATATATATATACATATATAGATATAGATATATATATTATATATATACAGGGTGCGGCAAAAGTCAGTTTACGCTGTCGAAATACGCACATGCGGACTTCTTTCGTCGAAACAAGCACGCGCGACCGTAGTGGGGGTTTAAAGCAGCGCTGGTTTGAAGGCGAAAGTTTACTTTTGTATTAGCGTATCGTTCAACCAAGTCGCATCACTATGGCTGCTCCGATCCGTGCGAAGTACACGACGGCCGAACGTATCTGTCTGTTGTCCGGTTATTTACGTTATCATGCCGATTACAACATCATTTTTCAAGAGTTTGCGGCGCAGCATCCTTTCTATTCTCTGGTCCGATGAAGCGCAATTCAAAATGAACGGTCGAATCAACCGACACAACTCCGTGTACTGGGCCTCAGAAAACCCTCATGTAACCATTCAAGAAGAGCTAAATGTTCCTGGTATAACTGTATGGGGTGGAGTGTATGCGGGTGGTCTCGTCGGGCCATATTTTTTTGATGGGACGGTAAATTCAGACAATTATCTGAACCTTCTAATCGATTTAAAGGGCGAACTAGAAAATAATCCTCTCTTAGAAGGTATCCGATACTTTCAGCAGGATGGCGCTCCGCCTCATTACGCCTTACAAGTTCGTGATTTCCTTAATGACCAATTTGGAGACTGGATAGGGAGGAGAGGCAAAATTGAATGGCCTGCGCGCTCACCGGACCTAACGCCGTGTGACTTCGCTTTGTGGGGCGTACTTAAAGATAAAGTGTTTGCCACCCAAAAACGGGATATACAACACTTAAAAGAGAGGATTGAAGAGGAGTTTGAAGCTCTTCGTGCCGAACAGGAGTTCTGTAGAAAGACGTGTTTTACAGTGCTTAAGCGATGTCATAAATGCATTGATGAAGGTGGCTTACAGTTTGAGCACA
Source organism: Kuschelorhynchus macadamiae (assembly GCA_030620095.1). NCBI lineage: Eukaryota > Metazoa > Arthropoda > Insecta > Coleoptera > Curculionidae > Kuschelorhynchus > Kuschelorhynchus macadamiae. The sequence continues at coordinate 1,159,740 of JAUTXW010005496.1, forward strand.
AAATGTAGGGCATAAACTTTATTTTGTATTATTATTTAAGCTCTTTTTATATTAAACAAAATTTGGCATCTCATCATTGTTTTTGTTAATTTGAAAATGAGTTAATATATATATTTTTTCCCAAGGTTTGCATCCCATCATTGTGTGTTTGCGTTATTATGCAAATTGGTAAACTGACTTTTGCCGCACCCTGTATATATATACATATATATATATATATACATATATAGATATATATATATATATATATATATATATATATATATATATATATATATATATATATATATATATATATATATATATATATATATATATATATATATATATATATATATATATATATATATATATATATATATATATATATATATATATATATATATATATATATATATATATATATATATATATATATATATATATATATATATATATATATATATATATATATATATATATATATATATATATATATATATGTATATATGGGGGTAGCGGTCGGTACTCCTCCTGGGACAGACCTATCAGGGAAGATGAATCAATCCCTGCCCTTCGCGAGATTCCAGGAGCTTTCTGACCCGGAAAGCTGGCACCTGCAAGGGTCCCTTATTCAGGGTTACGAACGAAGTCCACAACGGCCGCAATGGCGGAGAAGAAGATCTTCGGCACGGCATCGGCAGAGCGGGCGGATGTGGCAGCCCCGTTTTTAGGGATAGTATAAAAACCCCCACCGCAGCGTCTGACCCAGAGTGGGCGGCTGCAAACAGCGGCGGATCCTCATGTCAGAGGCGGCTGAACTTCACACTCACCAAGACGTCTGGCCAACGTGGTGTTTCATGGCTAAACCCCTCTCAGATGCACACAGAGCAATACAGATGGCCCCCAGTTCCCAGCGATTCGACTAACCCTGACCAAGGCAGCGGTCAGACCAGTTTTCGAACGGGGGGTGCTAAGAATCCCTGGGTTAGATCAGGCTGCCAACTATATATAGCTACCTACAACGCAAGAACATTGGGAAATGAAGAAAGATTGATAGAACTGGAATATGAGCTTAACAAGATAAAATGGGACGTCCTGGGAATATCAGAAGTAAGAAGAAAAGGAGAAGACTGCCTCAGACTAAATTCTGGTCATGTCCTTTTTTACAAAGGAAGCGAACAGAATAATAATGGCGGCGTGGGAATCCTGGTGAACAAACGGTTGTCCTCTAACATTAAAACTTTGAAAGCCATTTCAGAAAGAGTTATCTACATCACCTCGAGAATAAATTCCAACATAACTATAAAAATCGTCCAAATCTATGCCCCAACGAGCAGCCACGATGATGATAAAGTTGAAGCGCTGTACGAAGAAATATCGAGATGCCTTTCAGAAAACAAAATGAAACATACATTGGTCATTGGAGATTTCAACGCAAAAATAGGAAGCACAGTGAACGAATCAAAATACGTCGGCCCATTTGGGCTTGGTACGAGGAATGAAAGAGGCGAGATGCTAGCCAACTTTCTGGAAAAAGAGCAACTTTACGTAACGAACACCTTCTTTAAAAAAAGAATTAACAAAAAGTGGACCTGGACAAGCCCAAATGGAAGAACTAAGAACGAGATAGACTATGTACTTTCACACGACAAACACATTATTCAAGATGTCGATGTCCTCAATTCCTTCACAACCGGTAGTGACCACAGGCTTGTAAGGTGCAAAATCCTTATAAATGGAAAAGTAGAAAGAGCCAAGAAATTCAGCAACAAACTTAAGCCTTTAGACGCGAGCACACTGAAAGAACGCAAAGAAGAATATATGCAGCAACTAACAGAACAACTGAGAAATACATCACCACAAATCGAAGAAAATATCAACGAAGCGAACACTAGAATAACACTAATAATAAAAGAAACAGCTAAAAATAACATGACACTAAGAGTAAAAAGAAAAGATAAGTTGACAGAAAAAACAAAACAGTTACTGGAAAAACGAAGAGATCTCATAAAATCGAACAAGAGAGACACGGTCGAATACGCAGAAGTCAACAAAACTGTAAGGAGAATGGCGAAACAAGACATTAGAGAACATCAGGAAGAACAAATTGAGAAAATTATAGAGCAAAACAGAGGCATAAAAATATTTAAGAAGGAGAATGCATACAAAAAAGATATCAACAAGCTGAAAGACAAAGATGGCAACATGGCAGAAAATAGACAACAAATACTGAAAGTCACGGAAAACTTTTATACGGATCTGTATGAATCAAAAGCCGACGAAGAAACCTTGAGATTATCAAAGGAAGATAAGCGAAGAATATTTAACATTGGCTCAGAAGAGCTGCCAGACATCGAAATCGAGGAAATTGAAAAAGCCATGAAACAAATAAAAAACGGAAAAGCCGCAGGACAAGACGACATCCTACCGGAAATGCTGAAGGAGGGAGGACCGCCGCCTATGAAAGAACTCAAAAAACTCTTTAATAAATGCCTCATCCAAGGAACGATACCGACCGATTGGGAGACCGCTATAGTTGTACTAATATACAAGAAAGGAGATCCTAGCAATTTAGAGAATTATAGACCAATAAGTCTTTTATCTCAAATATACAAACTATTCATGAGAATAATAACTAATCGACTTGACATGAAGTTCGAAACCTACCAACCTAAAGAACAAGCGGGCTTTCGGAAGAACTATAGCACAATTGAACATCTTCACACAGTCAGAATACTCATAGAAAAGGCGACAGAATACAATATCACAGTCTGGATGG
>JAUTXW010005496.1:1167500-1497691 GCA_030620095.1 Kuschelorhynchus macadamiae
AAAAAATACGTTAATAAACGTTAATAATTCATATTTACTCCTAAATGACGTCTAGACACAAAAATTAAAATTAAAAATTCACAGAAAGACATATAACAAAACAATAAAACGTGACAGCGGCATTAATTCCTCCCAAACCGCCCTGTACACATAAGTTTGTTTGACAATCACTCTTAGTAGGTTAGTTCTACATACTCTTTTGCCTCCCAGAGCTAATTATATCAGTTTAAATGCATAGTGTCTGACCTGAGGTCAATCATATTGATTTATTTTAGTGTTTAGAGTTTTTATGGTCAATTAAATTCTATTTACAGCCTAATCATGACTAAACCATTGCCTGTTTGTGACCAAAAGTGGAAAACTGGAAGTTGTTTTATATCACGAAATGTGCTGTGAAGGGCTTAAATTTCATTCAGTAAAACTAGCGTACATTCTGCCAGCCGACGAGGCAGTATATAAAGATTTTTCGTGGTTATCTCCTACGCGGTCAAGATTCTACAATTTATATTTCATGTTAAAAAATTTAGTTTTCAGAAATGTTATTGCTGCCGTAAGGACACGCCCAATTTTCAAAAACACCCAAAAATCTCGTAAAATAGAGATTTTGAGCATCAAGGGCAAATTTTTGAGATGAAATTAATAACTTGAAAATTGACATTTGTTGCCTCTTGAAGCATTACAGCTTTCAAACGACTTAGTTGGAACAAAATGGATTGCATTTTCCCAACTTAATTTTTAGTTTTCTATTTAAAATTTTACAGATTAGTGGGCTGTTAATGTTTAAACGCCCCGGTCTTGGAAACATGTGCAGGAAAATCTAAAAATGCAATAATATACAGAGTTTTAGTGCAGCCAGTCAAATTTTCAAAATATTTTATACATTGGTTTCCCAAAAATGTCTTAACGTGCCATCGAGTTTGGGACACCCTATATATTAATCGGTAAGCAGTTGAACATACAAATAATAAACTTAGCTCTAAATACAACATGCTATTTGGTTTTAAAACGCAGAAAAAGGTTAAAATATAATATTAATATATGTATAAAAATTAATAGTTAAATTTTGGCATGGAATTAGAAGGTATAAAATCATATTTTGGTTTAACTAAGAACTGGTTAAAAACTTGATTTGATATTTGATATTTGTTATTACAACAAGAGATCTACTACAGCATTTTAACCAGTGAGAAGTATTCTTCACCAAGTACACTTAGTGACTGTGAAAGCAACACTGATATTCGTTTAGTACCGTTCGAGTATCCCAAGTGTACACTACGAACATACCAAAATTCAAAAGTTTATCCGAAAGCGTCTCCGAGGTATAGAGACCGAAAGGTAAAGTAGTATACATGTGTATATTTACCTAACAAGAATACAGACTATTTGAAATCAGACACGAAAAATAAAGTCCCGTCGAGGTCGAGAATTTGTAATAAGTAGGGTCGTAAAGAAAGTTCCTCGAATTCCCTTTAGTTTGTCAGCTTTTTTTAAGTTAGTTTAGTTTCCAAATTTAAAATTTTACACACAATATTTTATGTACCACAACTGTAATGGCTGTGCTTTCATTATAAAAGACCAAATATGTAAAAAACAAATCAACAGGTTTAATAGATCTTGAATTTTAGTGTTTAATTTTGGTAAGTAAATCCAACACTGACCACTGGATCTTCAAAGCAACAACTCAAAATTTAGGATTATAGTAAGACTTGTGGCTTTTATAATTTGTTACTGAGGCCTCAAAATTAAGTAATATATCATTTAATCACCATTAATATATCATAAAATGCCCTATATTAAGTCCAATTTATTTTTTTTCCACCATCTTTATGCTTTTCCTCAGAATAGATTTTTCTGTAAAGTGAGTAAAAAATAGATAATAAAATTTAAGTCATATTTATAAACCTATTAAAAAAAACTACAGATATATACATTTTTTATCTGAAAAAATGGTGTGAGTTTGATGAACATGAGGAATACAGGATGTATTTGATTTTACTATTAATAACTGTGCTTTCCATTAAGAATAGATCCACGTTTTTTTTCGTGCAATAAATTGATGTATATATTACCCAAAAAGTTATATATGTAAGTGTACTCAGGTTTTATTTTTAACTCTAATTTATTTTACATTGACATTTTTTTTAAATATATTTTTTATATGTACTTTTTTTAGGTCAGGAAATCATATAATCAGCTTTTTTCCTGCTTTATCTAGTAATAAAACCAGACTTTCTAAGTTACACTGTGAACTACCAACCTATCCCCTTCCCCGCAGATACCAATTTTAAGTTGAATCTGCACAAATGATAAATTTGATCGCCCATGTTGACTCCGCCATTTTGACTTTCTAAATATTGACTAAAAATTATAAATTTGCTCTTGAGCATACTTAGGCCAAATACCGATTTTCAGTCGAACCAGATTACAAATTGGATTGTTTTCTATACCAAAGCATCAAGTTGTGCTGTCATGAGAACTATGTATGTACGACAAATTTAAAAATTTACATGGATCGTTGCAACACGTATTTACAAATTTTAAGCAGCTCAAAAGTTACAGGAAAGAAACATTTTTTTTTGACAGATGTATAAATTTGTTTTTCAAGTTGAAATATTTTTTCTAAATAAATTACGCTATTAAACCTGTATTTAAAAATGTTAAACAGTTCGAAAGTTACGGAAAAAAGCAGTCTTTTTTGACAGTCAAAATCTTTTTTTTAATTATGGAATTGTGAAAACCGTATTTACACATTTTAAGTAGTTTAGAAGTTACCGGAAAGATAGTTTTATTGACAGATGTAAAAAAAGTTTTTCAAATAAATTATGCCACTAAAAGGATACATGGAACTATGTAACGTATTTAAAAAGTTTAATCAGTACAAAAATCACAGGAAAAAGATTTTTTTTTGTTTTAATCAATTACGCCACTAAAAGTTACATGGAACTATGGAAACCGTATTTAAAATTTTAAGCAGTTTAAAAGTTATGGGGAAAAACAATTTTTTTTGACAGCTGATCAATTATTTTTTTTATTATCTTATTCTACTAAACGTTAAATGAAACTGTTTTTAAGCAATTCAAAAGTCACGAGGAAAAAACCAATTTTTCCTACAGCTTCCAAAAAATGTTTTTAATAAATTATGCCCTAAAAGTTACAATCCTATAAAAGTTTAAGTAAAGAAAAAGAAATTGAAAAATTCACTGCTAAAAAAACAAAATTTTGGCTATTTATTACCAAAACCTCCTAAATCGATATCATATATCGGAATGTTTCACTAGGAACAAAATTACAACTCTCAAATCAGAATTTCTAAAGAAAAAATTACCTACTTCCCCTGTAAAACATAATATATGCTTTAACTGTATACTGAAAACCCGCCAAAGTGTCAATAAATCTACTCAAATAGTGAAACCCGTTTTTTTTTTCTTTTTCAGGGCGCTGCCTCATTCATTTTGGGCTACCTTGTATAATGGACACACAATATTCCTATCCAAAAAAAAAAAAAAATTTGACGTGTTTCGAAATACTACCTCTAAATTCTATTTTACATAAATATAATCGAAAAAATTAAATATCTACGCCAATGACTTCCACTATTTTTCAATATTAGAACATTTATCCCAACTATTTCTGTTTTCAATTTGACCATTATCGGTTTTCCATTCTCAAAATATGATTTTTTTAATGCTTTAATCATCCTTAAAAAATCAAAAATCTTGGCCCATGATACACAAAATCTAATTCTCTGAGACACTGACCTAGTCTATTTTTGAAGCAAATTTGAAACGAATTTGCTCGCTCTCAAGCACAAAACACTAAAATGTCGAGAAAACCCAACTTATATTTTTCGAATTTTTTTGCAATTGCAATCCTGTTTATACTTGTACCCCTGTTTAACATATGTTTATTGAATGAGCGTTATTGAACCCTGAAAATTATCTACTGGTCTATATAGTATAAAAACCTGCATGGAAGGTTGAAAGTCAACAAATTAACAAAAATGTCCTATACATACCTACTATTCCTGTATAAGATAACATATGCTTTATTACTTATCTGAACAGAATAATAACGAAATTCGTATTTACTGTATAACACTCCCTATGCTATATAACATATACTAGCATAAAAGTATGCAAAACTTAGGAAATTTAATCCTGTATACTGAAAACCTGCAAAAGTGTCAAAATATCTTGGCCTATATTATAGTGAAAAATGCATCTATGCTATGCCCAATTACAGGCAAGCATTTCGCTACTCCAACTCATCCAAAAAAAGTATTCGAATAGCACTCGTATCAAATAAACATCAACATTTACCATATATTGAAAATATTAGCTAATTTTCTTAAAGATATTTTACAAAATTGGGGAAAGTAATGTACCGCAAATTGTGGCTACGTTCCTACAAATATTCAAATTTTTATCTGCTGATCTCAAAAATACACAAAGAATCGTTTTTGAGGCCTTAACATCAAAAATGAAATCAAAATTATATACTCATTTAATACTGGTGGCGGCTTTACTCTAGTTTTGTCAAAGGGAATTTGATACTTTTATGAGTTTTCAAATTGTCAGATCTTTCAAAATAAAAATCGGGCATTTTTTTAAACTAAATTTTACCAAATTTCTTGATCTGAGGCATAAAAATGTATTTTTATACTTTGTAAAAAAAATATGAAGCTTTTGTTCTGCCCATTCGTTTTTGCTCCAAGTGATACTGATACCCTCCTACAAGGACTAAAGGCCAACCTGTGCATACAAGAGTTTAAAAATTTCTCAAAAGTTAACCTTATCACCCATCGGAGTGAATGTCGTACAAATAACTAGAAAAAACAGAGGTTTATTCGGTACATTTACTAAGTTCGCCTAAGATAAATCGTTTAAATGCTACAGGACCGGGCGTGAAACACTTGCTGAAAACGTGGCAGAAAGTTCAAATTTTAATTTTATATGGCTTGTCATGTATAAACCAAAGCGTAATTCTCTCGCTGTCTTCATGGGTAATTTTAGATTTTGATTTCGAATCTCCCTTAAATTTCCTATCAAACCCTCGTCTCGTTTCGCCCCGCAAAATGCCTCCAAAATAATCCCATTTTTTTATCATTTATTTTTTTCAGCGACATGCCATGCTCGGATATTGATGATTTATGAACTTTTTCGAGATTTCTAGAAAGGAAATATGAAAAAAAAATGTTCTATCTCAAAAAATTAACCTCGAGACCTGAATCGTATTTTAAAAGGGTTTCGAAAAATGTGCCCATATTGGACGCCACTGCTCAGTTTCTTAGCAGCTCTACTAAGAATTTGTTTTTACCAGAAGATGTGCCTATTTATCCACTACCATCGACCCCAAGAATCATTTTTCCCCGACGTACCATTACCGTGGAAGCAAATAGTAAATTCGAAACTTGGGAAAAAAGTAAGAACTTCGTCTTTAAAGTAAGGGCACTGTTGGTAGTTAGCTTAATTTTTATCCGATTCTGTAGATATTTTCGCAGGACATAAAAAAAAGTACCCCAGAACTTCAGGGCGTTCTGCTGTATTTTTTTTCCTGAAGAATTTAGCTGCAAACTTGAAACGAATTTTTTGTATGTTTTGCCTCCGTATTGATTTTGTTTTATGGCACTTTTCAATAAAACTAATTTTTTCCAAGTGACAGCAAATTGAATATTTTTTAAAGAAACGGCGATAAATATAATTTGCTCACACTTTTTTGAAAAAATCGTTCTATAAGAATTGTTTGTCTTAAATATGCTCCTTCTTGGTTTTGTCGAGAACGAGGTTAAAAAATTAAAAAAAAAAACAATTCTCAAACTTCAATCGCACCCATTTTCAATAGGGTTCATGAGACCGTTAAAAAAACATTTCCTAAAAATATCAAATCGATATTTCAATTTTTTTCGACAGTTATTGTGTTTTATAGGAAGTTCTAGAAAACTCGAAAAAAACTTTTTGTTTTTATGTTATATATATGAGATCTGTTTAGTACTGTTCGTGATACTTTTTTTTTTAGTTTTAGTAAAAAATTTCAAATATATCATGCTAACTTTCAGAGTTTGCGTAGTAAAATTTTAGACTTTGAGGTGTTTCTCAGGGATAGAGCTTTTGACTGTATTTGTATTATATATTATTAATAATATGGCGGACAGTGCGGACGTCGAGTCCGCACCGCTCTGCAATTTTTGTAAAAAAAGCGCAGTTACCAAACGTGTAAAGTGTAAAAGTTGTGTAACATATTTCCATAATTCGTGTGCATCAAAAAAATACAAAAAATGTTGTGAAAAAGAGAATCTAGTATCTGAAACTCAAGAAGAATCAACGAAAGTGCTAATCTCAGACCGCCATAATGAAATTAATGGCGACAACGAAAGTGACGGTACTACTGATGAAGTGTCCGAAATATCGTACTTAAAACGAATTATCCAAGAACTTGAAGCAAAGAATTATCTTTTGATGGAAAATCTGCAGTTTTGGAAAGATCGTGCCCAGGAAAGTTGTGGGAAAAATGAATTAGGTAATAAACAATATAAAAACAATAAAACATCACAAGCCCTTCCCCCGTCTTCCCTTCCATCGTCATCGTCGACAGGAGGATATCATGAGCCTACAGTGTTGCCAAAACCTCAAAAACAGCGTAACCATTCCACAGGGGACAGTGCCGGCGGGACTACTCCGAGCGACCTTGAAGACGTTGCCCCGCAGTCGGTGCAACTCCAGAACACTTATTCTCAAATGTTTAAGCATCAACTTCGAACAAAAACCGTAATGAAAAGGAATCTACCTTCATGGAACAACGGCAACGTGGTTTCCGTAGAGGCCGTCGAAACAAAAAAGAAGGTGACAACGATCCGTCAGATACGTCAAAATCAATTAAAAACAATAACTACTTTCGGAACAAAATAAATCGCGATCGAAAAATTGGATCTAGGGACGATTTTGAAGAGTTTGGCGATAAAACCCCTCAACAAAGAAAAGAAAATATGGCATTTTATATCCAAAGTGAAAAGCCATATCACAGACATTGGCAACTACATCGCGAAACATTCAAAAACACCAAGAGAAACTATCAAAGTCAAACATTGCGAGGTAAAAAAACCATCTCCCACACAAAAATGTTTTATGGTTGGAGTTGATGTCTCCTTAAAAGATATTATATACCAGGAAGGTTTCTGGCCGAGTGGGGTGGCCTTCCAGAGGTTTAACTTTCCTCTTGGTAGAATTTTTTTAGCTTAAATAAACCAGGTTCAATCCAGAATCAAGCCATTACCAAGGCTAAGACCCAAGGCTATGTGAGTATTGCCCATCTAAACATTAGAGGCTTAAATAGCAAAACATTAGAGCTTAGTGTACTACTGGCCCAAGAATTGCCAGACTTTTTCTGTGTGTCGGAACATTGGATGCAGGGCAATGATATTGAGAAGGTACACTTGGAGGGCTATCGACTGGCTAGCTTTTCTTCCAGGGATGGCATCCAAGGTGGTGGTACTGCCATATTCGCCAAGCAGAGTTATAAAAGTCGAACTATTACTACTAGTCTTAAACCAGTAAATAAAATATTTGAATTTTCTGTGTCTGAATTTTTATGTATAAAGAATTTTAATTGTATTGTTATAAGCATTTATAGGTCGCCACAGGCTGCCTTTGTTGAATTTCTTGATTCACTCAATGTTGTCTTGGATGAGGTGTGGAATCCAAATAGGTTTCTTATCTTATGTGGAGATTTCAACATTAACTTCGCTTAGGACAATCCCACTCTCCTACAATTTGTGCAGCTGATATCCAGTTACGATTTGGTTCCACATGCTACCGGAGTCACTAGGATGGGTAATAATTCCTCCAATACTCGTATTGACAATATTATTAGTAATATTCCTACGTCTACATTGGATTTTCAGACTATATTTACCAATATTTCAGATCATTTTGGTCAAAAAATAAACATTAAAACTGCAAGTGTTGAAAAGAAACAAATATATTTAAAAAAGAGGTTTTACACCCATAGTAATATACTAAGCTTTCAAAATTCTTTAAATAACGAAGAATGGCGAGATATTTTTATACATGCGGATCCAAATGAACAATACAATACATTCGAAAATATTTTACATTACTATTTTAATATGTATTTTCCAATTTGCAGCAGTCGACAAAAAAGCAAACCTTGTTGGGTGAATGTGGAAATAAAAAACTATGCATCTCATATCAAAGATCTTTACATATTATACAAGCAAACAAACAATCAAATTATTTTTAATCAATATAAGGCTGATAGAAAGAAATATCAAAAGTATATATCAGATTTTAACATCGGTCTGAATGAAAATAAAATAATTAATTCCAAAAATAAAAATAAAACAATGTGGCATATATTCAACAAAGAATGCAATAAAATTGTGAACCCTAGTAATATCACAATACATAACAATAATGATTTAATGACGGATCCAGTTGGTGTGTTGGAGATTTTTAAAAATCAGTTTGACCTTTCTAGTACCAGAAATGTAAATAATAACTGTGCTATAAATTATACAAACCCTCATTCTCTATTTCTTGAACCAGTTGATCAAAATGAAAATTTTCATATTATTATGGCCATGCCTAATAAATACTCCGCTGGAGTTGATAAGTTCCCAATTTTTCTCTTAAAACACGTCGCTCACGCTATATCTGTCCCAATAACTTTTATTATCAATAACTGTTTTGAGTGGGGAATCTTTCCAGACTCGTTAAAACTTGCCAAGGTGGTGCCTGTATACAAGAGGGGTGATGTGCACTGTTCAGAAAATTACAGGCCGGTGTCTTTACTGTCATCAGTGTCGAAAGTCTTTGAGAGGGTAGTATACAACCGTCTTTTAAAATTTGCAGTTGAATGCAATTGTCTAAATGGTAGCCAGTTTGGTTTTTTGCCAGGAAAATCTACTGATATGGCCATATTTCACGCGGTAAATGAGATTGTTAATAAGCTTGATAATAATGAGGTGGTTGCGGGCCTTTATTTTGATCTCTCAAGGGCTTTTGACACCATTAATCATGTGTTGCTCTTGGATAAGTTATACAGGTATGGGGTGAGGGGAGTAGCATCTGTGCTTATAGCTTCATATCTGGGAAATAGAAGATAGAGTGTGTCTGTCACACATGATGGCAAAAAATATTACTCAGATCGTGCATGGATCCGGAGGGGTGTCCCGCAGGGTTCGATCCTGGGACCGTTGCTCTTCCTGCTGTATGTGAATGATTTGCCTGTTGTGCTGGGTGGTGGAATGGTTTGTCAGTATGCCGATGACACATCGGTCATATTTTCGGGACTGGATCACTCTGGTTTGTCGGTGGGTTGTTCTGCTGTAGTGGGTCGGATGGCCGCGTCGTGTGACGGAAACTGCCTTCAACTAAACAATGATAAAACTGGCCTTATTTTATTCAATAAAAGGTTAAATACTGAATCTTTGTATGTGAATTTCAAGCATAGATCAATTCCGAATATAAGTTCCATAAAGTTTCTGGGAGTTCATATAGATTCCAACATCAGCTGGGAACAACACACACTAAAACTTCAACTGAAGTTAAATAGTGCTTGTGCTCTGGTTCGAAGACTTCGAGATATTGTGTCCCTGTATAGCGTTCAACTCTTTTATTTTGCCTACGTGCAGTCACAGATCAGTTATGGTTTATTGTTCTGGGGGTCATCTAGATTTTCCCTAGATATTTTTAAGACTCAAAAGAGAATCATTAGGTGCATGCTTCGCCTTCATCCTCGAACATCTTGCAGGCCATTTTTTGCTGAGCTGGGTATTCTTACTGGATTATATTTTATCGCACTTGTAACCTTCGTCAAGAAGAATCTTGATCTATTCCGAACCAACCGGGAGGTATATGCTGGTAATATGATTATGGCTACTAGGAGAAGAGATGAACTAGGGATTCCTCATCATCACTCCACCTTCTTTCAGAAGGGACCCTTGTATCGAGGCATTAAGGCCTATCAACTTTTGCCACCTGAGATAAGGGATATTGTGGGGATCGACAAGTTCAAAAGGGCAGCCTCTAGATTTGCAAAAGCAAAATGCTTTTATTCTTTTAATTTTGAATTTTAAATTTTTGTATGTTAATAATTTAAGTAATCTTAATCTTACGCTGTAATTATTTTTGAATTTTAAATTTTTGTATGTTAATAATTTAAGTAATCTTAATTTTACGCTGTAATTAGCAGTAGGTTGTGACGTTGCTTTTTTACATTTAGTAATCTTGTTGGCAAAAAAGAAATAATTAAATTAAATAAATTAATGAACACTGGATGGTGGATGATGAATGGCTGGCCACTAGAATTGAGGGCTTCTGCACTGTTTCTGGTTTTTGCAGGCCCTTAATGAGCCATGGTGGTGTTAGTATTTGTGTTAGAGAGGGTCTACTCTGTGAAAATCTGAATATCTCTATATTATCAGAGGAAATCCATTGTGAGGTTGCAGGAGTATTCCTGGCCTGTCAGAATGTTCAAATTGTAACTGTTTACAGATCGCCCAATGGCGATTTTGAAAAGTTTCTCGAGATACTATCCAAGGTTCTGGGTAAGCTTAATCCTTATAGTAATATAGTTGTCATGTATGATTTTAATGTTCACTTTATGACCAATGATCCTAGAGCCTTGGATTTATGTAAGTTGTTTTGTTCTTTTGGTCTATATGATACAGTAAGTTTTAGCACACGTAGTAATTCATGTCTTGACAACATCTTCACTAACCGAGCTTGCGGCTCCAATACAGAAAAGTGCATCTTTTCATTGTTTTCTGATCATGATGGTATTTTGTTTGAGTTTGGTATTAATGAGAACAACTCTAGGACTAGAATCAATTATCGCCCTATTACAGATAATGGACTGTTGTTGCTCTACAATATTCTGGAGCAAGTTGATTGGCATTCTGATGGAGGTGATGCCACTCATCTGGAAGCTGGTTTTGAGGCTTTTTTGGGAGTTATTCAAAATGCAGTTAATTTGGCCTTCCCTCTGAAATCAAAGCTTGTTCAGTCCGGTGGTGCTCGTGTAAGATCTGTCAATTGGTTTAATGAAAACCTTCGTGATATGAGAGATAGGCTTAGATTGCTTGTGGAGGTAAACGGAGTCAATGGAGATCTTGTCCCTCTTGCAACGGTAAAGGAATATAGAAGACAATACAGAGAGGAGATTTCCAGGGCAAAGAAGATCTCTCATGATACCTTTATTGAGCAGGCACCAAATCGCCAGAGGGCAATGTGGGAAATCATTAATCAAAACAAGAAAACAACTTCAACTCAACAACCATCTAGTATACTGACTGCAGATTCTTTGAATTGTTTCTTTTCGAGTATAGCTGACGAAATCAAAAGATGGAGGGATCTGTCAAATCCGCCGAAATTTCAGAAATCAAAAAATTGAAGAAAACTTGTGTTCATCGTAAAAAAGACGTTATTACTGAAGCTAAATGTAAAAAGTGCAATAGTGTTTATCATCCAACGTGTTTACGACAGTCGGCGGAGCAGAAAAAGGCTGTTTGTGCTCATGTAGAGGATCAAGACCACGAGGAAACCTCAAAAACGCGTGATACAGAAGTGTCTCTACTGAGAGAGCTAATAGAAGAAATGAGGAAAAATATGCTAATCCTGGAAGAAGACAGTGTAAACTTACGGAAAAAGGTAGACTTTCTGGAAGAAAAAGTAAAATTTCTAGAAGAAAAAAAAAGTAAACAAAAAATCGGAGGAAATTTTATCCAGAAAGGTGGCAACATTGAGCTTACTCATGAAGTTAGTGACAGTAAACCGACCGAAAAACAAAAAACGTCGAGTCTGTCAACGCGTCCGCCGGACGTACCGCTTCAGAATAAAAACAATACGGCAAGCAGTTCCGAACCGATAAATCGACCGACACCGGAGCCAAATGGAGTGAATCGGGACAAGGTAAAAACCAAAATCGCCAACGAAAATCAACGTCCTAATAGGATTGGACTCCGCTGACATTGGCTGGAGATCCAACAGAAAAAAGTAATAAGGAAAACGATAAAAACGAATGGAAAACTGTCAAATATAAAAGGGAGCGAAAGGAGGAAAAAACTCAGTTAAACAGACCACAACCCATACAAGGCTCTATTGAAAATAATACTTGTACTCTTAAGACCACAAGAAAGATGGCATTTTTGTTTTTATCAGGGCTTGCGCCTGAAACAATAGATAAAAATATTATGGACTATCTTGCCACCAACAACTTAGATCTTTACTGCGAATGCGAAAAAATGCGAACCAGGAAAGAAAAATACTGCAGTTCATTCAAGCTAACAGTACCAATGGAACAACGTCCGAAATACCTCTGTTCTGACCTATGGCCACAAGGAACACTAGTGAACCATTTTCTGAATATTCAAAGCCGAGGGAAAGGGTTACAAAATTCCCACCTAAACAGGAAAACAGAAACAATATAAAAATCCTACATATTAACATCCGATCGATTAGAAATAAAGTTAGTGAGTTTGAAGCATTCATCGCAGACGAGGACATCGATATACTGTGCATAACAGAACACTGGCTCACAGAGGAAGAAATTCGTAGCACCCAGATCCAAGGATACGCATTGGCAAACTGTGCATCAAGATATGATTCTGTTGGGGGTGGTGTAGCCATTTTTATGAAACAACGTTTTAAATAATCTAATTAATGTTAGTCCCGATTTTAATGTTGAAAAAGGTTTTGAATATATTGTATTTATTTGAAAGATTTTAATTTAAATATAGTACTCTTATACCGCTGCCCTTCAGGCAACTTTGACACCTTTTTGTCTTCCTTGGATGGGGTTTTAAAACATTTACCCATAAATAAACCAATCATTGTGGTAGGTGATTTTAATGTAAATTTTCTTGCAGTTAATGAAAATGTTCTTAAAGTCTGTGATATTCTTGAAAGTTTCAATCTAAAACAAACAATAGATGAACCAACTAGAGGGCAAAACTGCCTTGATAACATCTTTGTAGATTCTGAAATGGAACTTATACCTGCAGAAGTCCATGAACTGTGCTGTTCTGACCACAGAGGCCAAATAGCTAAAGTTTCAGTTATGGGGAGAGATTTTGAAATGACTCATGATAGTTTTCTCTGCAGACAAATGACTCAGAAGGGTAAGTTTGCATTTTATGAACGAGTCCATATGACTGATTGGAGCTTCATCAGTATGAATGACGTGTGTGTAGAAAGTAAGGTTGATGGATTTATAAGTATACTTGAATCCGCATATTCGGAATCTTTCCCTGAAAAACGTTATCGGGTAAGATCGGATCAAGCGCATAAAATCAGCTGGTTCACAGAAGATCTAAGGGAAATGAGGCAACAATTGTTATTTTTAGAGGAACTTAGTAGACAATACAGGCATGCAGATATATCTAAAATATATAAAGATTTTAAAAAACGATATAAAAATGCAATATACATAGCTAAAATACAAGCAAATGACAACTTGATTCAATCCTCAAGTAATCCAGCACGTACCATGTGGGATATTATAAATAATCAAAGATGTATTAAAAAAAGCAATGCGAGGGCTAGTATCTCTGCCGAAACCTTTAATGAATATTTTAGTCAAATAGCTCAAAAAATAGCAAATACCATCCCAATCCTAAGCGGAAACCCTCTCGAGAATGTCAAGGATATTACATCCACAGACAAATTCTCCTTTTCTCAACTTAGTTTTAATGAGGTAAGAGATATTATAAATAGTCTTAAAAATAAAAAAAGTAAAGATATATTTGGTCTAAATATAGAGCTAATCAAATCTATTAAAAATCTTATAATAATTCCTCTTACAAAACTTATTAACCAATGCATTAATAATAATATTTTTCCTTCAGTGTTAAAATGTACCACTATAACTCCAGTTTTTAAAAAGGGGAATGCAGAACAACCGGAGAACTATAGACCTATATCGTTATTGCCAATTATTTCAAAAATTTATGAAAAATGTATGTCAGTGCAGGTTGTCAATTATTTTGAAACTAACAACTTGTTCTCTCAGTGCCAATATGGTTTCAGAAAAGACAAAAACGCAGTCTTGGGTATTTTGGATTTGGTTTCCTGTATTATAGACTTTTTCCATGGGTTACAGTTTGATGCAGTTCTCCTATGCAACCTAAGTAAAGCATTTGATTGTATCGACCATGAAATACTCTTGCAAAAACTTACAAAATATAACTTTAGCCCCGAAAGCATAGAGTTAATAAAATCATATCTACTAAACAGGAGGCAGGAGGTAAAAGTTTGCAGAGTGTCATCACAGGACAGTTTAATCAGTATTGGAGTCCCCCAGGGCTCGGTTCTTGGTCCCATTCTTTTCCTCATATATATTAATGACTTACCTGACCAAGAAATACCTGGTAGGTACACTTTATTCACGGACGATACAACAATCTCTTGTGTATCTGATGATATTGAAGGGGCGTTTGAGGCTTTAATGGTGGCACAGGAGAAGGCTGAAGAGTGGTTTAGTCTGAACAAGCTGCATCTCAATAAGGAAAAAACGATCAATATAATGTTTTCTTTAAGGGATGATGGAGGTGTGAATGAGGGAATGGAGAGTGCTAAATTCTTAGGCATGCATCTGAACACAAAGCTACAATGGGGCACACATATAGATAATTTAAACAAAAAACTAAGAAGTAACATCTTTCCTCTGCGCAACCTTATAAACAATGTGTCCAGTGAGGTTGTGCGAACTTCTTATCAGGCCCTCTTTCATTCGTATATCTCATATGCTTTGCTTGTCTGGGGACACTGTGCTGGGACTAGCCACATCTTACAAGGTAGAGCAGTAAGGGTATTGGCTGGTCTTGAATATAGAGACAATTGCAGAGCAGCATTTATAGATCTAAAAATTTTGACAGTGCCATCCCAGTATATCTTTGAGAATTTGCTTTATGTGAAGCAGAACGAGAGCTGTTTCAGAACCCATGGAGAGGTGCACAACCACAACACTAGACATAAACAAAATCTGATTACTCCCTACTGGAGGTTAAAAAGGTGTCAGAGTGGCCCTGGGTACTGGGCTATAAACTTTTATAATGTTCGAACTGAAAATATAAAACTTTTACCTCTTAAACATTTCAAAAATAGGATTAGGGATATTTTAATAGAAAAAGCATTTTATTCTTTCAATGAATTTATTTATTTTAATTTCTATGTATTGTGATTCTTGTATTTTATTATATATATTTTGTGGTAATGTAGTAATTTTAAATTTATTTAGTTTATATTTATATAATAATATTTGAAGGTATTTGTTGACATATGTAAGCATCCCTTAATATGCATTAACATGAATAAATTGAGTATTGAGTATTGATATCATTGCAGCTCTGCTTGCGGATGCCAGGAATTTCAACGACTATTTGCTGGAGCCGCTGAGTGGGGATCTCAGTTTTTGTTTTAATACTGTGAGTTACAAAGAGGTGAGGAGAGTGATGGATGAAATTAAGAATACTGAAAGTAAAGACTGCTTTGGGTTAAATGTTAAAATAATCAAGACTATAAAAAACTTGATATTGTTTCCAATAACTAATATTATTAATTCATGTATATCGAACTCGATTTTTCCCTCATTGTTAAAAGTGGCTAGAGTGGTACCTCTGTACAAGAGCAAAGGGTCTAGGGATGATGCGATGAACTACAGACCAATTTCTATATTGCCTATTTTTTCAAAGATTTTTGAAAAAATTTTAAATAACCAGATTAAAAACTACTTTGAATCAAACAATCTTTTCTTCCAAAGTCAATTTGGTTTTAGAAACAATAAATCAACTACTCTTGCTATTGATACCTTGACATCAGGTATCCACAAGGGCTTTGAAAGTGGTTGCGATGTGTTTGCTTCATTCTTTGACTTAACAAAAGCATTTGATTGTGTTTCTCACTCAATACTGCTGCAAAAGCTTAAGTTCTACAACTTTCAACCTGGCAGCTTGGCATTGCTTCAGTCATATTTGGATAATAGAGTACACTTTGTGTCCTATAACAGGGACATCTCAGAGAGAATAAATGTTAGACATGGAGTTCCACAAGTATCTGTTTTGGGTCTGACTTTGTTCCTGATGTACATTAATGACTTGGCTAATCCTGTGAAAAATGTGAATTTGCTATTATTTGCTGATGACACAACAATTTATTTCTCATACAATCGCTCATCTAACATAGCGGAAAAGATGTCTGAAAATCATAGTGACCTCGAAGCCTGGTTTAGAGCAAATAATCTTTCCCTGAGCAACACCAAGACCCAGAACACCAACTTTACTACTTGTATAAATGGCCTACATAGTGACGGCTCTGTTGAGTCTCCTATAAAGTTCCTGGGAGTATATATGGATTCCAAGATGACCTGGATCAATCAAGTTAAGAAACTAGGCTTAAAACTCTCAAGGGTTATATTTCTTTTGTTTGGCTAGATGTGTTCACTTAATATGCTGCTGGTAGCCTCTCACTGTTGTTTTGCCTCAAACTTGTCTTATGCTCTCTTAGTATGGGGCCACTCTTCCCATGCCAAAAAAATTTTTGGCCTACAGCGTAGGTGTGTGAGAGTAATTGCAGGGATTGGTTATCGTGACTGTTGTAGAGAACATTTTATTACTCTTAAAATTTTAACATTACCTTCATTGTATATCTATTTGTGTCTATGTCATATAAGAGAAAATCTCCATTTGCAGCAGACTCACAGAGATATACATAATTATCAGACCCGACATAGGGACAATATTGTCGTTGGTTTTCATAGACTCTCGAGAACTAGAGAGTGCAGGATATTTGGGTCAAAGGTTTTTCAATGTATTGCCAGTCAGTATGCTCCAACTTGATATAAAGAGCTTTAAAACTTGCATAAAAAAAGTTCTACTTTCCAGGGCATTCTATTCTCTAGAGGAATACCTCAATTGTAATCTCAATGAACTGTAATATGATTTCTTTTTTAAATGTGCTGTTCAATAATGTTAGTGTGAAATAATAATTGTTAATTTGTTGACTTTTATATATTAATGTAAATTTAATATGAAATGTAATTCATTGTAAGGACGTAGCCGATGCACGCATCGGACAAGTGGCCCTTCTGAAACGTACACTACAGAATGCTAAACATTCCAAATGGTACGAATTCGCATGCAAGGTCAAATAGATAAAGTAAAAAGTAAAATAGCCCTAAGAGGCATGTCGAATAGAAATAAAGAAAAAAAAAGAACACACAATAGTTCATCAAAAAAGCAACACAATACATAAATAATTAAAATACAAGTGAATAAAAATAAATACAAAGTATACATAGATATAAAACAATCATAAAAGCAATTCGTTTAACCACCTTTTAAGCTGTAAAGTGCTTAAACTGAAAATGTCATAATCAGGGAAGTGACGATTGTAATTGCGTACCAGTCGATCGACAAATGCGCTAAGCCCATAATTTGTACGATGGTATCCTTCAAAAAAGAGTTGAGATTGCCTTGTTCTCCTAATAGGAACTAGAAATGCGACCGACTCAAGCAACATCGGACAGTCAATATCTCCACTGAGCAGTTTGTGAAGAAAAACTAGAAGTGCCTTCTTTCTTCGAAACTCAAGTGTTTGAAGGCCACACAGAAGAGCCCTGGTATTATATGATAAACCCTGGTACGGAAAATTAAACTTATACAAAAGGTATTTGACAAATCTATTTTGGACTTTTTCGATTTTATCGATATGGCACTGATACGATGGACTCCAAACTGTAGAACAATACTCCAGAACGCTGCGAACAAGTGAGTTATAAAGACATCCAATTGCTTTAGTATCTGTGACATGTTCTGTTTGCCGCTTTATAAAGCCCAACAGCCTGAAACCCTTCAGCACAATACTATCAATGTGCAGACCAAAAGTTAAATTCTCATCAAAAATAACGCCCAGGTCTGTAAAGAAACTAACAACTTCAAGACTCACGTTATCTATGAAGTAGGAGGAGAGTATGGGTTTAATGCGTTTATGAAAACGGAGCACTTTACATTTAGAGACATTAAGAAGAAGATGGTTAATGTTGCACCATTTGATAAGCTTTTCCAAGTCCGATTGCAGTGGATTAGATTCAGAGGAAACTGGTGAAAAGAATTTTAAATCGTCTGCGTATAAGAGACACTTAGACACTTTAAAACATGATACTATATCATTTATAAATAGTAGAAAGAGAATTGGACCAATATGAGAGACCTGTGGGACACCAGATGTCACAACAACCTCTCTAGAAATTGAACCACATACGCTAACTCGCTGACGACGATTGAATAAGTACGATTCTATCCATTGCAGATAGGTTCCAGAAAAACCAATTCGCTGCAATTTGAATAACAGAAGCTGATGGCAAACCCTGTCAAAAGCCTTCGATATGTTAGTATATATAACATCGATCTGTTGATCAGCCTCAACCGATGTTGTTAAGTAATTCTGGAAAATTGCAAGATTTGTAGTTGTTGAGCGACCACTATAAAAACCGTGTTGCATACTAGTGATGTATTGCTTCAGAGACTCAAAGATATGATCCGTGATAATTGCCTCAAACAGCTTTGGTATATGCGAAAGCAAGGAAATACCTCTGTAGTTTTTAATATCGCTCTTATCCCCAGATTTAAAGATCGGCATGAGAGTGGAAAACTTCCAAATTTCGGGAAAGGAACCCAGATTAAAAGATTTCTGAAAAATTTTACAAAGGGGCCGAGACAACGACTCGCAGCAACGTTCCAATAAAATAGTGGGAACTCCATCTGGACCAGCCTTTTTAGAAAGATCAAGGGTTTTTATTTTATTGCAGATTTCCGCCTCTGTAATACAATAGGTTGATAGTAATTTTCCCGAACAGCTTATAGGGCCAATCTTGCTAAAATCTAAACTACGGTGACGTGAATAGCAAGACTCAAAGTGGAGTGGCGAAGGCATTAGCGATGTTATTCGAACCGGTAATTTCCTCTCCGTCATAATTCATGACACTGGGCAGCCCAGAGTCTCTTCTCAAATTACGTACAAAAGACCAAAAATGCCTGATATTCTCTGGGATAAGCAATTCAGTTTGTGTGACATATGCAAGATAGCACATATCAGTCCGAAGCTTAACCTCACGTCGTATGTCGCAGTAATCAAAATAGTCAACATCTTTATTGGACCTTTTATATTTTTTGTATAGACGATTCTTTTGTCCAATAAGTTTTCTCAGAGGAAGGTCGAACCATTTCGGATATTTACAGTCGACTACCGTTTTCTTGGGGACCCAATTATTGATACCTTCAAACAAGACCTCATAAAAGCGTTCAACCATTTTGTTTATATCAGATTCTACTGATAAAAAAGACCAGTCGCATTGATTGTAAAAAAGGTTTAGATTGTGGAAATTTGCTTGATGAAACTGATAAACGCTAACTTCATTAGAATTTTTCATTGGAGAAACATATTTAATTTTAAAATTTATCTCAATTGCTGGATGTTAGGGATCAATGTTTACGAGGGGAAAACCAGATTTTAAAATGGAGGCATTGACAAAGTCACTGGCAAATATTAAATCCAGAATTCTGCCCATGAGTTCATTTGCTGCAATTCAAAAAAGCTCATTGAAACAATAAGAGTTTCAGAAGCTGGAGATGGCAGAGATTTTGGAACAAGTGTGTTATCCTCATAAACCCATTCCACCGAAGAAAGATTAAAGTCCCCGAAAACAAAAAATGTGTGACTATTGTATCTGTTTCTCAACGACTCGCAGGTATCACAAAAAGATTGATAGCACTCCTGGCTAGAATTAGGTGGAAAATAAACGCAGCCCAAAATCAAACTTACATTGCCCGCGCGCACCAGGACCCAAACATCATCAAAGTCCATATAAGTAGGAGTAGTAACCAGAGTTACATGAAAAGCATAAGAAATGGCAATCAACACTCCACCGCCGCGATGACACCCTAGTTCCTCATAACTCCTATCTCTACGAAAAACTATATATTTGTTATTAAAAATTTCGTTGTTTGAAATATCCGCGTTAAGCCACGTCTCAGTGAGACATATCGAGTCGAGAAAACTGCAAGAGAAATCTCACCAATCTTTGTGCGAAGCCCTCTGACATTCTGGTAGAACATGACAAGACTGTTCAGTTGTGGCGAAGCATTTGTAATTGGTGTCAGAGTTGTTGCTGACTTGTCGGTGAAATGAGAAAAGTTGATTCGACGTTGGTTGTGTTTGAAGATTTCTCAGGTTGGACTGGAAAACCACGGCACAAGAGACTGACCAGCTCTGCCCTTTCGTCATAGTACATAAGGTGTTCGTGAGTAGTCAAGGTAAGAGGAATAAAGCTGACGAGCTCCTGGACAAGTTGTTTTTCCAAAAATATGTTTTGATCACGGATAAAACTGTTCAAAACCGGTCTATTTCTATAACGAGGGGTGCTCACTATCACGAGATTTGTATTACTACAGGCTTTAAGTAGACACTGAACCTGTTCTGCTTTAATTGGAGTCCCCCTAATAGCATTCTCCGGTCCACAGAAAAACACAATACAATCATCCTTTGTGAATTTGGTGCAGTAGGATATGCATTAAGAGACCAGTTCCTCAAACAGAAACTTAGAACGCCATTGACAATTCAAGTCAAATGTTCCTCGTGTAAACCTCCTAAATAATGACATACAGCCTCTAGCCATCTCGTTGCCGATAATCAAAAGCTGACTCCTTCTCTGATCAGAGCCCCTAACAGAATTTGCACTGATTCGTTATGTGGTTTACTATTAAGCGAGAAAATTTGCTGATTGAGAAGCTTGATGTCCTTTGCATAGCATTCGTTCTCCTTCTCCAGCGTCTCAATGGTAATGGTCATACTGCTAAGCTTAGTTAATTCCGATACTTCATTTCTGAGCTTGTTTTCGGATTCACTGCAGTTTTTTATTTCTGTTGTTAGATCCCTGTTTTTATCTTCTAACCTTCTTATTTCAGTTCTGAGTCCCTCTAACAGCTTATTCTGTTTATCAAGTTCGGCAGTAAACTTTCTCTCTGCTTCTGCAACTTCATCCTCGAATGCATCGCTGCTGTTTTTTACCCGACGAATATGGCAGTCCCTCTCTTTTAATTCCTGTTTTAAATTGAGAATTTCTGTTAAAAACCGCTGACATTCATTTTCTTTCTCTAAAGCATGCTCCTGACGTTCCAGGGAACAGTAGATCCTATGCCCTCCAATCACAACTGCTTTAGGCAGACGCTCAAAACAACTAGGATGAAAAACACCGAAATACACTATGCAGCAGTAATTAGCAAAGTCTTTACTTCGACAACATTTAAAATTTCGGAGCATTTTCCCTGAGTTAGAGACAAAAAAAAAACAATCAGTGCGGTAACTATAACGAAGGAAAGGGCATAATATATACTTAAAATGTGTACTTAATATCTAATATAAAATTTATAAAGCCGACACAATAATAATAATTACAGTGATTAACAAAGACGGGGACACTCGCTTCACGCCCAGGGGTCTGTCTGGACAACTTAAAAGGCACAAACAAAAAAGACCACTATAAAAAGGAACAACAGGAAGGAAAAATAAGGACTATGTGATGTGCACGCTCTATGGTGAATGTTGTCCATCCCTATTCCATAAATGTATGACTGCGAAGAAGATATTTATTGGTTGGGAGAGATACCCCATTCATGAAGATATTAGTATAATAAGAGGCTTTAAATGTCAGGAGCATTTTCACAAGTCTGATACATGTCCTAACAGCCTTGTCTGTGAGTGCTGTGGTGAGGATCATGATGTGCGTGATTGTCCCAAATCACACAAGAAATGCAGTAACTGTTTAAAAGCTAACAAACGGTACAAGACCAACTACAATATAGACCATGGTGCAAGTGACCCACTGTGCCCCTCCTATCAGTATCTGGTTAGTGTGCTAAGAAGCAAAATAGATTATGGCTACAGCCCTTAGTCAACAAGAAATCGAGATTCTAAACGACCTTGACATTTCTAATGAGGACATAATGGAGGAAAGCATTGCTTGTGATGCCATAAAAACCAAAATAGACTTTAAAAATAAACTTTTTAGCATTTTACATTTCAACATTAGAAGTATTCGAAAAAATTTTGATGAGTTATTGGTCTTCTTAGAATCGTACAACCTTAAATATTGTGATATTATAGTACTTACCGAGTCTTGGCAAATAGGGAATGAACAATTTAATATTGATGGGTACAATATGTTTTATAACAATTCAAAGCTTAATCAAAACGATGGTACTATTGTTTACATAAAATCTACCTTACACTTTAAAATTTCTAACATAAAATTAGACTATTCCGGAGTTACACTAAGTAGAATTATATTGGATGTTAATGGTGTGTCTCTGGGCGTTTCATGTCTTTACAGACCCCCCTCTACAGACATTCCTAGCTTTCTTAGAGACCTTGAGACTTTATATGCGGTAAACTCAACAAATCAAATAGAGATTCTAATTGGTGACATGAACATTAATTTAGCAGCAGAAAACAATGCAGTAAATGACTACACTACACTATTGGGACACTTTGGTTTTTTGTCTGCTATTAACAACCCCACTCGTGTAACTTCTAACACTAGTTCCATATTGGATCATATTTTTGTTAAAAAGAATCTTAGAACTAATCTTAAATACTCTTCTTTTGTTCTGCACTCTTCACTCACTGATCACTATCCTGTAATGTTGAGTGTGTCCTGTCAGCACAATATTCGATCTGATAAAACTTCAGATGCTAAAATTTTCACTTACTCCAAAATCAATTATCAAATTTTAGATGAGCTTTTTAAGGCTGAATCTTGGTTTAGTGTTTTTGAAGCTCAAAATATAGAAACTGCTACACAAAAATTCTTAGAAATAATGGCTGAAATAATAAATAAATCTAAAATTAAAAAAACATTTCAAAATAAACAGCATAAAAAATTAAAACCGTGGATTACTAATGGAATCATTAATTCCATTAAAACAAAAGATAAAATGAAAAAAAACTTTTATTATATCAAGATGAAACTAAAAAAAAAACATTCACTGATTATAGAAATAATTTGTATAAAATTATACAAAAACGAAAATATGATTATTATAAAACTGAAATCGAAAATAGTAAGAATGATCTTAAAAAAATATATCATATAATCTCAAACGCAACAAATGAAAATACAACAAAAAATAAATTAAATTTGGAAATCAAAAACAACAATGGAAAGTTTGATGATATTAAGAAGATGGCCAATTTCTGTAACGATTTCTTTACTAACATAGGTTTTAAAATGTACAAAAAAATTAATGCTCCTTCTAGTTTTTCTAGAATTGACTTCACTGCTTTATCATCAATTTTTCTAAAGCCTACCAATTCAAATGAGATAATAAAACAAATTAACACACTAAAGAATAACTGCGCTCCAGGAAGTGATGGCATAACTACAAAAATCAAAGATTTTCACATATATTTAATAAATCCAATAGTTCATATAATTAATCTAATTTTTAAAACAGGCATAGTTCCAAGTTGTTTTAAAATTGCTATCATAACACCTGTCCATAAAGCTGGAGACAAGTCTGATATAAATAACTACCGTCCAATAAGTGTTATCAACACATTTGCTAAAATCTTTGAAAAATGTCTTAAAGATCGCCTGGTCAGCTTTCTTCAACAAAATAATATCATATCTCAACGTCAATTTGGATTTATGAACGGTTTGAGCACTACCGATGCAATTTGTGAATTAACCAACAGCATAACTTCCAACCTTGACAGTAGCAATAAGTGCATTGCTGTGTTTTTGGACCTCGCCAAGGCATTTGATACGGTGCCTCATGGCTCTCTCCTTAACGTTTTGGGTTTGTATGGGGTCAGGGGCACCGCGTTGAGCGTCTTCGAGAGTTACTTAAGCGGTCGAACACAGATTGTCAAAATTAATGATGTTTGCAGCGATCCACTTAACATTACAATGGGAATACCTCAAGGCACTGTATTGGGACCCATACTTTTCATCACTTATATCAACTCATTAACTAGTATTGACATTGACAATGGCTCATTATTGTCTTATGCTGACGATACTGTAGTTCTGTTTTCAGGATCATCATGGACTTCTGTTTGTGATTTTGCCATTCAAGGTATGGGCAAAATTAAAAATTGGTTATGCACATTTGAGCTAACTTTAAATACCTCAAAGATGAATTACATAGCCTTTTCCATCACAGCAGCCAATCGTCCACACTTCCCAAGCATTCATATTGACAACTTTGATGGTGATATTCTAGAGGTTGAATATACAAAATACTTGGGTGTAATTATTGACTGTAATCTCAGATGGGATCATCATGTACTTAGAATTACAAAAAATATAAAGAAACTAGTGTACAAATTTTATGTTTTGAGAGAGATATTAAGTAAAAAGTTGTTGTTGTGTGTGTATAAAGCCCTTATTGAATCTTTAATTCGATATGGTATAGTGGTGTGGGGTGGTCTGTATCAAAATTCCTTAAAGCCTTTAAATGTAGTTCAAAATTATATTCTTAAGATATTTCGAAAAAATAGGCGATATACTACCAGGCTTTTATATTCAGAGGACATATTGGATGTGAGAGGATTATATTGTCTGTCAACATGCTCATTTATTAAAAAATCTACTAAATTTAAACAAACTATAAACCACATCTATGAAACTAGGTCTAAGGTCAGTGAACAATTGGAGATGCCAGTAAACAATAGATCAAAAAAATTGAGATCTTTCTCTTATTTAGGTCCCAAAATGTATAATTTGCTTCCCCTAGAATTGAGATCCCTGCCAAGACTGAAAAAATTCAATAATAGTTGTAGGATTTTTATTTTTAAATATTTACATAAATTTAAAGCTCTATTTCAATAGGATAACATCTATATTTATAAGGTTTGCTAAAATAAGAAATTATATTTGTTGTTGATGTAATTTTTAAATTTTTATTTGTACAGCTTTAGCATGAGTTTAACTGTATTCTCAATATAAATTCAAAGATAATACTTGTGTACATACAAGTGTTCATTCACTTAGGTGCAATTTCCAGTTATTAGGCTCCTATTTAGATTATATTTATTACAATATGTATGACATTTGTTACCTTATGTTTAATAATAATAATAATAATAATAAATAAATAAAAAAAAAAATTATTATTATTATTATTATATTATGGAGTATTATCAGTCATTCTGCAATACCTGCGAGTCGCAGAGAAATAGTTTTGACAGTCATACATTTTTAATTTCTGGGGATTTTAACCTTTCTTCAGTGGAATGGATCTATGAAGACGATACCCTTGTTCCAAGGTCTTTAACATCGTTGGCCTCTGAAACTCTTATTGTGTCAATGAACTTTCTAGAATTGCAACAAATTAATTCTTTATGCAATCACATGGGTAGAACTTTAGACTTGATTTTTGCTGATGACTTTGTTAATGTTCGCATTTCATCTCCTAATTTACCCCTAGTAAATATTGACCCTTACCATCCTGCGATTGAATTGATGTATAAAATTGAATATGTTCCTCGAATAAAAAGTTACAATCAAGTAAGTGTATATCAATTTCATCAAGCGAATTTCCATGAACTCAATCTTTTTTATAAGCAATCGGATTGGTCTTTCTTATCATCTCCTGACATCAACAGGATCGTTGAAACCTTCTATGAGGTTTTGCTTCGGGGAATCGATATTCATGTTCCCAAGAAAACCATGGTTGACTGCAAGTACCCAAAATGGTTTGACCTCCCATTGAGAAGGCTTATTGGACAAAAGAATCGCCTATATAAGAGGTATAAAAGGACTGAACAACAAGCTGACTATCTGGCCTATTCGGACATACGACGTGAAGTAAAGTTTCGAACTGACATGTGCTATCTTACATATGTCACGCAAAGTGAATTACTTATTCCGGAAAATATCAAGCACTTTTGGTCATTTGTTCGTAACTTAAGAAGAGACTCTGGTATGCCTAGTGTTATGAATTATGACGGTGAAGAAATTATGGGTTCAAATCACATCGCTAATGCCTTTGCAGCCCATTTTCAGTCCTGCTATTCACACCATGAAATTTTAGATTTTAGTCAGATCAGTCCCGTAAGTTCTTCAGGGAAACTACTAGCGACATATTATTTTACAGAGGCAGAAATCTGCACTAAAATAGATGGCCTTGATGTTTCTAAGAGGGCTGGTCCTGACGGAATTCCCACTATCTTTTTGAAAAGGTGCTGTCAGTCGTTGTCTCAACCGCTATGTGTAATTTTTCAAAGATCTTTTAATCTAGGTTCATTTCCTGATATTTGGAAATTTTCTACACTGATGCCGATCTTTAAATCCGGTGATAAAAGCGATATAAAGAACTACAGAGGTATCTCTTTGCTTTCACATATCCCAAAGCTGTTTGAGGCAATTATCACTGATCATTTATTTGAGTCTTTGAACCACTACATTACGAGTATGCAACATGGTTTTTATCGCGGTCACTCAACTACTACAAATCTTGCGATGTTCCAAAATTACTTAATTACATTATGGTTATGTTATTGTTATTGTTTACATCTCATTCCATGTGCTCGTTAATATTTTCTTAAATTTTCTTTAAATTACTAATTAGTTATTGATATTTGTGACAATTTCGGATAAAGAAATCGCTTTTATACCGACACAAATGCAGTGAGTGACTCTTATGCTTGTTTTTCCATCATAGAATCCATATTTGTGCCGACCCGGTATAACGTCCGCGGCAGCCCGAAAATCATGTTTGAAAACTGTGTAAAGTGCAATAATAACAAGGAACAATCTTTCCCATGTGATAGTTGCAAAAAAATGAACTGTCCTAGTTGTGCTGAATTAACCGCGTCCGAGGTTAGGTGCTTACAACTCAAGGGCAAGAGGAAACTAATTTATCTTTGCTCAGAATGTGAGGGGTCATTCTATAAGGTTCCAATGTTGACCAAGGAGGTTGAGGATCTGAAAGATCAAATCAGTGATCTTAAACTGCAACAAAACGCAATCGCAGACAAAACAAATGGTACTCCACAGGTAATCCCTCAAATTCCACCTACTGAATATCTCACTAATTCTAATATACTTGAAGAGTTTTATGATCGGGAATATAGAAAGAACAACCTAATTATTTTCAATAAAACTGAGTCAACTTTACCAAATGCCAAACAAGATGATAACGATTCAGCCACCATGATCTTGCAAACCTTGTGTCCGAATATAGAAGTAAACGATGTCATACAAGTTTATCGTTTAGGTCGTCCCTCCCAAAATAAAATTAGACCAATCAAAGTTAGATTATCCTCATCACAGAAGGTTATTGAAGCACTAAGGAATTCTAGGAACTTAAAAAAACACGATAACTTGAAACACTTATCTGTCAACTCAGACAAAACACTACAACAACTTAGAGAATTTCGTGATATAAAGCAACAACTTACGACGCGTCAAGCAAATGGTGAAGCTAATCTAAAAATTAAATATATTAATGGATCACCAAAAATTATCCAAGAGCAAAAAAACTGATAAATTTGTCTAACAGTAACTGTAATTTTAATATTATCTACCAGAACGTAAGGGGTCTGAACACAAAAATGCACGAGTTTTACAAATCTACAAGTTCAGCGGAATATATGGTGGTAGCAGTTAGTGAAACATGGATTCAATCAACAGTAAATGATTCCGAACTGTTTGACGAAAACTATGCAGTCTATCGGTCAGATAGAAATCTTAATGCCCTGAATGTGACGAGAGGAGGAGGTGTATTGCTGGCTGTATGCTCTGATCTGATCTCCTATAAACTAAATTTAAACACCTTCCATGAAGCCATCCCATCAATTGATATGGTTGGATGCAAGATATTACTAGGTCATTGCACTGCTGTGATTTTTTGTGTTTATATACAGCCAAATACAACTGTGGAGACTTACAGGCACATGTTTGAATATATCGAATCGTTAGAGTGTGTAACCAATAATAACTTTGTAATTCTGGGTGACTTTAATATCCATTTTCAGGAGCGTAACATTGAACTTCATAATACAAACTCCAGTTTGGATGCTGTATATGATTTTATGGATTTTTTAAATCTTACACAACACAACTCTATTTACAATCAGTATAATAACCTGCTTGATCTGGTTATTGCAGACATCTATTGTATGGTGGACAGTGAATGTCAATGTTTAGTAAAAGAAGATGTCTATGATCCAACTTTAAATATTACTCTCAAATTAGAAATAAGTAACCAAACTAATAATTTCAGAGCTAACCCATATAATAAAAAATTTAATTTTAGGAAAGCTAACTTTAATTTGCTCTATGAACTTATATTAATTCATGATTGGGCTTTTCTTCAGAATATGTCTGAAGTCAATGCAGCGGCTCAGAGTTTTTATGGTGAATTAATGATTATGTTTGATATATGTGTACCTAAATATAATAATTTTAAGAAGCGTAAATTTAACTATCCAAACTGGTATACCCAGGATATTATTGTTGATATTAGGAGAAAATCTCTTTTCAGGAATAAGTGGCTTAAAACTAAACAAATCAATTTTCTGAATGATTATCGAGACCTTCGAACTAAAATCAAAGAGAAAATTAATGAGGCCTATAATATATACCTAATCTCTGTGCAGGGCTCTATGAAGCTGGATCCAAAACGTTTTTGGAGCTATGTCTACAGTAAAAAACGCAAATCACGAATTCCAAGCACTATGTCATATAATAGTAATGAAATTACCTCTGAGCAGGACATTGTGGACTCCTTTGCCCACTTTTTTAAGAGTGTGTATTCCCCCTCTAGTACCACGGATCAGAATTCCGCGACCCCAATAGCACCTCAAAATAATAGCTAACTTAATAAAACTAGGAACTTTGAGTGTAGAAGATGTCACAAACGCGCTAAAATCTCTTAAGCCAAAACTAACATCTGGCCACGACAATATTCCTTCATTTATTTTAAAGGATTGTGCTTATGCACTTGCCTTACCACTTACAACCATTTTTAATTTATCCTTAAAAACCAACAGCTTTCCCGAGATCTGGAAAATATCAAAAATTTGTCCCATTTTCAAATTAGGGGAAAAAATCTCAATATCAAACTACCGCCCTGCAGAAACTTAACTTTCATGTACCCCAACGGTATATGAGAACTACGACATATTTCTATCTTCCACTCTATCGCAATTATGGAGAGCACAAAGCCACACTGTTTCGGGCATGTCAGTATTTTAATTCTATCTCTGCAGAGATCGACATTGACATTCACGGTCTAACCTTCAGTAAATTTAGAAAGAAAGTTGTTGAGTATTTACATAGGCATTATTGTTAAATAATTATCTTTGGCTGGGCTTTGGGGTGATTGTTACGCAATTATTGTTCCATTTATTTTGTAATTATACCAAGACTAGTTTGAATTTGGTTTTGTGATACTTATTTAGTTTCAATTGTATAATGTACTTAAGTTAATAATGATGTAAACTATATATATTAAGCTATTTTGTCTTGTAATTGGGTTTCCTGTTAGACAATAAATATTATTATTATTATTATTATTATTATCTGTCGAAGCTGGCCAACAGATTGATGCTGTTTACATGGACATATCCAAGGCTTTTGATAGTGTTTGTCATCAGCTTTTATTATTAAAATTGCAGCAAATTGGTCTTTCTGGACTTCCAGAAATAACTTATTTGGAGTGGATCAGATCTTATTTGTTTAATCGTCGACAACAGGTCAACATTTGTGGTTCAGTTTCTAGGGAGGTTATTGTGACATCGGGTGTCTCACAGGGTTCACATATTGGTCCAGTGCTCTTTCTACTTTTTATAAATGACATAGTATCTTGCTTTAGAGCGTCCAAGTGTCTTTTGTATGCAGACGATTTAAAATTTTTTGCTCCCGTTTACACTGACTCAAATGCACTGCAATCTGACATTGGAAGGCTCGTCAACTGGTGCAGCACTAATTATCTCCATCTTAACATATCCAAGTGTAAAGTGCTCCGTTTTCATAAACGCATTAATCCTGTTCTCTCCTCCTACTTCATAAATGATGTAACACTAGAGGTTGTTAGTTCTTACACTGACCTCGGTGTTATTTTTGATGACAAACTAACATTTAATCTGCATATTGACAGCATTGTACTCAAGGGTTTTAGATTGTTGGGCTTTATAAAAAGGAATACAAGGCATGTGACGGACACCAAAGCAATTGTCTGTCTGTATTACTCACTGGTACGGAGTGTTTTAGAGTATTGTTCAACAATATGGAGTCCATCATACCAGTGCCATAACGATAGAGTTGAAAAAGTACAAAATAGATTTGCGAAATACCTCTTATATAAATTTAATTTTCCATATCAGGATCTATCGTATAACACTAGAGCTCTTCTATGTGGCCTTCAAACCCTTGAGTTTCGGAGACGTAAGGCACTTCTTGTCTTTCTACACAAGCTAATAAATGGAGACAATGATTGTGAAATATTGTTGGGGTCGGTCTCATTTCTGGTACCTATTAGAACAAGACAACCTCAGCTATTCTTTGAAAGATACCACCGTACAAATTATGGGTCTGGCGCATTTATTGACCGACTAGTGTGTAATTACAATCGTCATTTCGCAGAATATGACATCTTTAGACTTAGCACTATGCAGCTAAAAAGGCAGCTAAATGGATTGCTTTTGTGAGGTTTTTTACACTTCGTATTCATATGGATTTATGTATTCCTTTGTAATTTTTTTTTTGTGTCTGTAAATGTGTATTTGTGTATCAATTTTTTTTCTCTATTTTAAATGTTTGATGTAGTTACTGTTTTTATTGGGTCTCTCGATTTTGACTTTTTTATTTTGACCTTGTTTACGAATCCGTACCATTTAGAATGTTTAGCATTCTGTAGTGTACGTTTCAGAAGGACCACTTGTCTGATGTGTGCATCGGCTACGTCCTTCCTAAATTAAAAAAAAAAACAAAAAAAATTATTTTATAAATTCAAAATTTAAGGTTGTTCTTGCTAACAGACACTAATAATGTTGTGCATTGCTAAAACTCTACTAAAAACTGAATAATATAAATTAGATTCCCCTGACCCAAGTAAATTAAAATTACAATTTGGGATCTTCTTATCAGTAAATTGCATATTCTGTTGTATTGGAATGTTCATGGAGTGATAAATTTTAAATTTTTTATTGTTCCATTCAGCAAGTGAACATAAATTAGCATTCTATTTCTTTAGATAATAAGATTGTTTATGAGCTACTGGCTTTGAATAATATGAGAATACATACAGTTTTTTTCAAGCAACAAATCAATACCAGACACATATATTTTTTCAAAGTTAAAACCACTAAAAACAACACCTCTGTAAGAACACAATTTAATCACAATTCTACGGCAAGTCTTGCGTCTATTGATTTTGATATAATGCGATCTGTTTCTGAATGTGCAGCCTAAATGTAGATCTGAAGTAGTAATATTTGTTAATGTGTTCACTTTTATATATTTTAAATAAAAAGATTTTATTGTACTTATTTTTTACTTTATTTATGACATGTAAAAGCAAATTTTCCCTTGCAATGTTACCAATAAATTGAGTTGAGTTGAGTTGAAAGCGTTCCCGAGATTTAGCCACCGAAAAGTAAAAATATACAAAGAGTATGTCATAACAGGGCCAGGACGAGCACAGACATTTGAAGCTTGCATACAAATTCAAATTCAAAATATACTTTATTGTAAAAAAATCTTCATCTTATTGACAATGTTTTCTTGAAATTATATATAAATACAAGTAAGTCACATCACTAAAATTAATAAAATAAGATAATAAAACTAACACTGAAGCACAGTAAAAAGAGTATATGTGTAAGATAAAGCTGTAGTATAACAAAACGTAAAAAAAAACAATCTAGAAAGCCACATAGTGCATTAGAGAGGTTAAAACAAAAATCAAAATACACACTCATAATAATCTTCTAATAATAAAAGTTCTTTCACTTTATTTTTAAATACCGTAAGTCACTGACTATTTTTAATTATCTGAGTCAAGTGATTATATATTTTTCTGCCTTCATATATTATTGACTGCTTAGTCAGTATCATTCTAGGGATTGGTAAGGATAAGTTTCCTGAATTCCTTGTATTATATACATGCACTGTGGTAGATGGACTCAGTAAAATGTTTTTGTGAACAAAACAAACAGATCCTAAGATGAACAAGCACATTAAACTTAAAACTCTTTTGTGTATAAAAAGAGGTTTGCAGTGCTGATTCACTCCTACTCCACATATATCGAATTGCTCTCTTCTGGATTACAAATAATGTTTGAAAGTTCTGTCTATTACAATAACCCCCGAAAGCTATACCATATGATAAATGAGACTCGATCAAGGCAACATATACATATATAAAATAAATAGACCTGCATTAGCAGAAACAAAATATTTTTTTCAAAAGCTTTCCTATATTTTCTGAATATTTCAAATTCTCATCAACATATAAGCCAAGACACTTAACATTTTTGTTTTCAATGTTTTGACTCAGTAGATTCATACTAAGAATATTGCAGTTGAAACAGACTATGCTTGTTTTGGACATATTAAAACATAACAAATTAGATTCGCACCATGTGGCATAAATCATCGTGGATCGATTGGGTCAAGAGAGACATATCAAGACTGTTCCACACTAGGGTGGTATCATCTGTAAACAAAGTAAAACAACCGGAAATATTTAATGTAGCTAAATCATTAATAAAAATCAAAAACAGAATTGGCCCCAGAACTGAACCATGAGGAACTCCATATTTCAAATACTGGCTCTCAGACGAATCCCCTGACCTACTTTCTGCGATCTATTTAAAAGATATGAACGACAACAATCATAGGTGCCTCCCATCAAACCATACTTAAAAAGTTTTCGAAGCAGTGTTCTGTGATCTGGAAAATAGAAAGCTTTTGAGAAATCACAAAACACTGCAGCTAACGAATTACCCGAGTTAGAATAGTTAGAATACACCTTTTAACGATCTTCTCAATGAGTTTGGAAAGTATTGGCAATAATGAGATGGGTCGGTAGTTTGAAGGGTCACATCTCTCACCTCCCTTATACACAGGTACCACCTGAGCACTCTTAAAATACTCTGGGAAAATCCCCTTTTCGAAACATTCATTAATATAGACAGAAATATAGACCAAGACATCATATGGCAAGTTATCAATTATCTCTGCCAATATTCCATCATAACCAGCAGCCTTTTTGTTATTTTGGATGATTTCACAGATTATTTCTCTAATCTCAGTCACATTTGTAGGAGTCAAAACACATTGCTTATTTATGCTGATGTTATTTAAGTAAGTGAGAGGATCAGGCTGTAAGACAATATTATTTGTTAGCGTTGTTTAGCAGCTACTTACCAGTAGAAATCGTTAGTATTAGCATCCAAATGTGATTCGAAATGTATTATATTTACCCCAACCTTAAGTTCATGAATGATTTTCCAATTTTCTTTTGGCTTATTTCCAGAATTATTTATTCGGTGAGAGTAGTATAGCGATTTAAAATACTTTATGATTTTCCGATATGTTGTTAATACTAAAAAAGTTGGAAAGCTCTATTGAATACACCTATCAAAGTATCATGAAATGTGGATAACTTATCATTTACAGTAAAATTAAAATTGGTATTAAGACATATATTAACAAATTTACAATAATTTCCTTTACTATAACTTCGTCCGTTCTTAAATGTAGTGAGAGTACACTTCTTTGTCTTAAATACAAACCTACTGAGAAGTGCTTCATGATCAGAGAGAAAAGAAAGAAACACCTCACAATGGAATCGATGTGCTCACTGAAAATTATGCGGAAAGACCCCTAGGAGAGAGATGTTAATGCCGTAAATATTTAGTGTAGGGTTTGGGGATCATGGGAAGTGAATATAGGAACACTTAGCTACACTGATAGAGAGTGTCTCTCACCAAAAAACAAAACAATCCAAGTTGGACTGTAGTGCAGAGTTATTTGACATGTTGGACGTGAAGCAAACTGTTGCTATTACTAAGCATCATTGATAATTAGAAGAAATAATATTAGTCCAATATGGACCCTTGAGGTATGCCTGTTGTGACTAATATGACATGAGATACCGAGTTGTGCACCAAGACGTACAGAGCATACAGCTCAAATAGGAATAGGGAATTTTTAATATAACATCTAAATATATATGTGAATGTATACTTTAAGTACATACAAACCCCAATTCATACATTTATGATGGAAAAGATCTCATTTTTTTATAAATTACTTTGCACCCCTATTCTACAATAAACTTCCTCACGGGTTAAGACAATTGCCAACTCTCAAATTAATTTTTTAAGTAGACCATTTTATAGCTGTGAGGAATATTTGACCTATAATAAAATTTTTAATTTTAATTATTAATCCTTAATATTGATTTAAATTGTAATTTTATTTTAATAATGTTTTTGTTGTCTGTAGTCTCTATAGATTCAACATTGTTTCTGTAAATTGTTAATTAAAATTTTAAATTCACTCTCATGTAGCCCCTTTGATGTAAGGAATAATATAACATATTAAATAACTTAAAATAAATTATTTGATTTGATTTACTACACTACATAATTTTCTTATTTTTATGGTTATAGAATTTATGTCGACCACATCGAAAAGAGGAAAGTTATTAGGATCGTGATTTCTATAATTTTCATACATAAACTGAAAAGAAGTGCCCTACAAGTGATTCACAATACACTCCGCCCTAAGCATGTGCCTCCTTTGCAAGTCACAGATGAGGGTATGTAATTGTCATTTGTTAAATTGCTGTTGTATCTCCATGAGCTCCTGAGATTCTCACTCAGATTCTCATGAACACCATCTTCTTCTCTTCCAATATATTCAGTATAATAGAACTTTGCCTATATTTGCCACAAAGATCTAAGATTGCTAAAATAAATATAGACAGATATAGACCTGGTCAATTTGTATCTCCTATGAGTGACCCTTGTTCCAGTAACATTGGTTTTTAATTCAGAGTTAAAACAAATAGGAAAATTTGTATAGAGCAATAACGTCTTTATAAACACCAGAACAAACAGAATCTCTGTGTATACCAAACAAGATTTCATTGACCGCCTGATATCCACTTTTTAAAATAGAATATTTCATCTTCATATCCTAAGATATTACATTCTAGGCTACATTTAAGGCTAATAAGTAATGCAGGATCATGTCTATCTTCTATGCAAATGATTGGTGGAAACCAGACCTAAAGCGACACCATTAATATTAGGAATGTTACGTAATTAAAATAAATTTTAAAATGGTAGTTTCGATAGCTGGTTTAGCTGCAGGTGTGTAGCCCAATATTAATGATCCCTTGGCCATTGGGCCATCTGAAACTATGTAAGTTTTAGTAGTAGAAAGAAGTACTACACCTTTACAAATGATGCAGTCTTAATTTATAACTCTAAAATTACTGATGATGTAATTAACAAGGCTAATTCAGGGCTAGACCTCTACTACGTTTTTCACAACATAAAAATCAAAATAACATTTTAAAAATTTTA
The DNA here is from genome assembly GCA_030620095.1 of Kuschelorhynchus macadamiae. Taxonomy (NCBI): domain Eukaryota; kingdom Metazoa; phylum Arthropoda; class Insecta; order Coleoptera; family Curculionidae; genus Kuschelorhynchus; species Kuschelorhynchus macadamiae. Next base: position 1,203,119 of record JAUTXW010005496.1, read on the forward strand.
TATTACTTCAACGACCTAACTTCAACAAAAACTCTATACAAATTAGTCACAGTCCAATTTCTCAGCAATTACATATACTAATCAAATTCGCTAATATTGCTTAAGAAATAGCAATAATATTCACTAATAATAATGCTAGAATTAATAAAGCTCTACAGAACCCGACAGACTTGGCATCAAAGACATTTAATGAATTGCTTGATGAAATAAAATAGGGACATTGTTTCAACAATCATATTCAAATCTAGCTTTTCATATTCAATGAATATCAATTTTATTTTAAGGTAATTTATGAAACAATTACCAAACTTATTTTGCTGTTACTTTACCATATACCTTACTTTAGTAAAATCCTAAAATAAATATAAAAAAGTAGTAGGTGCAGGGGGTGCCCCTACACTACTGATACTTTACCTCCACAACATATTATTTCTGTAAATTAATACTTACAGCAAAACCTCCCATATATTAAAGTACACAGTTGAAACAATAGGTACTTAGAACCAATAAAATGATAAAAGCCATAAACTGTATTCATCACTTTTATGATATTGATTCACATTTCAATATGAATCAAGTATTCTATATAGCACCAAAATATAATCATTCTTACCCATATAAGTCATAATATTCACAAAAGGGTGATAATTATAAGTGATAATATAAGAATATTAATAGATTGTTTAAAAATAAATTGCATTTTTTTTCCTCATATATTTATTTACAACAGGTATTTTAGTTAGGTATATACGGGGGTATATATTTTTCTAAGAAACATTACCAACTATTATTTTTGTTTCATACCTGAATATTGTTGATCCAAATCAAAATACTCATTTTTATCTATAGACCTTATCATCACCTTATTTTTTATATTCTAATAATTTTTAAATTTAAAATGCACATAACTTCTTCCCACTTTTCAAACTTTACTCATTTGCTCACTTGCCGTTTTATTTGAAACGTCATAACAAAACGTGCTCTGGCTCTTCATTTCTATAGTTGTTGTTGTTTGTTGGATTATTGACTTCAGTTCTGTTCCTGCTGAAACAATTTGTCAGCTCATTCTGGGGTGCATCCTGGGAACTGGTCGAACACGTGGTTCTGTCCACTGAATGCAAAAATCTTTCAATTAATTTTTCAATTTTTGAAATGCATCTTGGCTTCCACTAGATGCCCCTTGAGAGTACTACTGGTCTCACGAGATAACCTTTTCTTTCAAGCTATTCCCTTACCCCTCCCACACCCGCCACATAGCGGCCATTACGCTAATATTCTTTGTAGAACTGCGGCAGACGAACGGGATAGAATGCAGGAACAACTAGGCCTCACACATTCACAGTTCCTCCACACTGAGCGGTTGAGTCTCCCGTTTCCCCCCGAAATAAAACAGCAAAACCGAACACGTGGAACCACTTATGTTAATAACACAAAGGTCTGCCCTCGACGAGACGAATCGGAAGACTGCATTTCTATAGTCATTAACTATGCCTTTCTAAAGTCGTCATGTGCCAAATCACAAAGGACCTCGTACGGTCTACTATCGCCTACTTTGACGATTTTTAGTACACTAGTAGATTTTTTATCTGACATCAAAATTTACATTTTTATACACACAGTTGTTCAACTTCGTTTCTATTTCCTCTGATAATTCTTAAACCCGACATAACCCGTTACCGATCCGCTTAGAATGCTACAGGTAGATCAGTACTGGATTAGTTAAAGTTATAATATATGAATTTGATTAAAATACATCTAATCTACCCTGGTTGCTAATTCGGTATCGTTCCACCTAGGAAGCACTAGGTAGACCATTACCGGATTAGGTTATGTTAGGTTAAGAATCTAACCGAATCAAACCAATGTACCAAAAATTAGGCACTCCAACGATCTGTCACTGTCATGTCATTTTTGGGCTGTCGTAGGACAAACAAACTGATTTAGTCAATGAGGCTTAAATATTGGTTTGATAAGTCCCACAATATTGGTCAACTAGCTGTCGCAGGACAAGCAGCTGTTTTGTTGGACTGCCTAATTATTAAAAACGGCGGTGGCAGGCTGTACTAGTTAATGATGAATACCTCGGAAACAAAACGCGGTAATAAAAGACTTCAAAATCGCAATCATTGACTCAAAAACGACCGGTGCACCAAAAATTGTCAAAGTCAGCTATGGTACAACGTACTAGAAAGTTGTCGGTACTTTTTATTTAACCACGTTACTTTGCAATACAAACTCATAACAAATTGATCTTCTATTTACAAATGTTTCCATGTATTTGCCAAGTATAGTATAATTTGCTAGTTTTTAATATAAACTATTTTCTTAATGTCGAATGCATATGTGTTATAACCGTTTTTGTATAACATAAGAAATAAATAAAAAAATGTGCGTAATTTCTATAGTTTTATTATCTCTTCTGCCCTGTTTGTATCTAATTTGCCAAAATATTTGTGAAAAAAAGGGAAAAATAGTAGTATTCCGCTCCGGCATCTAACATAGAGCTAAGCCGATATCGTTCCACCTAGTGGTAACACAATACCTCTAAAAAACAGTACTAAAAACTGCTATGTTCGTAAAAATGTCGAAAATTAATTTTGAATATTTTTTAATATATGATTTTTTTCGAATGGCTATGGTTGCCAATATAAAACAGAAAATCAAGAAAAATTTCCAGTGAAAAATAGCAATTGACAGATAATTTTATAGGTGTGATTTTTAAGTAATATAACGTCATAAATTGGAAAATATGTATAATTTTGATATTTGAATTGCGTATTTAATCGTTTTCTTATAAAAAACTGAAGGTAATAGAAAAGAAGGCGGAAAACTGTGTATAAGACAATGAACGTATAATGGCGTATGTCTCGCAAAGATATTATCTGAAAAATGGGACTTCAGATCCGTTATCAGCCAAGGAACGATACCGTCCGATTGGGAGACCGCTATAGTTGTACTAATATACAAGAAAGGAGATCCTAGCAATTTAGAGAATTATAGACCAATAAGTCTTTTATCTCAAATATACAAACTATTCATGAGAATAATAACTTGACATGAAGTTCGAAACCTACCAACCTAAAGAACAAGCGGGCTTTCGGAAGAACTATAGCACAATTGAACATCTTCACACAGTCAGAATACTCATAAAAAAGGCGACAGAATACAATATCACAGTCTGGATGGCTTTTGTCGACTTTCGAAAAGCTTTCGATACAGTAGAATTCTTGGCAATTGAAAGAGCTATGAAAAACGCAAGAATATATCACAGATATGCTCCACGAAGATACCAATGAGGTGAAAATAAATAGAGGAGTTAGACAAGGCGACATAATCTCACCCAAACTATTTACCTTGGTATTGGAGGACGTCTTCAAGAATCTGCACTGGGAAAACAGGGGACTTAACATATCTGGAGAAAGACTCAACAACCTCAGATTTGCCGACGATATCGCCCTTTTTGCCGAAGATGAAACGGAATTGAAAGAAATGCTCCAGGAGTTACAACAAGGGGCACAATATGTCGGTCAACACCTCAAAAACAAAATTTATGACGAACGTGCAAACAATTAATAATACAATATCCCTACAAGGACAAGAAATGGAAAAAGTAGATTCATACGTATATCTGGGGCAAGAAGTCACAATCGGAAAAATTAACCAAGAACTGGAAGTCAATGGAAGAATACGTCTGGGATGGGCGGCTTTTGGCAGACTAAAACACATCATTCAGTCAAGACTACCTTTAAAACTGAAGTGCAGAGTCTATAATGAATGTATCCTTCCAACAACGACATACGGCTGCGAGACATGGGTTCTTACCAAGAAAATTCTCAACAAACTACAAGTTCACCAGAGAGCAATCGAAAGAAAAATGTTAGATACCGTAAAGACCGTAAAACGAATGAGTGGATAAGAAGCAGGACCAAAGTCCAGGACATAACAAAACGAATCTGCTCTCTACAATGGAACTGGGCAGGACATGTGGCCAGAAACAACACTAACTGGAGCGGAAAAGTTACCAGATGGAGACCTTGGGGAGAAAAAAGAAGCACTGGCAGACCCCAACAACGCTGGTACGATGACATTAAGAGAACAGGAGGTCTCAACTGGTATCAAGTTGCTCAGAACCGAGAAAACTGGAGAAACATGAGAGAGGCCTATATCCAAAGGATAGAAAACGGCTAGAAAGAAAGAAAGAAAGATCAGCGTCTGAAAATCTACTGATACACTAAAAATAATTAAATTCGGTGATGGTAAGTGTAAATAAATATTTACCGTAGTATCATACAGACGAGGAAATGTTTATAAAAGCATTGACTTTACCTATAAAGCCAATGATAAAAGAGAAGAAAGAAAAAAGTATATTGCGCTTAGGATGTTTATGAATATTGAAGACGTATAACTCAAAAACTAAACGTGACCGAGAAAATTTTTGACTTCGGATTCGTGATTAAAAACCCAAACACCATCTACATATATAGATTAGATAAGCGCACACACTCTAAAGTGGTATAAGCATTGAAATATATACTACGTTAGTCGTAAATATTTGACTGAGTTGGATTCGGGCCAAGTATAATATTTAGGGTTTTTACTGTCTAAGGCTTTGTGTCACCAAATGCCAAAGCCGAATTTTGGAAAGAAGATCTTAAAATTGAGGGGTTATGATGTTACTCATAATCATTTCATAAGTCAAAACAAATTTTATTTTATTTTTATCCTATAAATTATAAAAAATTACATCACAGTTTTGTACGCAATCTTTGACTTAATTGTTGATAATTGACTTTTATGGAAATCAAAGTTAACTAATGGTTCAAGGTCATATTTAATAATTTATTAACAGCGCCATTGTAACACTGTTAAGGGAGCAGGGAAACTGACACATATATAAAAGTTATGACTGACATTTTATTAACTAAAAAATGTTCAGGTCTAGAGTGTGTATAAACATTGAGAGACAGTAAGTTGTTCATATGTGTTGCATATATACCTATTGAAAAAAATTGTTCATCAGTTGATTAAATATTTTGGTTTTTTTTTACCCTCATGACTATTACTTATTGTTCCATTATATTTTGTTTGCATTTATAGATTGAGAAAAAAATCTCATTTAGAAGCACTAAGAGAAAAAATTGTTAATGGCCCTAGTTTACAAGATTTTATAAATGATCCAGATAGAGTGATAAATGAGGAAACAGAAAGGTGGGATGGTTATGATGGGAAATTAAAAAGGGAAAAAGGGGAGGAGCAACGTTTAAGGTAACTATAAAGTTAAGACAATTTATATACTTATATACTTATCGACGGTTTTATCATTGTGTTGAGTCTAATTTGGTTAGTAATGACTCTATATAATTTTAGGTGATTTGATGAAGTTTACTTTCTTTTAACTGTTTTCAAAAAATAAAATATATGGATGGACCAGTTTTTCTATTAAAAAAAACCAGAAAAAGGTTCTACATTTACAATGCATTTCAATGCGTCATACTCGAACATACTCCTTAATATGACAATTTGAAGAAAGGCTATTTTACATTGTTGCCAAACATACATAATTGTATGAAGCTTACATTGGTTTTCATGTTTGTCCCCTGATAGTAAGTAAGTCTCTCGACAGTAACACATTCCGCTACTAACGAACGGTACATATACACAAGGTCCAAAATCACTTTCAGAACCCACCATTCCAACCTTTTTAAAGTGCGCGCACATTTTAAATCTAATTTCCGTTGATCTAAAGTTAATTTACATATGTTTTTGTAACTTTAATAATGGTTTATAGCTTTAATGCTATTATCGATGAACCTGAGCTAACCTAATGCTAACGAGACAAATTTACCTAACAGTAGAGGTTTTGTTAAAAAAAATCTTGTTTTAATATAGACGTGGGATTTTGTTCAAACTTCACAAAAATTAGCACTCTAACTAATCAATCCTAATATAAACTAATTCAATATCTGCCATTTTATTAATTTCAAAATTTATTAAAAAAAACATCACCGGATTCGGAATTTAAACTCTTATCCACTGCAAAAAAAAGTTGAGAATCCTACTATTCAGTCAGAAAGCTCACACTGAAGATTCAACAAAGCTTGTTTATACTAGTGCAAAATAAACGGTGATTTAACAAGAAAACACATTAGACAATCTATGTGGTGATTAGTGGGGTCTTAAAGTGATTTAAAGACTTTACATATACAGTCTAGCCTAACTAAACATAACCTAACCTAACTTAACCGAAGTATATTCATACATACATTAACTTCTAAATAATAAATAAATCCCTAGAACGGTCAACCACTAACGGAAAATGTATCGCCGACTAATCTGGTAATTAAATTTTGGAATCTGTTAGCCGGAGTTCTGCCGTAAATCTCATTCAACATATATTGGTCAATGTATTCAGCAATAAATGGGGACTGCAAGACTCCCAAACGCCGCAAATATTGCTTCGTACATGACCAATATCCTTCTATGTAATTTGTACATACTCCCATGTTGGGATCTACAAAATTTTGCGAGTGGTTGACCGTTCTATGAATATATGGGGAAACCCCATTTAAGAGAGAGAGCCCTGAATAGCCCCTCCAACAATCAGTCCAAATCTCGGAACCGGGCAAAACGTGCTTCTGTATTATTCTTTCTAATGCCTCTGAAGAACGGTTTGGGATGAACAATATATACCCTCTCTTTTGGGTCACATCGTAAATTCCTAATACATATTTTGGTGGTACAACTCTAACAACATTATATTTTCTTCGAGAAACTACTGATTCATCAATTTGTATCACATGTCCAGGGCCACCTATAATAAAATAAAAATGCATTCTTTTAACACATACCAGTGAATAATATCTATTCTTATCAGCTTAATATCTCTACCAATAAAATACTTAAATGGATATCAGTTTTACAAAACAAAAGTAAAAGACATGACTTTGGTTTACATTTCACGCGAAAATTTTCGGCGGAGTAAAATCTTTAATCATCCATAAAACAAGTGAACTTTTCAATAAGTAAACTATTGGAAAACATTAAATGGACATTGTTTTACGTTTTAAGATATATATTCGGCCAACATTTTTCTTTCAGTACTTTGAAAACTGAACTTAAATAATTGCATCTTAAATACTCAAGAGTACAATAAATACATTAGTTTTTCACAGCTTAATCCGAGATAAAGTGTCTTATTTATAGTGATTTTGGCAAATATGAACAATATTCATATTTGTTATGGAGTGTGCAATATGTAAAACTGATGATAGTAAAGGATCGCTTTGGCGTTGTGAGCAGTGCAGTCGTAAATTTTGTTCGGCATGTACAAAGTTATCCGCGTCCGAAGTCAGATGTATGGAATTAAAAAAGCTGCGTGTCCTTTCCTTTTTCTGTGAAGAATGTAGGGAAAAAATTAAAGGAAAAACAGAGCCTAACTTGGAAAAACTTCTAGATAAATTTAAACAGGAGATAATTGTAGAAATCAGGAGTGTCTTTCAAAGTCAAGCTGCAAAATATGATGATTTATTGAATGAAATAGTGAAACTCAAGAATAGTTTCAATCAGCTAAAAAATATACAAAATGATATATGTGAACTTCAGCCCAAGCTCGATGAAGTAGGAAAAATAGTAGAAAATGCTAGCTTAAGTCACTCTAACAAAAAACAAAGTTTTGCAGATGTGGTTAGCAATAAAGTTAGTATCGTTGTCAAACCTAAAAATACAAAACAGACTGTTTCTGAAACTAAAAATGATCTAATGGAGTTCGTAAACCCTGTACAGGAGGATATCACATTTCATAGCTTCAAGAATGTCAGTAATGGAGGGATGGTTATAAACTGTACAACTAAAAAAGATGCAGAGAAATTTAGGGATCTCATGACCCAAAAATTGCCTGAGAAGTACAACACTAACTGTGTGAATAACATTCAGCCTCGGATAAGAATATCTGGAATATCTGAGAGGCATGATGAACAAACGCTACTAAAATTAATCAAACAACAAAATGGTTATGTATTTCAAGACAATGATGATATTAAACTAATAAGTGTTAAATCTGTAAAAAACAAAAAGGATATATACCAGTGTTTAATACAGGTCAACCAAGTTGCATACAAAAAAATTTTGGAATGTGAGTTTTTGTGTGTAGGATATGACTATTGCAGGGTTTATGATGGTTATGATATCAGGAGATGTTTTAAGTGCTGTGGTTACCATCACCTGGCTGCCAATTGTTCTAAAGAGGTTGTGTGTCCTAGGTGCTCTAAAAACCATGAATTAAAGGAATGTCAGGAGGAGATACTGAAATGCTATAACTGTTCCAAATTTAATATGGAAAGCCTAGAAAGTGTGCCTGTAAATCATGCAGCCTGGGATAAAAATTGCTCGGTGTACAAGCATAAACTAGAAGAGTGTAAAGATCAACTGTTTAAATAGCAGTTACAGCGTGATGATGGGAACCTGTCCAGTTGCAACTTTTATGTAGCACATGTGAATGTTAGGTCCATTGTCCCTTCTTTCGATGATATAAAAGATCTGGTACTACATGAAAAATTTCATATCTTTGCTGTCTCAGAAACATGGCTGTCAGTGGAGTATCCCGATTCGTTGCTAAACATACCAGGTTATCAGATATATCGTTATGACCGATTGACACGTGCTGGTGGTGTGTGCATTTTTGTGGCAAGCAGTCTGAAGTGCTCGGTTGTCAATGTCTCTTGTTTCTGTGATCTTGACTCTGAGATTGATCAATTGTGGATTGAGGTAATGTACAAAAGTGCAAAATTGTTGGTTGGAGTTTTATACAGGCCTCCTTTAGTTAATTATAGAAAATTAAGTATTATCGAAACTATACTGTCTACCTTGTCATATTCTTATGAATATACATTGCTCTTGGGTGATCTAAATATAAATCTGCTGCTTGATAATCATGAAAGTAAATATTTCAATTCAATATTACAAACGTTTAGTCTGTCGCAGATTGTTGAGGATCCCACAAGAGTAACCAGAAATAGTTCTAGTTTAATTGATGTCATATGTGTTGATAAGCGAATTAGTATACTCGACTCAGGAACTTTGGAGATGTATAATTTAACAGACCATAGGTTGGTGTACTCAGTATTAAAATTGGAAGCTCCTAAGCCAGTTGCTAGGGTTCTTACATATAGAGATTTTAAAAACTTTAATAAAGATCTTTTTGAGGCCGACATGTATTTAACTGATTTAGGTATGGGCTTGCAGCATGAATCCCCTGATTCTAGAGTTGACTTTTTTAACAGACAGCTGACTGAGGTTTTCGATAGACATGCCCCACTAAAAACAGTTCAGATTAAAAAGAAATTTAAACCTTACATAACAGATACAATTAAGGATATCATAAAATTAAAAAAGAAGGCATTTAGTAAATACAAACAAACACTATCTCTTGCTCATAAAGATTTTTATTTGGACATTAAAAATTACTTGTCTTTTGCCATTAGAAGTGAAAAGAAAGCGTACATGTCATTTGAATTGGAAAAAGTCAGAAAAGATTCTAAAAGAACCTGGTCTAAACTGAACAGCTGGAATGTTCACTCTAAGGGTAATGCTGAGATTCCAACTCACTTAAGAGATGTCAATCAAATCAGCGATCAATTTGCAAGTATATGTCAGTTAGCTGTACCTGTTGATAATGTCACTCAAAGTTACTATGAAAATAATAAGCTCAATTTAATGTTAGAAAATAACGAATTTGTATTTAAGAATATTACTGAATATGATGTATATCAAGCATTTAGGCATATAAAATCGAAATGTAAGGGTATCGATGGGCTGAGTTACGATATGTTGATGTTTAGTTTAGACTTTGTAGTGCCTTTTGTAACTATATTTTACAATGATTGTTTGCAGTCTGGCCAATTTCCAAATATCTGGAAAACTTCAATTATAAAACCCCTTCCTAAGGCTGTACGCATTGAATCGTTGGGTGAATTGAGGCCTATAAGCATTTTGCCAATCTTGGGCAAGATGTTTGAATTTTTGGTTAGTGTAATGATGACTGATTTCGTTACCAATAATAGCATATTACCTACTGTTCAGTCTGGTTTTAGGAGAGATCACAGTACTGCCACAGCCCTCACTTGTGTTACAACTAACATTGCCAGAAATATGGATCAGTCACTGGTTTCATGTTTGGTCTTATTGGATTACAGCAAGGCATTTGACCTTATTAATCACAGTATGCTGCTAGCAAAGTTGCGGTACTGTGGTTTTTCTGACCAGGTTTGCCTCTGGTTTAATAATTACTTAAGATTTAGAAGGCAGATAGTTGAGGTGGATGGAGCAAGATCAAGATCAGTTGATGTAGTATGTGGGGTTCCTCAGGGAAGTATCCTAGGGCCATTGTTATTTAATTTATATACATTTGATTTGCCTAATCAGATTCGATTTTGCTCCACACACCTTTACGCAGATGACACACAGCTATTAGCGGCATTTCCACCTGATCAGTCTAGCTCCGCTGTAAGTGAAATAAACGATGACCTAAACAGACTGTTTGTGTGGTCTACCAACCATGGACTCATACTTAATGCTAAAAAGAGCATGTACCTAGTTATAGCATCAAAAGCCAACATAAATAAATTTCAGATGTACAATTTTACTACAATGCATGTAAACAATATAGAAATACCACGTGTTGACCAGGCGAGAAATCTGGGTGTTACTTTTGATAGCAGTTTGAATTTTGAGGCTCATTGTACTAGAAAACTAACATCTGTATATCTAAAATTGAAAAGCTTATACTCATTTAAATATATTTTACCAGAAAGAATTAAATTAATGCTGATCGAGTCTTTGATTTATCCCCAGTTGGATTACTGTGACATAGTTTATTATAGATTTTTAACCTCAGAATTTCAAAGAAAAGTTCAAATGGCTCAGAACTCGTGTATTCGGTTTGTGTTTTGTGTCAATAAATTTGATCATGTTACTCCAACTTATATCCAAAATGGGCACTTAAAGTTTGAACACAGGGCTAGGCTGCACTTTGCTTTGTTCTTGTATAAGCTTTATCATGAGAAACGCCCAGCTTACCTCTGGCAATTGATTGTCAATAGACAGGAAGTGCATGACAGAAACCTTAGAGCTATAATAAGATATGATATACCTTTCCATTCTACTGCTAAATACAGAGATTGTTTTGCCTTCCTGGCTGCCGAACTGTTGAATTCGGATGTGTATTTTATGTACTTAGACAGAACCAAAGAGACATTTAAAAAAGACTATACTAGACAGTTGTTACAATTAATGATTTAATTTTTTTTTTTTTTTTTTTTTTTTTTCTTTTTTATGTGGCAGGCAACATGGAAGAACGCTTACGCGAATGTTTGCCTTTTGTGTAATGTAGTATATATATATATATTTTTTTTTTTTATATGTTATATGTTGCACAATAAATATTTTTCTTTCTTCTTTCTTTCTTTCTATAATCACAAAATGTTATCAAATTAACTAACAAACTTCAAATGCCTATGTTCCGTAAAAAAATGTAATTATTTACTTTTTTACACCACCGCCGATTTTGATCATTTTTTGTATATAGGTGGATTTTGAGGTCCTGATCACCAATCCAAAGTCAAATTTTTTCAATCACGTTTCGTTTCTGAGTTATTCAATTGCAGCTCTATAACTCAAATTAATCACGGATATTTTGTTACATATACAAGGTGGATCGTACCCTCCGGAGCGCGAAGGCAACAGGTGAATTGGTAATGGGTTAGCACCAGGTTAAGCGCCGTAGGCATCATCAATAAAGCTTTAGCAAAAAAGGCGATCAGCACTAATCAACAACGAAGTGCATCGCTGAAGTCTAATATTGGACTTCAGTGATGCACTTCGCTTTTGTTCGTCTTTTATGCTAGGGCTTTAACGATGATGCCTACGGCGCCTAACCTGGTGCTAACCCGGTACAAATTCACCTGGGCCGATGCCGAATATTAGACTTCAGTGACGCACTTCGCTGTTGTTCGCCTTTTATTCTAGGGCTTTAACGATGATGCCTACGGCGCCTAACCTGGTACTAACTCGGTACCAATCCACCTAGTGCCTCCGCGCTCCTGCTAGTATGGATCCACCTTTGTATGTAATAAAAGTGTCCATAATTAATTTGTATCAATTATTGTTTCCAGCACCAGGTTAGGCGCCGTAGGCATCATCAATAAAGCCCTAGTACAAAAGGCGATCAACACTAATCAATAGCGGGGTATATCACTGACGGAAGTCTGATATTTGGCATCGGCCCCCTGGGGGAATGTTAGACTTCAGTAATACTTTTCGCCGTTGTTCTCCTTTTGTAGCAGGGCTTTAGCGATGATGCCTACGGCGCCTAACTTGGTGCTAACCCGGTACCAATCCACCTAGTGTCTTCGCGCTCCTACTAGTACCGATCCACGTACGTATGTATGTAATAAAAGTGTCTATAATTAATTTGTATCAATTAATGTTGTTCTTTAAAGCTGTATCTCGACGCTATTTTATGGTGTCAAGATGCCATCATGAAGGAAGAGTTACTAGTCCAAAAAACAAGAAGTTAATTTTGTTGAGTATTCTTTAAATTTGTTTTAGATAAAAAAAAGCAGGAATAGTAAAAAGATAGTTTATTTTACATATTTTTTGTAGTTCTTTGTAGTAGTTTCATAGAGAACTAGCAAATTGTCACAAAAAAAAAAAGAAAAAAGTAAATTGGGTTTAGGATATTTATGAACTTTGATGATGGATAACTGAAAAACGAAACGTGACCAAGCAAAAAAAGACTTCGTGATCACGACCTAAAAATCTACCTACATACAAAATCGGCAATAGGGTAAAAAAATAAATAATTACTCAAAAAAGAATACTTTCATAGCAAAATAATATAACACAGTGAAATAAATTTCAAAAAGAAAGCAAAATAACTTACCAAACAAAAACAAATTATCCTCTTGCAACAACTGCCAAGAACAAATGTCTCTAAAAAAACGATATTGTTGAATAACATTAATTCTGGTACAGCCCGTAGACATTGCAGCATAGCCGGCACGAATTTCACATGCCCACTCCCATATCAAAAAAATTATTATTCGGGGTGGTACATTACTGTTCTCAAAAAATGAATTTCTGAAAATAGAGTATCGTACTCGAAAAGTTCCGCAATAAAAAATAAATCCTAACGTAACTGCTTCCCTATGCTGCAAGCTGCAATTTCGTCTGCACCGCACTACGGGACAGCACAAATTTCCGCGTACTAACGACCAATTATTTAACACTCTTAAAAACTGTTCATCATTTAATGAGAGTATTCTCATTAAATCGAAAACATTGGCTACCTCCATTGTAATAGCAACAGGTATGACAAATAAATTGAATGAAATACTAATAAAATAAACTCAATACAATCGAAAATATATATTTTGTTTTCTTGTATAATTTATATAGGTCATATTCAAAATAAACTTGGCAATGTAGCATCCTCAGCACACTGGATTTTCGTCAAACGTGCGACGCTCCCGCACTCTATTTATTTATCAGAAGTAATTATGTGTCATTGTGTCATGCAACTATGAAAGACGGCAAACTTTTAATAATGTTTAATTACTTTTAACTTTTAGTTAGAAATAAAAAAATTTTGTGTTAGCTATGGAGCATTATAATATAATCACTCTTTTACGTAGTTCATAAATTAAGTTTGTGAAAAAAAATATGTTTTCAGCGATACGCCAAAAATAAGTGCACCCTTCCAAAACCTTAGTTTTTGTGGATCTAATTTGAAAAAGTGGTTCATCCATAAATTTTTGTGTATGGGAGTCGTCAAAAAAAGGTAATCCCTCAAATGTATGGTTTAAATTTGTCAAATTCCATGGGTTTAATTGTTTACAAGAGCCCCATATGTAATTTTAAGAATGTCTTAGGGATTACTAATTTTATGCAGCAAGATAAGGTTTTAAATGTTAATAATGTACTATTGGACTTAGTTATCACCTACATAACTGTGAAATAATGACCAACATGAGCCATTATTGCCAGTTGTTCAACATCATCCTCCACTATTGATTGCTCTCAATTTGAAGTGTAAACAGACAAATATGAAATACACTCCAGACTTTAAGTTTAATTTTAAGAAGGCAAATTTTGTACTTATGCTTGAACTTGAACCAACTCAAGATTGGGACTATCTATTTGCTTGTCAACGTATTATTTCAAATTTAAATTCATTTTATTAGTTCCTAAGATCACAAATATGATATAGAACAGGTCAGTGTTTTAAAAATATCTAAATACTAATTTAAAATCAAGAACACATTTAACATTGAACAAATATAAAGTAAAATTATTTACAGCCTAACTCACACAAAAATTTTGAAAAACAATTTACATATGTACATTATTCAGGTCAGGTTGCGGGAATGTATCCTTGTTGCAAAAAACATAAAAAGCGCACTTAAATATATAACTTGATGTGACTGTTAACATTTTCCTGATTTTGAAATGTGTCCCTACACATTTGTGGCTTTAACCCAAATATTATAGTGCCATAACTATTTTTTATGAAATAATTAAGGATATATCTACAAAATTTATTCCATTGGCTAGACAGATTGGTAAGTCTTTTTCTGGTTTGGTATAATGCAGATATCATTAAACTTATAAGGAACAAAGAACAATTGTATAAAAAATATAAGCGAACTAAAAGTAATTATTGGTTTAATAGGTATGTGGATTTTAGGTGCAGGTTGAAACATAGAATTGGGTTGTGACACAATTACTATATCTCAAGGCTTCAGGCCACCCTAATTGCAGATCCCAATTATTTCTGGAGCTTTATTAAGAGCCAAAGAAATGAAACTAAAATCCCTGCCACTGTTTATTTATTTATTTTATTTATTTATTCATAAATACAGGCCCATTTGTACAGTAATGTACTAAATCTAATATCTATACAAAATATAAAATAAAATGTAAGATATTACAAATTTAACAAGCAAGTAGGTAACTACAAGCTAAGTTAATCACAAACTTGATAACGAAAAACGTTAAAGTTGGTGATTATTAAAAGGGTAAAATTTATGAATGAATATATCAATATACCAGTAAATAATGTTTAAAAGATTCTATCGCCATACTGAAAAAATCACCCCCCATTTATTGCCATTTTTCATTATTCTATAGATACGTGAGTTTTCACCATACAGAGTTCGGTGCTGCCTTAATTCAAAAGTTCTAGACTCCCTTAGTTGTCTAGGTGGTACATGTAGCAGAATTAAATTTAAGAGCTCAGGGCTATTAATTATTCCATTGAGAATGTTGTAGCATAATAAGATGTCATTACATTCTCTTCGTTTTCTTATACTATTCAGTCTTAGCTCATTTTCTAAATTTATAAAATTAATGTTCTCTACAGCAATATGTCTCTTACAAGTGATGTATCTTAAAAATTTCCTTTGGACTGAATCAAGTTTATCAATATAAATTTGATAATATGGACTCCAGACACTAGTACAATTTTCCAAGTATGGTCTCACCAATGAGGTGTACAAAATATCAATGGTGTTGACATTAGAGAAATCTTTTGTGTTTCTTTTTATAAAACCTAGCATTTTGAGAGCTTTATTGCGGCAAGTTTCAATGTGCTGAGCAAAGGTAAGCTTGCTATCGAAAAACACACCCAAACACACTTTCAATGCTATACTTGTTAATTGAGTAACTGTTTTCTCTAATATTTAATGACCTAGAAAATTGTATATATTTACATTTGACAACGTTTAAAGTTAACTTATTGTTATTGCACCATAAATAAAACCTATTAATATCACTTTGTAATTCTGATACATCATGCATATCACAGACTTTTTTAAATATTTTCAAATCATGTTAATGCATTTGCAAATTATTTCCAAAGTGTTTATACTATTTCTTCTCCCAATAACTATGTTAAGTCCCGTGTGTTAAACTCCGATATAATAGGCATTCACACAATATCTTCTCAAGATATAATACTAGCTAGCAAAAAACTCAAAGGCAAATTAATAGTGTTGACGAAATACCCAGTTTCAACGCAAAAGATTGCGCGGGAGTCCTTTCTGTCCCACTTCTACACGTTTTTAACTTAATACTTGATAAGGGCATTTTTCCGGATACTTGGAAAACAGCAAAAGTCATACCTATTTTTAAGAAGGGTGATAAAACATTGATACAAAATTTTAGACCCATCTCGATACTCTGTAATTTTTCTAAACTATTTGAAATTGTTCTGTATGATCAGTTATATTCAGGGGTTCGAAAGCTTCTCTCTCCCCATCAACACGGCTTTCTAGATTCACGTTCTTGCACAACCAACCTGGCATCCCTGTCCCAGACTGCCTGCGACTTTCAGAAAGCTTTTGATCAAATCGATCTCTCCATCTTGATCCATACACTGGAGAACTTTGGTATGTCACGACAACTCTTAATAATGTTCAAATCATATCTATTAGGACGTTTTCAGTTTGTCGAATATGAGCACTTCAGATCACCATCATATAATGTCTCTTCTGGTGTACCACAGGGGTCCAATTTGGGGCCCCTGCTTTTTCTCATTTTTATTAATGATCTTCTTGATATAACTGAATGTCATACACTGGCATATGCAGACGACTTAAAGCTGTTTACTAAAATTCAGGCTCTATCAGATTGTGATCATCTACAAAAAAATCTATCATTGGTATATGAATGGTGTCTTAGCAATTAGCTTGTATTAAATTTATCAAAATGTTATGTAATGACCTTCAGTCGCAGAAATAACCCATTGATGTATAATTATGCTCTAGATGGTACAGTGCTTGGCAGACCGGATAGTAGTATTCGAGATCTTGGCATCGAATTTGACCCTAAACTTACCTTCATTCCCCATATAAATTATATAATTACAACTTCCTTCAAAACACTAGGATTTCTTATGGGAACTGTAAAAATTTTACTAAGACACAAACAATGATATTATTATATTGCTCTTTCATAAGATCAAAGATGGAGTATGCCGCAGTGGTTTGGAACCCTATTTATAATTGCCATGTTCCGGCTTTAGAAGCCTTGCAGCGACATTTTCTAAAGTATTTAGCTTTTAGGGCAGATGGTGCTTACCCTCCAAGATGTTGTGATCACGGTCAGCTTTTGCAGAGATTTGATATATCATCCTTAGCAACATGAAGAAAAATTCAAAGCTTAAAACTAATGTATGGCCTCACTCATAATAAAGTTGACTGTCCATTTCTTCTTGGGGAGTTGCATTTTCGCGTTCCCCGCCTCGAAACATGGCATACTTCGGTGTTCTGTCTCAGCACAGCCAGATCAAATATTTTTAGACGGAGTCCAATATACTTTATGTGTTCAGTCCTCAACTGGGTGTCTCATGCGTGCGATTTGCACTTTGACTCATTGAGTAGCATCATCGATTCCTTTTTAAATCTGGAATAATCCAAACACTCATTAGGTTGCTTTTGTCATTAGCTTGTTCCAAATCAAAGATTGTACATCAGGCATACCACAAGGCTCAAAATTGGGACCTTTTTATTATTGCAATTAATGATACGTGTAAATTATTTTTATTTTATTTTATTTATTTATTTAATACACTACGGAATGATAATTCCAAATGATATATAAGTAATACAAACAGAAAATACTTAAAATACAAACAGAAAAAGAAACACTAGAAAGAGGGAAAACAAGAAAACAAACAGTCTGTATAATTTAAAATAAACATGTGTAGTTAAAATGTAATAAGATATGTGAAATCTAACTAAAGCTATTTATATTATTATATTTTAAATTATGCATATATATACCAAAACCCTTCTCTTTGCTGATGACTTTGAAATTATTTTCTGAGATTGATAGGGATGGTGGCAACTATAACAACATACAGGAAGACCTCAATAAGGTAGTCAACTGGTGTGAAAAGAATGGTTTTCAGAAGTGTGCATCTATGTGTTTCTCCCAGCATAAAAATATTCATAAACACACCTACACTATTAATGGTCTACCCCTTAATTCAGCTTCTAATCAGAAGGACTTGGGTGTTACATATGACTCGGCATTAATGTTTACAGAGCATATTACTGTAAGGGTTAATGAAGCTCATAAAATACTGGGCTTTATCATTAGAACTAAAAGGGACTTTAATCAGGATGTGTGCTGTAAGTTGTTTGATAGTTTTGTGTTGCCTAAATTGGAATATGGTTGTCTTATATGGGCTCCACAATATGATATTTGGATTAACTGTTTTGAAAGAATCCACAGAAAGTTTCTTCATTTTCTATATTTTAAAAAATTTGGTTACTACCCTGCGCGAGGCTTTAATAATTGGACTTTGCTTCAAATGTTTAACTGTTTATCCATGGAAAATAGAAGAATAAAAACATGCATTGTTTTTCTTTTTAAAATTATTAGGAATCAAGTAGATTGTCCAGAGATTTTATCAGAAGTAAAATTTTCTTTTAATGCAGGAAGGACTAGATCAAGAAACACATTTTACTTGGACTTTCCCTTTTATTGGTAGTTTCAAGGCCTTACCTATATACAGAATATGCTCACTGTTTAATAAATATGCTTATGACATTGACATTGACAAAATAACAGATACACTTTTTGATCTCAACCTGTACCTTAGTATTATTGTATATGTATTTTTAGGACTATAACCATTGTTGTTAGTATGTAAAGTTGTATAGTGTATTTAATATATTTATTGTGTTAGCTTTAAGTCCCAGTGTCTAATTGGCATTTTTTATTCTTGCTGTTGATACTGTGAAATAAATAAATAAACAACACAATTGCTTTAAGCCAGCATTGGATGATAGTTTTGTGTTGCCTAAATTGGAATATGGTTGTCTTATATGGGCTCCACAATATGATATTTGGATTAACTGTTTTGAAAGAATCCACAGAAAGTTTCTTCATTTTCTATATTTTAAAAAATTTGGTTACTACCCTGCGCGAGGCTTTAATAATTAGACTTTGCTTCAAATGTTTAACTGTTTATCCATGGAAAATAGAAGAATAAAAACATGCATTGTTTTTCTTTTTAAAATTATTAGGAATCAAGTAGATTGTCCAGAGATTTTATCAGAAGTAAAATTTTCTTTTAATGCAGGAAGGACTAGATCAAGAAACACATTTTACTTGGACTTTCCCTTTTATTAGTAGTTTCAAGGCCTTACCTATATACAGAATATGCTCACTGTTTAATAAATTTGCTTATGACATTGACATTGACAAAATAACAGATACACTTTTTGATCTCAACCTGTACCTTAGTATTATTGTATATGTATTTTTAGGACTATAACCATTGTTGTTAGTATGTAAAGTTGTATAGTGTAT
Organism: Kuschelorhynchus macadamiae; assembly: GCA_030620095.1. Lineage (NCBI taxonomy): Eukaryota > Metazoa > Arthropoda > Insecta > Coleoptera > Curculionidae > Kuschelorhynchus > Kuschelorhynchus macadamiae. The sequence continues at coordinate 1,222,493 of JAUTXW010005496.1, forward strand.
TTAATATATTTATTGTGTTAGCTTTAAGTCCCAGTGTCTAATTGGCATTTTTTATTCTTGCTGTTGATACTGTGAAATAAATAAATAAACAACACAATTGCTTTAAGCCAGCATTGGATGACAGTCGATAGTCACCCGGGCTAATTTTTCAAGGCAATAGTGTTTTCCCACCACCGGTAACTCATCACTGGCATCTGTTCATTTGTGGTTTCTATTTTTATTGTAAATTTAAGAAAACGTGGCTCACCAAATCTAAATAGTGAGAGAATTGTTAAGTTTATATAGAGGCCAGATAGTTGAAGTTTTGGTTGAGAATAGGGATGTTGTAATAACTTGTGGCAGTATTGTCTGTAGACCAATAACTCAGAGAGGTAAGTTCACATTTTATGAACGAGTTCATATGACTGACTGGAGTTTTGTAAGTATGAATGATGTATGTGTTGAAAGCAAGGTTATTAAATTTATGAATATATCGTAGACCGCATATTTGGAATGTTTCAGCCCTTAAAATGTTGGGATTTGTAAAAAGGCATACATTTACTAATATATTTGCCCTAAAGACTCTCTATGTTAGCTTAGTTCATAGAAAGTAGTGTTTGTGTTTGGTCCCTATATTACATAAAGTACATTAATAAAATAGAAAGGATACAGAACAGATTTCTTATATACATTGCATTCAGAACGAAAATTCCAAAGGATGATATTGACTATAATGTGCTTTGCTCCCAGCTGGGGCTTCTTACCTTTTCAGAGAGGAGGCAGAACTTTGATAAAATTTTTATTTATAAACTGTTGTCAAATATGGTCACTTGTCCTGAGTTGCTTATTCAGATTTATATACATGCTCCATCTAGAATTTTTAGAGATACCTATACATTTTCTCTTGAACAACAGAACTTTATATGGTCAGAACTCTGCTATAAATAGAATGATGACAAACGCAAATAAGATGACGGTTGACATATTCTGTTCCTCTCTGCGGGTGGTTAGAGGATCATTACTGAATATATGACATGTTGTACAGTGATTTTTTTTCTTCATTGTATATTTTATAAGTAAATTATATGTATTTTACCTGTTTGATGGATTGGGCATGTCCCGTAATAAATAAATAAAAGTCTGCTAAGATCATATCTGCTAAACAGGAGGCAGAGCAGAAGGGTTAATGGAGTATCGTCAGAGGAAAGTGTGCTAAATATTGGAGTACATATATATATATATATATATATATATATATATATATATATATATATATATATATATATATATATATATATATATATATATATTAATTACTTACCTGACTAAAAACCACCTGAGACTGACACTGGTAAGCTTCCTGGGCCCAATGGATTAACTCCATTATTTTTTAAAAAATATGCATTTGCACATTCAAGACCATTGTGGTTATTGTGCAATAAATCACTGTCTTCAGGAGTGTTGCCTAGGTGCAGGAAGGTTTCTCAATTGTCACTTATCTTTAAAAATAATGGTTACAGAGAGAATATTGAAAAATACTGCCCCATTACTCTACTGTCTCTTTTTCTTGTCATCAGTTACCAACGTTTTGACCCGAATTTTTAAAAATGTCATAGTCATTCAACAACATGGTTTTAATAGCGGCTGCTCAATCACAACAAATTTCATGCTACAGTAATACAGAAAAAAGTTCCAAATTTGAAAAATATGAGCTTTAATTTTTTTGTTAAACATTTTTAAGTTATATGCAAACTTTATATCATGTGGTATCAAGTTGTAGAATTTGGGTGCTAAATAAGTCACAGAATACAGATTTTTGTTCTATTACTTATAGGAAGTATTAAGTTATTGTTTGCATTTTGTCTTGGGTTGTGTTCATGTTATATTCTTCTTGTGTGTGCTGTACCCCCATTCTACGTAGTGGTTTCCCCGTTGCCTTCTACGCAGTTGTGTCGTATAGTGCATGTGTTGAATAACAGGCCTTGTTACTGTTCGCAGTCGACCCGAAGTCTACGAACAGAGTCGTTATTTTATTATCCCAACGACCAAAGGCACCTCGGGAAGGTACCGGACCAGGCATATCGAGCACTCTTTGTTTAAAAAGTGCTGGCTACGCCAAGTCTCGATTCCGCGCCTTCCGGGTGGAAGCCAGCTCTCTTACCACTGAGCCAGTGAGGTGTTGTATATAAGTCTATATATACCAGAGTCTACTTTGAACGCATTTGTGACGGCTGTAAATGATTCTTTCGCTGCAGGAATCTTTCCTGAATCTCTGAAGGAAGCGATTGTCATTCCAGTTCATAAGGGTGGGGATATGACTACTCCAGCAAATTTCACACCAATCTCTTTGTTGCATACGATTGCTAAAGTAGTTGAAAAACTTTAGTTATCTATATCTTTAGAGTTATCTTGTACTTAGAGAAGCACAAAATCTTAACTGTTGATCAATTTGGTTTTTAGAGTGGTAGGAGTACAGGAGATGCAATTTTTTCATTTCTTGATAATCTGTATCTTTACATAAATGAGGGTGAGGCGGCTGCGGCAGTTTTTTGTGATCTCGCTAAAGCTTTCGATTGCGTGGATCATGGAATACTGTTGCGGAAGCTGAGTGGTATGGTTTCAGGGGAAGTGCTCTTCACTGGTTTAGGTCTTATCTCTCCAGACAATGTCAGAGGGTCAGGTAGCATGAGGCTGATTCTATTAGATGAGAAATTATTTCGGGTGTACCTCAGGGTTCTGTTCTAGGACCAATTTTATTTCTTGTCTATATAAATGATCTAGCGTCACTGAAAATCAAGGGTGAATTCACAATTTTCGCCGATGATAGATGATACCTCAGTTTTGTGGCATTCCAGGAATCCTGAGGGGCTAACTCATACAATCGCAAATGATGTTGAATAAATTAAAGGGTGGTGTGATGCTAATCGCCTTTCTTTCAACATTTCTAAGACCAACATTATGCATTTTGGGTGTTTGCTTGATTATATCTATCTTGATAATGAACAGATTTTGATAAAATCTAATATTAAATTTTTGGATGTAGCCATAGACACTAAGTTAACCTTTAAGGATCATATTTTGAAAGTATGCAATAGTCTGGCATCGGGATGTTATGTCTTGAGAGTTGTATCGAACGAGTTGGATGAACACATTGCAAAATCAGTATATTCGGTTTTAATAGAATCCCATTTGCGTTATGGGGTCTGCTTCTGGGGTAATTCGAACCAATATCTGATAAATTCAGTTTTTGTTCTGCAAAAGAGGGCAGTGACGTATATGTGCGGGGTAAGTGGTAGAGATTCTTGTAGGCCACTATAAATCGCAAAATCCTAACTCTAACTTGTATTTTTATTTTCAAGACAGCTTGTATGATGTTTAAAAAAATTTAAAAATTGAGAGTATCATAATCATTATAATACAAGACAAACTGGAGATCTGCCACTGCCCATACCTCACACTTGACGAGTTAAAAGCTCAATATTCTATACAGGTAGGAAGATATTCAACCAGCTACTAGAGAGTGTGAATAATATTAAAATATTTAAATCTTCTCTTAAATGCAAATTACTCAAACAAGCTTATAATGGCCTTCTAGAATGTTTCAGTGATGTATTATGACACTGGATAGACTTCCTCATTCCGAGTTTCTGTTTAGTGTTCTTTATATTTAAGTGTGTATGTATATTTATATTATCTTAGTGCTTTTGATGTGTGTTTTTTTTATAACTCGCTGTTTTTATTTCCTATTATTATCTACTTTTACTTATATTTTTTTTACTGCTTGTTGGTTTATATATTTCTACCTTTGGCTTTGTAACAAGATTTTATCTTAAACAATAAAGCAATTTTTGACTTTGACTTGTAATCTTTTATTTTTGTAAAGAAAGGACCATGCTAATTGTATGTATAAAGAACTCAAATTGTTAATTTCCTGATTTTACAAACAGTTTGTGGGATAAAGTCTGTTTCTCTTATAAATAGTTCTTAGGATATAATTCTGTACTATGTTTATATGAAGTATATTAGATTTGTATGACTCTCCCCATATTATGGGTCTATAGCTAAATAAGGATTCAATTAAAGATTTGTAAATTTGTTTCAATATTTTGGTATTAAGAAATTCCCTCAAAATATAGAATTTTTATATTAATTTACGAATTTTGTTTGTGAGATATTCTACGTGATATGTCCATGTGAGGTGTTGGTTAATAAATATTCCGAGGTATTTGGTCTTTGCTTCTACTTGGATTTCAAAAAGTGCATTATTGCCACAAGTTATCTTATTAAAAGTTGCTCTATTTATTGAGGTTATGGAGAAAGGTATGTAATTTGTTTTACTGATATTGAGTGATTCGAGAATCTAACCAGTTTTTATGTTCCATAAATCCGGTTTCAATTTTGGTTTTATATTCTTCCTACTTATAATAACAAAATTGTCTGCATATGATAAAATTATACCATTAGTGTCCAACAACAAGTTTATATAGCTAATGAGGATAGCTGCCTAGAATTGCCCCTTGGGGGACACTTATTTAGATCTTCAAGGCATCACTGACCTCACCATTTATTCTTACTACACTGCTCCCTATCCATGAAGTAGCTCCCAAAGGCTTTCAACACCATTCCTCTGAATCCATACTGCATTAAAGTGCTAATAAGTTGCTTGTGGGGAACAGTGTCAAATGCCCTCGAGAGATTAATTAAGACAGTAAGACATTTTCTATTATTATTCAGGTTATTATTAATTTCAGAGGTCAAACAGTACATAGCTTCAGTCGTACTGAGTCCTTCCCTAAATCCAAATTGATTTTTCGACAGTCTGTCAAAAGCGTTGTAAAATTTATTTAATCTATCCTCGAGACATTTTTTGAAGATTTTGACAAACTTGTTGATTAAGCTAATCGGGCGAAAATTTTCTATTTTTTTCTTGGAACCTGACTTATGTATGGGTACTGAAACTGACTGTGTGAAATGTTTAGGTACTATTCCACTTTTAAAAATAATATTTATTATATGAGTCATGGGTAATACTATTACCAGATGAACAAGCTTAATGAGTTTTGAAGTGATGTCATCCATCCCTGGAGCATTATCATTTTTAAGAGAGGCGATTTGTTTTATTATTTCTTGCGCAGATATGTGGGTCAAAAACATAGAGGTGTTATTCTTTTTAATTTTAGTGGTAATAGTTGAAGTATTAATGATCTTTGCCATTTCAATACCAATATTGGTTACATATTTGTTGCAGTGATTGGCCATTTGAATGTTGCTATTAAAAGGTAGGTTGTTATCATCAATAATGGTGAGGCATTCATTTTGTTTTTTTTACTTATATTGGTAGCATCTTTTATAATTTTATTTATTTAATTTTTTCCTCAATTTGTGTCTTGTAGTAATTAAATTTTTGTGTGTTTAATAGTTTATTTAAATGATAGTTCTTATATTAAATTTCTAATGCTGGGGAGAAGTTTCTTAAGAGTTTTTCTTTAATTTGTCTGGATGTTTTATCGAGTTTATTAATCCTATCATCCATTTTTTTTATTGCGTCTATTTTTCGAGTTTTATATGGTTGTTGATTCTTTTTTTATTCTTGTAAACATGCTAATAAATTTGTGTTTGTCTGAATCATCAGACGGACAGGACTTCATCCCGGTCTTGGGCTGCAATTTTTTCTTTAAACAGTCTTTCATTTATCACACATAGGTGTTTTGGGGTGGTTTTATTGTCCTATCTGTTTGTATTCTATTGCTAGGTATGGATAATATTATTGATTGTGCATGAGGATGTATTGTTAGTTATTCTAGTGGGAGAGGTTATATATGAAAGAAAGCCATGTTGCCCCATTAGCGACAAATAACCATTAACTGTATTATTTTCCTTATCAGCAATATTTATGTTAATATCCCCTATATAGATTTCAATAGAGTAACAGACATTTCATTCAAAATAGTTGTCCTCAATAAATAGTTGTTCTGGGGTAGGTGGGGGTTTGTATAAGGCTGTGATACCAAAAGTAATGTCTTGGAAGCTTAAGATTATTCTCCTGATATTTGTTTTTGATAAGTTTAATTTTATGTGCTCCACTTTGACACTGATTTCTGATTTAATAAATGTAATTACCCCGTTATTCCGGTTTAAAAGTTCCTCATTGTAGTATGTTTTATAACCTGGGATCTGAAAACTTATATCAGATATCACATGAGTAATGATTGTATTGTTCATAGAGTAACAGAAATTGATTAAAGTTTTTTTAATGCTTTGAAAATTAAGATATAAGAAGTTTAATATTTTACCACCCACCAACAAAATGACATCATCTATCTACAAGTGTCTCCTGCCGATCCGCACCAATGAACTCCAAGTCTTCCAGCAATTCTTCCTCTAGGGGTGTGAAATTTCAGAAAAAAATAAAGCATCAGTTAATATACAATTTTTTTTTTGAAATTCGCCTTTAACAACTAACATTATATTCAGATATACGAAACTGAGAACACGAAGTACACTAATATCAAAGTAAACCAAATCAAATGTTTGTAGGTAGATATGAGCGTTGACGAGATTCTTTTTAATACTTTTATTGTTTATTTTAATTAAATTTGAAACCTTTTTGTTAAAGTCAATTTGTGTTTTAATAGCAACCTTGTTAATAATGTCTTTTGGAATATAATATTAAAATTAAAGACTTCTAAATTGTTTAAAATCTCGAGAATGTAACCTTTATTATTATAACAATTAAAATAACAAATGATGTTTATTAATCTCAATAGCCAGGCTGAAACCTAGGGAATATTACGTCACAAATAAACTCATACTCAAAATACTTCACTATCAGATTTCCACTGACTAAGCCTACTACAAATAAAACTAAGGTCTAATAGAATAAAAAAAAAAAAAAACATTAAGCAAGCTTAATTATAAAGTATAAACATAAAAAGAAGTAGAATTAAGTAACAAATACATGTAAGCAGTACAGCTAAAAGAATATCATACAATTATATAGACATATGTAAGTTTCTGTATATATATATATATATATATATATATATATATATATATATATATATATATATATATATATATATATGATATTTTTTTAGCTGTACTGTTTACTTGTATTTGTACCAAAACAAACTGGTTAAGCATTTGGGTCAGCATAAAATTTGTAGCAAGGTTATAGTAGGCCTAACAATACTTTTTAAGACCCATTTTAAATTGTGTTAAAGACCCAATTGTTTCAATATGAGTTGGCAAATGGTTAAAAAGCTTCCTGTCCTCAAAAATTGAAGAATTTCTAGTTGAAGTACTAGTCGGCACTGGCAAAGGCAAATCCAAAGTATAAACAAAGAGCTGAGCGTCAGAATCTTTTATAGGGTCTGCAAGATTCTCTTTGACCTACATCAGCATTGAAGCGAACGGTTTTCTTCTGCAGCACAAGCAAGATATTTAGCAAATATTGGCTACTGAAACCCCAGAATAAAATTCCATATCTTAGGTGAGATTCAAATAGGGCAAAGTAAACCGTGCGCACCTCTGCCAGTCCAAGTTCACTTCTCGCAATTCTAATTGCAAAGCAGCCTGAAGAAAGTTTTTTGCTCAAATTCAAGATGTGATCCTCGAAGCGCAAATTCTTATCAAACAAATACATCCACAATTTAGTGATTTTTTTTTATTGCAAAAACTCGTATTAGATACTGTATTTAACACAACACTTTATACATTTCCAGAAGGAAAATCCTGACATTATACAATACAAGTATAACCTATCAGAAGAAAGCTTTTTTGAATTGAATATCACAGATAAACGCAAACTGGGATGGAAAAAGAAATGGGAATCTGTAACTTTAAATAAGAAATACACATTGCTTTTACCAGTCTCCTAAAAAAAGAAAAAGGACCTGCTGTTTCCTTTAAAAAAGGAGATTATCTCAGATGATTATACAAACTTTATAAATGAAATTCCAGAAACAAGAAGACCAGTTCTAAATGAAACTTTTATTGAAAATAGTGATTAAGGAACCAAAATACTTTTCGAAATTGTTTTCATTTAAATTTTGTTTATTGACATAAAAGTTTAAAATAAATCATGTTATGTTGATATTTTTTAAAACAAGGAAAGCGCCGAGCGCGAGTTAACCTATAGTTAAACATTTTCTGTCCTTGTGTTAAATTTTGTACAAGTGAATAGGGGTTAGGGAATTCCACCTTACTCTGAAGTCTTCTTCTATTTGTACCCAATCTTTATTTGATCTTACTGTTAACAAATTTTTGCACTAATTTATAATTTTTTTTTTGAAGAATTTCATTGCCCAATTAACAGCAACTTCACCTAACACGGAAAACATGGCTACTAACCCTATAATGCTGAAAGACATGAAGAGCGCAGTATCTGACTTTAAGAATGATAAGGATAAGGAAGGCGAATTTACCATATTTGGTACACATGCAGCATCTCATTGAAACATTTTTCAATTGAGCAAGTCTTATGTGCCAAGAACAGATAAAGTCAGTATTTTAATTGTATAAGTTTTGTGTTACGGCTTTATTATTATTATTACTGTTATTTTGTATTCTGACTTATTCAAACTTTTGACCTATTTTGTAATTGCTTAAGTTCTTTTTATAGACAATTACCTATAGTTAATGGTTTCTATTCTATTGTATAATTATTGTATAGTATATATAAGATAGTTGTAAGCAAGCTTTGTCAGTAGAATTAAGTTTCTTGGACAATAAAGCATTTACAAAGTAAAGTAAAACCAAATGTAATGTTCTCCAACATTATCTGACACAACATCTTCGTGGCGTATGTCTCAACAAATAGAGGTAGTTATTTATGGGGATTACGGAACAAATGTTTATGTACTTTACGAGCTCGATGTCTGGATCTATGATAATAAGTAAATTAATAATGTCTTATAAAATGGTGCAGTGTGAATGGTCACTGGCTTAAATTAAATGGCCTGTCTTACTGGTCTGGCTCACTGTGTCATATGTTGATGTTATGCGACTAAAAAATTGCCAAATGAAAAATGAACTGACATTTGACATTTCACAATTAATCAGGAATTTTCTTATATCTGAGAAGCAATGTTGATTATTAACGTATGCCACTTTCCAAATTGAGTACTGTCCACGATTTATTGACAGTTGGAAAAGATAACTAAGAGGAGCTGCTAATGTTGGACTGCAATTTTTGAGAAACAGTGGTGGAACTTCATCTGGCCCTGGACCTTTTCTCTCATCGAGATTTACTAATTTTTCAAAAACTTTAGCTATATTGATGTCAATATTTAATATAGTTAGATTTGTAAAAGAAGAATATGGAACAAAATTGGGTGGTAAATTGGAGTTAGTAAAGACTGACTTAAAGAAACTGCTAAACATATTTGAAATGCAAAGTGGTTTGCTAGATTCTATGTCATCAAGCCTAAGTTTTGCTGGATATCCAGATGTGGTAGTTTGATATATGATCAGAAGGATTTAATGTTATTTAAAATGTTGTTTTCTGTAGGGGAAATAAAATTATTATAATCTTCTTTTATAGATTGTTTTTACTTAGCCCTAATTGATTTGTAATTATTTTCGTCAACTGGTAACCGTGTTTTTCGATTGTTCGTTGTTCCTTTGGAAAAATAGTGAGGGAATTTTAAAGTTTGCACTGATGTAGTTGGAACATGAATGTTAATTGGTATATATAAAACTGTATAAAACATTTCAGAGGCTCTCCAGTCAATGTTCTCAAAATAATCATTTAATTTATCATAATCGGCTTTATAATTTGTTTATTAAATTGAAAGTGTTATTGATTTGTAGATGTTGTGTGTTGTCATGGATAATTAAATGTTTCAGTTTTTGTATTAACCTCAATGAGAACGTGTAATTTAATTTCAATAGGTTATGGACCCAGTACGTTTTTTCGCGTTTAAAAAAAAAATCGTTCTTTGAGTTTATGAAACTGTGATAAAAATGACAAACTTCCTCGGTAGTGTGCCAAAGCTATGTGGCAGAGAAAACTATGATGAATGGTGTTTTGCGTTGGAAAATTATTTGAATCTTCAAGACCAGCAGGCGTGTATTCTTGCTACCGAGTCGGATGCTACCAAGATTGCCTAAGCCAGATCAAAATTAATTTTGACCTTTGATGCAAGTTTGTGCACATAAAAGACACCACCAAAAATGCCAAAGAGATGGTCAAAGTTGAAATCATTGTTCGACGACAGTGGTTTTTTTCGGAAAATTAACTTATTGAGATAAATATTTGCTGAGAGAATTGTGACAAAAATGGTGGAGACTGTTGGCAAGCTGAAAAATATGGGTTTTACGATAGATGATGGTTGTGTTGGAAGCTTACTTTTCGCTGGTCTGTATGATAAATATGAGCCTATGATTATGGCCATTGATCATTCAGATTGGGCCATAACGACTCATCAAATTAAAACCAAACTTTTGGACATGTCGTGTGAAACTAGCATAAGTGGAGCTTTTTCAGTGAAATTTAAGAACAAACTAGGCAGCTCACCTTTTCTTAAAACAAAAAAGAAGCTAAAGGAAGTAACTTGTTTTCGGTATTGTAAGAAGGGACATTTTGCTTATCAGTGTCTTGAGTGCAGTTTTCACGAGTAGCAAGTTTAGTGTGCAGAAATGGTATATAACAGGGATTGGATATTGGATGTGATACCAAAACCAGCTGATATACCAACAGTTGCGAATAGCAGTACAGCGGCTCTGGAATGTTTTGGAATAAGGAGCAGAGTAGAACATGAAATTATTGATGTAAGGGTCAAAAATGTTCTTTGTGTGCCTCAATTGTCAACCAATTTATTGTCAGTCGGTGAGTTAATTAAAAATGACAACACTGCGTTGGTGGGGGCTGTATGTTTTACAATAATAAAAATGTATTGATTGGATAGGAATTTCCCAGCAACAATGTATATAAACTTAATACTGAATTTGGGCAAACATGTTTTTTAGCCAAAACATCTAAGGTGACTGGAGAAATGTGGCATTGCATATTGGGTCACTTGAATAGCAATATGTTGATGAAAATGAAAAATGGTGCTGTAACATGGCTCAATTTTTTTGGAGATGCTAGATTAGACAAATATAATTGTGTTATTTGCAACTAAGGTAAACAGACCAGAAACTTTTTTCCAAAGGTTGGTTTTAGAGCTGAAAATTTACTCAAACTAATTCATATGGATTTGTGTGGACCAATGGAGGTCAAATCTTTGGGTGGAGCTAAGTAATTTTTAGTGACAATTGACAACTATAGTAGGATGTCTTGTATATTTTTGTAAGATGAAAGATGAAGCTATGAAATATTTTCAGGAATTTAAAAACATGGCTGAAAATCAGACCAGAAAGAAAATAAAAATAACCCATTACAAATTATATTAACTAACCTACGTAAAAGTCATGAAGCAAATAAAACTCTTTTTCTAGGAAAAATGTTTTTAGAGCTCACTTGAACCTAACATTGTCTTGAATTTCTCTAATTTCTGCTGTCAATGCATTATAGACCTTAATACAGGACATCAAAGGTCCCTTATCAAACAATGCTGTAGGATGTGCTGATATACTTAGATTATTCCTTCCCCTTGTGTTTAAGCTGTTAGAATAGAAGCCGTTTGTGGCAAATAACAAATACATTATTTAAAAGAAATACCGCACAATTATAAATATACAAACAGGAGACTGTTAAGATTTCGAGCTTTTTTAAAATCTCCTCTACAACTTTGGCAATATTGTATTCCCATAATTACACTTATGGTCATTTTTTGTGTTATAAAGACTCTTGATGAAGGTATACCAGAACATCACACTATAGAAAATATCTGACTGAACACAGGCAAAGTAAAAAATATGTATACTGTTCGCAATTTACATAGTTTGTTAAGTATTGAATTATATAGCAAACCACATTCAGTTCTGACAAAACTTCATCTGACCAACTCAGATCTCCATCCAACAAAACACCCAGAAATCTGGGAAAGTTCACCTGTCTGAGAGCCTGACTTTGAGCAATGTGGTATGCCTGAATAAATTGAGTAACGTTTTGAAGGTATTTACAATGAGGTTATTGTGTTGACACCAATCAAACACTGCTCAGGCTGTCTGAAGCCTTTGGAGATAGGTAAGTAATTCCAGGGGCAGACACAATTCATGATGTGTCATCCACGAATTGAACCAGGGAACTTATGTTTATCTTTAAGTGCATGTCATTTGAGAATGAGAAATAATATGGGTCCAAGAATTGATTGTGGGACCACTTTGTTGATTCTAACTGACGTACATAGGAAATGCACCCCATCGGTTGGCGAAATAACGGATATTTTAGAAGATCTATCCACTAAATATGACCTAAGCAATTTATTAGCAAGCCCGCACCTCAAAGCATTCTAGCTTATACAACAACAGTTTGGGATCAAGATCATCAAAAGACCTAATAAAATCAAAGCAAATCGCTGATACCTTTTTACCCCTATCCAAAGCCTCTATGGCGGAATTTAAAGCATAAAAAATGGCTGTAACAGTAGACTTTTTTGATAAAAAGCCATGTTGGCCGCATAGAATAAATCAAACCTTAGAAAATAGTTCAGTAATCTTAAATATATCGCCCTTAAAAACACTATTATTAGATAAGCGGAAGCACACCGAATCTGCGACCTCTTACAGTCACAGATGGTATCTCGTCCAACCCTGATGGAAATTTGGATGGAATTAAGGCTATTATACGGCGTATTTCCTCCGGGGTAGTATGTTCCAAGTAGAAGGAAAACGGCATAATCGGTGGAGTAGGAATATATATACTTGCCCAGTGCTACCGACACCATTGCCGACAACCGAATCAAAGTGGGAAGCAAACAAACAAGTTCAAATAAAATCTTGCAATTCTTAAAAGACAGCGTGTAAAAGTAGTGTTTAAATATGTTATAGAACGCTTCATATTGTTCATTTGGATCTGCCCTATGGTAGATCTCTAACGAATTATCAGCACCCATGTAGCTCTTAAATGCATGAGATGAGATTAAAAGAAAGCAATAAGTTAGTTATATCCATTGCATCAAATTGTGTAAGTCAAATTTAACATTAAAGTCACTGCAAATGACAGTCTTCCTATGTATGGTAAAGAATTCAGACAAGTAGATTGAATAATTCCAAGAAGATATTTATGTCACTGCTTGGTGCTTTATACAAGGAAACAATTACATAATTCACATTACTCATGACAATTTCTATAAAACAAAACTCACTATGTTTGTCAACTGGTTTCACTTTTGCTAGCAATTCTGTACATCTTACCGTCTCCCTAATGAATATGGCGGTTCTCCATCCATAATTTGTGCACGGCATCTACATTATCAAACTATATTTCCTCAGATTAAAGTTTGTAATCTCATTATTTACAAGCCAGTGTTCATTCTGACACAAAATCATTGCCTGATGTTCACTTAAAAATATTTCTAGTTCTAAGATTTTGTTTCTCACACTCCTTATGTTAAACTATTTCTCCACTGTAGGGAGACCTATAACACCTAAAAAACAGATTTATCTTTATCCCCATCATCGACCTGAATTAACAAGTTAGGAGTCAGAAGTATCATCTTGTGATGTAGCCATATTGACATCAGGGTGAGCTTCTATAAAAATAATATTCTTGTTAATAACCTTGTTGATGCCCAACTTAATCATTTGAACCAATTCAATGCACAAACTATTTTTATTTAACTTATTTCCTTTTTTGAATTAACATCAACAAAGTAAACACAATTCTGAGAAACTCTGTTTATGCTAAAAACAGAGTTATTTCGTTTATTATTATAGTCATATATCTTACTATTAACATGGAAATTAAATATAGATAAAAATACTAAGTTGGTATAAGAACAATTTCTAATCATAGTAAGAACAGTATTAAAAGAAGGCATTTTTTTTTCTTAAAAAAATCATTTGAAACAGCAGAAACTATTGGAGTAGTTCTTCTTTAAAGCTGCTAAATTCTTAGTAACGCTGTTAAAATCATCACTAGGCTTGAGAAATACCTCTAGTCTATAAGCAATTTTTTCCCTAACCAAGGAATGATTTAAAGAATAATCAAGGCCTTTACCAGTCTCGTCATACACAATTAAAACTTTAACAACTTTCTTGCATCTCGCACCACTAGAGTTATCTTCATTATTATTATTTGTTTTCTTCAGTGATTGTCTCTATCGATGTAATTATATTTTGTTTGATCTTAACATATTCTAGATCTCTTTCGAATCTGTTAGCTTTAAGTTCAATTTCCTGAAAGTGCGTTTCTACTGCGTTGTTCTTCATTTTTATGATTTCTAATTTCTTTTCTAGTGCTGAGATATATTGAGCTTGTTCAGTTATTTTGCCCTCATAATTTATTTATATCTCGCAAACATCACTTTGTATTTTTTTCAGATTAACGTTGCTGCCTTCTCAAGAATGAATCTTTTACTTTAAGTTTATGTTGAAGTTCGTCGATTCTCGTAATGTCGTTTTTGATAACACCCTCACTGTCATGCTCTGTTTTTTCACACTCATAAGAGCAGAATATTTTATAGTCCTTTAAAATTGGGACCTTTCTCTTTCGCTCCAAACAACAGGGGTAGAACTCACAAGTTCACTCAATCAATTTAAAGTTAGATGTTTTTATTCAGTTGCGAAAAAACAAAAAAACATTTTGGTTTGTCACTTTAAACGCAACTAATAATCTGAACATATTTATGTTTTTTTTACTTCCCTTTAAAAGGGAAGTATTCTAAGCGTGAAAAACCATAGCTGGTTTTAACAGATCTTCAAATTTTAGGCTTTCTAGATGCCAAAAAACATATTTTTCTTAATTTCGTCGGTCTGTCTGTCTGTTCGCAGCATAGCTACTAAATTGCTTACCTGATTGACTTCAAATTTTGGCCAAAAATTATGGGTCACGTGGGGATGCCCTAGTAGCATTTTGGTAAAAATTCAATATGGCGGAACAAAATGGCGGCCTAATGAAACGTTAAAAAATTATTACTAAATTCAAATTAAAATTTTGTATTGAGTCTCATAAAATACAAAGCAATTATTCACAGGTCATTTAAGATAATTAATTACCAATATAAACCAATGAAATTACAAACAAAAGTAAATCATATCATATTAAAAAGTTCATTGGCTACCATAATTACTAGTACAACAAACACTTCTTTGCCCTTTGAAGATCGCTCTCAAAGAACAGAGTAGTACCCTTACTTCTTCCCACATTGGTACGCAAAGTTGCATCTTGTGCATGCATGAAGTTGGTTAAGTTTTTATTAATAATAGTTTGTGGTAAATCATTAATGTAAATTAGGAAGAGTAGCAAGCCCAGCACTGAACCATGAGGCACTCCGTTATCAATATGGGTACGGTCGATTTTTATTTTTTTGGCATATACCATTTGCAAACAATCAGATAAGTAAGATTTTACCAACTGCAAAGCTCGTCCATGAACACCATAAAACTTTCCAATATAATATACCTATTCACGCAAACAAAGGCATCTCTGAAAACAGTTAAAATGATTCATTATTCTCAAAAGCAAATTTAATAGCGAGTGGAAGATTCGATATCGCATCAGCTGTTGGAAGTCTTTTTTCGAAACCATATTTCTATGGTACCTGTTTGAATCGCTGGCAAACTTTTGGGTAATTTCATAACAAGCTTAATAAAGAAACTGTTCAGTTTATTAGGAGTATTGTTACCTGTTTCCAAATTAACAATTTCTCAAATACTGTTATTGTAGTTGTCGGAATAATCCAGTTTTTTTGGTAATAGTTTTTCTTAGCCTCAATAAGTATTTTACTACAGGTTTTTTTACATTTGATATAAGAATCAATAGTTCCTTGTGTTGGGTGATTCTATTTATATGATCTCCTTATAACATAACATAAGAGTATTCTTGGCATCTCTTACATCATGAGTAACCCAACTTGCTCCCTTCTTCAGAGTTCTTTTACTTAATTAATTCTAATGGAAAGCAGAAATTATAGTAATAATGGAAAGTATCATGAAAGTTGTTTTAAATCAGTTCTATTCAGACTATATTTACAGTAAAAGTAAATAAAAAATAAGTAAGTAAATAAATAAATAAATAATAAAAATATTTATTAATAGCAAATGTGCTAACAAATTACAAATACATGGTAAAGTTAAAAAAAATACATTAATACAAAAAAATCATTTTTAGTTCTTTTTTTTTCTTTTTAGGAAGCAATATTGTTTTTGACATATTCAGTACATTTTTTTAAACAGTTTAACAATTTCAGAGTTTTTCACAATTTGAGGAAGACCATTGTATTGAATAAGTTCATTGTGGAAAAGATCATTTTGTCTATATTTAGTGTTAACCACATCCACATAGAAATCCTCCCTTGTTCGCGTTTGTTATGCGTGCACATCTGCTACTGTCCCAGTATAATTTAATAAATGGGTAGGAAGTAAACTGTGTTTTATTTTGTAGATTATAGTCGTAGTGTTCATAAATATTAGTTGTTTAACACTCAATAGATTAGTGTTCTTTAACATTTCCCGAACACTCGTATATCAGTTACATCTAAGAATGTATTGCATGCCCTGATTTTGTTTTTTCTGAAGCACATTAGTTTGTGAGTTATTATTGTTTTGTAAATTGTTAATTTAGACCAGTCACTAAGGTAAGCACTCATTCTTCCTAAGAGTCCAACTTTTTTTGCAATTTTATTTGTGATATATTCTGCATGGCAAGAAAAAAATAGGTTTTCGTCCACTATAATACCTAAATATTTACATTGTTCTACTTGCTCTATTCTTTGGTTATTTATGTTGACACCTGTGTGATTTTTTGTTAGAACTAAATTAAATTTATTTTTTATTATCATGAATTTTGTCTTCTATAGTTAATGCTTCTAATTCTTCATTTATAATATTTACAATGTTTTGGACATTATCTGCAACAAGATAGAGTAGAGTGTCATCAGCAAAAAGTTGTATATTGCATTGTTTTAGTTGTTTTACCAAATCGTTTTTATGCTCTATGAATAAATTAGGTCCTAACACTGTCCCTTGCGGGACACTATACAAGTTTCCTCTTGGTCTTAAAGTACTGTTAATATACCGTGTTTCCTGACTTCTAAAATCCAAATAATTCTTAAACCATTTATAGACACTATCTTTAATACCATATTTTTTTAGTTTTTCCAGAAGCATAGTATGATCTATAATTTCAAAAGCTCTAGGAAAGTCCAAGAAAACTACTGCAATAATCTTTTTTTGATTCAAGGCACTCTTCCAATTCATCAGTACCGTTTGAAGTGCACTTTCACAAAAGTGATTTTTTTTTGAAGCCCCCTTGGTAAACGCTCAAAAGTTGTTTTTTTCCAAAATAGTCAATAAAGTGATTATTTACTACTACCTCTAACAGTTTTTCATACACTGGAACCATATTTATGGAACGAAATTCTTCAGATCTTCTTGTCTTAGCATTTTTTTTTTTCAATGGGGATGATTGTAGATTTTTTTCCAGTTTTTAGAAATGTGCCAAATTCCAAGCTTGTATTTATTAACTGCAAAAATCGGTTGCCAATCACTTCAAAGGATCCTTGTAATATTTCAGTTGTGATACCATCCACACTACTTTTTTTCTTTTTTAAATTTTTTATTGTTATTTTGAGTTCTGTCATTGAAAGCAATTTAAAATTATTCATATTTACACTACACTCTTCCATCTTTCCTGTTCCCAACTCAATATCTTGACTACATATTTTCCTCGTTATTGTTTCAATGCTTTTAATAAAATAATTACTACATTTTTCTGCTATGTGCTCTTCCTTAGTTTCTAACTGTCCTTGAAATTCAATTTCCATGATTTTGTTACTGTTGTTGCTTTTGTCATTTACCAGCTTTTTATAGTTTTCCACATCTCTTTTGAATCACATGTGTTCATGTCTATTTTTCTGTTATAATAATGTTTCTTTTGTGTCCTTATCATATCCATCACTGCATTTCTTGCTAACCTGTACAATCTGAAGTAGTCTTCCTCCTTGGTAATAACTGCTCTCCGGTATAGGCAATCTCGTTCCTGGATGTTTGAAGCAATTTCGGGTGTTCACCATTTTTTATCAGCCCATTCGCTTTTTATAACTTTGTGTTTAATTGGAGCATGTCTATTTAATGTTTCTGTCATATTAGCAACAAATTGATCTGCCAATATGTTGATGTCAGTGCAGCTTCCATCCCATTCAGTTTCAATTAATTCCATTTGGAAATTAAAATGATTGAATTGTGAATAATCTCTATAAAGTTTAACAAAATCATTGGTGTCCAGGTTTTCTAACATTTCAACAGTTATTATTGAGTGATCTGTTATTTTTGGTGTTAAGTGTACACCTGGTATAATTTTTTTATAATTTGTAATTAGGAGGTCAATTTTTGTTGCACTGTTCTTAGTAATCCTTGTGAAATTTCTAACATTTTGAACAAGTCCATGTTCTCCTATTAGTTTTTTTTTAAACGGTTAGATTAATAAGTGGATTTTGACATATCGATGTTAAAATCACCAACTAAGATGATGGTGCCTCTTACAGAGGCATATTCTTCAAATATGCTTTCAAGATATGACAAGAAATCTGCATCACTTGTAGTGGGTGAATTGTATATACTAAATACTGAAAAATGTCTATTCTTGATTGCAACTTCCACTCCTGTAATCAATAGGTTCTTAGATATTGACTTTTTTATAATTCTTTTTGATTTTATCTCTTCCTTTATATATATATATATATTACTGTTTCATCAGTGTGTCTACTGTGTGAGGTTGTCTGTATCAAGTGATATCCATTTATCTTAATTTCCTGATCTTGAATATATTCTGTCACTTGTGTTTCTGACAAACAAACAACAGCTGGTTTGCAGTCATTAATTAGGTAGCTTAATTAAATAATATTTGCAGTTAAACTCTCTATATTTAGGTACAGCAGTTGCCCTTTTAATTGCTATTTTTTATTAGAAAATACAGTTGGGTAACTAATCTTTTGTTCCAATTCTCTGCAAATTCTGTTATATGCCTCACACTGTCTATCATATACTGTATGGTTATAGTTAACATTTGGCACTTTAAGAACCTCTGATGCGTACTTACAATTTGAACATATAGTTTCATTTGCCTCACATTCCTCAGCCTTGTGGTCACCTGCACATTTTGGACAAATGTTTTTACTTGATTTACAATCCTTGGCTATATATCCAAACTTATAACGTTTAAAACACTGCACAATGTTAATATGATCAAAGAATTTATAGGATTTCCAACCAATAGATAACTTTTCTCTTCTTTTAATCAAACTGTAGGTATTAGTATTGTAATTCTTCTTTGTGTATTCTCTGTTGTTATGCCATTTTGTAGAATAAGCTTGTCTATAAAATCATCTTCATTGTTTAGTAACTGTTCTTCGACATTCACATAATTTTTTTCGGACACTTCTTTTTCTGGAATTTTCATTTCATAATCTTGACCGATTTGTTTTTTAATACTTTCTGAGACATTTATTAAATCAGCTTACTTCCTTCAATAAATGATTTTGTTTCTGCACTCTCTTGAATCTTTTTCGGTTTCACCACCAATACTTCACTGCAAGTTTTTCGTTTAATCACCTCACTGTACTTCAGTCTGTTTTCTTCTATTGTCAAACTATTTTGATTCTTTAAGTTTTCAATTTTTTTCTTTAATAGCGAATTCTGCTCCTCAACTGCTTTAATTAGTTTTTCCTACTTCATTCTTAGAGCGGATTAACCTTTGAAGTATTACTATGGGGTCCTGTTCTCAACACTTTGGGCATTGAAATTTAATTACACATGTAACAAGTTCTAGAACCTTTACTTCTGACGCTGTTAGTTGTCCACATGGCTTACAAACTCTATTTCTGCAATAATCACACTTAAAAGCTGGTCCTCTAGTTTGTTTACATATATCGGACACGAGACTGTTATGTAAAAGTTTCCTTACCTAAACGTTTCTCTATAATTGACAAAGTTGTTTCAAACTGCATATAATATGCTTCATGGCTAGGTTAAAGTCATACAAAAGATCATTTATCACCACATTTTCCCATGTATAAGAGGGACCCATAATTATTACATTTTTGTGTGTAAATTCATATAAAAAGTTAGGAGTAGGAATGTTTCATTCAGACCTTTACTGCATAGCCCAGATAAAGATCCCATGAATACAATTACAAAATTATCTCTAGTAAAGTTTTTGCTAAGTTCTATATATGGCTTTAGCTCCTCTAATTTAAATCCTGGTTTATACTGTGAGTTTATACAAAGCTTAACATTGGCTAAAGATTTAAAGAGACCAGAGCTATCTTTTACATCAAACTTGTTCCCAATAATTAATGGTTTTTTGGTAGGTTCAACAGAAGGTTCTCTTTGACTTGGTGCATCAAGCACTTTTTTGTGTACCATTTTAATATACTTACTTTTTGCTATCATGCACGTCTAAGTGACATCAAACAGCAAGTTCAACCTTTGCTGTTTGTGGATCATTTCCCTCTTGCCTTTGTTCCTAGATAAGTTATTTTGCCTATCATCAAATCGAAACAAATAAATTTAAGTAGGATAATAATAAAAATTAAATATAACTTTAAGTCAAAATAAGTAAAATGTTAATAGCAAACAATAACAATCAGTAAAAGTGTCATATAAAATACATATATAAGATATACATACAAAAAAAAAGAAAACTAAGAATAAGGAAAATTCTCCAAAACTAGACATAATATTTTAACGTTCACCAAATATTAGCCTGTTGCTACCTCGTAATGCTAGTAGCGTCTTGAAAAGTTATATATATATATATATATATATATATATATAGTTAGTTAAACATACTCATTAAGAAATCTCGCATCAACAGATTGGAAAGATCAATCAAACTTATTAAATTTAGGGATATGAAACATATTTATATGTCTTAAGTTTAATTTGGTAAATTCTGACCTTCTGTAGAAAAGATTAAACAAATAAGTGAGTTGGTTGGTACAGATTGAATTAAATAAAAGTTTACATGTTAGCATGGCATATCTAAATTCCATTTTTAGGTTCGACTTAGTGTTGTAATAGAGAGTAACATATTTTCTTCTATTGATATTGAATGCAAAACGAAAGCAGAAAAATTCTTTTCATGTTTATGATTTTATAAATAATACTTATGAACACTAAAAATGTATAAAGGTTGTGAAATGCAAACTATTTAAACCAAAAAATTTCACAGTGTTTATTTATGTATTTTCCGTTGTTCGGTCAAACGTTAGTCAAACTACATATTTAATTATGCATAATTTACATCCAGTTTGCAAATACACAATACGACTGTTGCACTCCAGGTGCCCGTGCCGCTCAAAGGTAATTCTACATGTTGACACTAAATAGTTTTCTGTATAACAAAATATATTTCATTTTAAAACTCATTTTATTACAAACCTTAAATGAATAGATCCACCTGAAAGAATTGGATTTTACTAAGGTAACTAGGTAGACAAAAAATGTAACATGACATAACATATCAATAAAGCAAATATTTATTAAAGGCTTCCACCATGGTTAAAACGAACTATCCCAATGGGCAAAAACTATATGAAAATCAAAGAGCAACTGAGAGGACTTAACCTGCATACTGTTTGTGAGGAAGCTCGATGTCCAAATATTGGAGAATGTTGGGGTGGTGGTGAGCATGGAACACAGACTGCTACAATTATGGTAAGAAATCATAACTTTGACCTTCGAACATAGAACCAGATAGAATTAACATCAAACAAATTTGTATCTAAATAAAGTAATGTAAACTTAAAGGGGAAGAGGGTATGGACTTTCTGGGCTGCAACATTGTCGGCAAAGAAAAACTTCTGATATCCTTTATGAATAATTAAACAAATTTAAAAACATATTTATTGGTTAACAGAAGGAAAGTCGTAATTTGTATATACATTGTATAATATTTTATGGAGAAACTTCTACTTTATTATAGATTTTCGTTTTAAATTTTCCATTGTAAAAGGACATAGAGATGAGTTAACATCATTTTTGAAATGAACCAGCAACGTTGCAATTAGTCGGTGGTGTGTAAGTTAAGGGTTGCGACGTCACGGGATGCTTTTTAAAAACACCCTTTACTTAAACAGTATAACGACGTTTAATAACTTGAGTTTATTCACTACTGATTTTACTAGCCTACAAGCCTACTAATATAATTTCTAGAGGTTTGGTTGAAGTTGGAGTCAGCATGAATTTTGGTTTTGTTGAATTTCTATCATACTTGTTAGCTTGACAAATATCACAGATGTTAATGTGTTCTTCTACATCTTTCTTAAGGTGTGCCCGAAATATCCTTTGCGGATATGGTTTTCTGTTTCGTTTTCGAATTTTATATTCTTTGAAGAAATTTATAACATCGTTTCTTAAGTTGTTCTCTAGTTGAACGTGTATTCTTCTTTTATTCGGAAACGCTTGCGCTGTCAATGGTCTTGCGGGATGGTAGTTGACTGTCTTAATGACTTCATTATTATAAAAGTTCAAAGTTTTTTCGAATACAGGAATTTCTCAGATTGGATTTTCCTCTGCCGTGTGTCTGGTTGCATTTGTGTCTGTTTCCATTTGTTGGGCTTTCTTTTCATCTTCTAGTAGTTCATTTATTATTTGGAGAGTTTCTTCTGTGTTTGTAGCTGCAGGATTGATAGTAACATATTCGGCTGGATCGAATATTGATGGGCGGTGATTGTAAAGGGAGGCGTCTTCGTCTTGGGGATTTGCGTCGAAAATTTCTTCAGAATGGATTTCAATACTT
This sequence comes from Kuschelorhynchus macadamiae, assembly GCA_030620095.1. Classification (NCBI taxonomy): domain Eukaryota; kingdom Metazoa; phylum Arthropoda; class Insecta; order Coleoptera; family Curculionidae; genus Kuschelorhynchus; species Kuschelorhynchus macadamiae. The sequence goes on from JAUTXW010005496.1 coordinate 1,245,321, forward strand.
GAAAGAGCGTCAGCGTTGGTGTTGCCTTTTACATTCTTGACCTCGTAATCAAATTCTTGCAGCTTTAGTCGCCATCTAACCAATTTAGAGTTTGTGTCCTTAAGGGAAAATAGCCACTGAAATAGTTGGTGATCGGATAGAATATTGAACCTTCAGCCAAAGAGGTATGGTCTAAAGTATTTAGTAGCCCAAACTATTGCGTGTACTTGTTCTCTGTCTCGTTTAATGTTCTCGAAGCATATGCGATAGGTTTATCGCTGTCAACTGGACCTTCGGATAATATGGCTCTAATAGCAAAATTACTCGCGTCGGTGGTCAGATTGAAAGGCTCTTAAAGATTTTTACACAATTGAGAAATTCTGGAGTGTGTTCTATCTTTCTTGAAATATACAGTTAGAGGCTTGGTAATTTTAGCAAGGTCCTTGATACATTTTCTGTAATATCGAAGGCCAAGAAATCCGCGAATGTTTTCTATGGTTTTTGGTATTGGGTATTCCATAATTGCTTTGATTTTGTCTGGGGTGGATTTTATGCCATCAGGTGTAATGACGTTTTCTAGGAAACTGACTTCTTTCTTTAGGAACTCGCACTTGTCAACTGGAATTTTAAAATTGGTTTCTCGTAGACGCTGGAATATCTTTGATAGGTTTATTAGATGCTCTTGTAATGATGTGCTGAAGACGATTATGTCGTCCATGTAGACTAAGCAAATTTCTCCTTGTAGTCGTAGGGCGAATGATTCCTTGATCGGCCAGTGAAGATATCTGCTTTTTAACCTGTTTTTTATGAATATGTGGATAGCGATAGGACTTGGTGAACACTGGAATTTCGTCTGTGGTCATGTGATGTTTTACTTAATTGGTGAAGGTCATGGTGCGTCTGGATGGTGAAAGATGTCTGAATGTTTCTTACACAATCTTCTGATATTTCTTTGTTCTTCTTTATTGAGGTGATTCGTCCGGATTAGTGGTTCTATGTTGGCTTTCGGTGCGGATTCGGAAATTATGTCAGCTGAATACAGATGTATTGATCCAGATTGATTTCGTAACTCGCCACAGGATCAAATAAGGCTATTTGAAGCAGGCCATTTGGTTGTAGGCAGTAGTAATTATTACTGCTCCTTAAATTTCTTGTTTGGATATCATTATAGTGCCTTCGGTGTTTTTGACTGGAAGGCGGAGAGGGGTGATTGTGGATCTAACTGGACCAATTAAAACTTTGTTTTTTAGGTATCATACTATTCAATCGGAAGAGTTGTATATTCTCTTACAAGCTTTGAAGCTGGTAGGTCTACTTTAGCTTTTAAAAGCTTTAGGTTGTTGAGTCCTATAAGGCCGTCGAAAATCTGGTGAAATTTTAATAGATAAAATTTGATTTCAGTATTTGAACTTTTGGGAAAATTGAGATTTTTGCACTATAGTCTTTTGAGTGATTTTGAAAGATAGAAGTTACAATAATAAGTTCGTGAGTCTGAGATTAATGAGATCTCGAGTGAGGGAATTCTGGTTTCTTTGATCAGCGAATTTTAAATTATTGTGTTTTTGATGGCATCCCAGTCGAAACAACCATATATCGAAATTACTTTGTTAGCTCTTCCTCTGAGCTTACTGATGATGCCTTGAGTAATCATATAATTACTCGAGGCTAACTACTCGTCAGAAGTATTCAAAAATTGATTTAATAGCATGGTAGTAACGTGAAAAAAAATGAAAATTTCATTTGGGTTGCCATCATAGTCAGACACAATAGATAGATATTTAATGTCAAATGTAGAAGTCATCTTAGCAGAAACTCTTGTAGGTGAGCTAGGCAAAAGAGGAAGGTCTAAGTTTGAATCTTAAATAGTGAGAGTAGCAATGGAAATAGGGGTGGTACTAACGTTTATAGTTGTATTAAGAGAAATGGCACTAAAATGTAAGAGTAAATGTTGTTCAGAAGACATAGGTTATGCTTAGAAAAATAGTATGATGCTAAAATGCATAGTCACTCTAAAGCTAACTTGCACTAAAACACTTATTCACTAGGGGCACTACAATAAACAGAAAATGGTAATCACTACCTGACTTACGGTTAAACTTTCTATCAGCACTATATGGCGCAACATAACTGAACAATTCCAAAACAATAACAAATTTAGATAGACAGAAGTAAAGTGCCTATAGTCGATGGCTGATGCTAATTCTATCTAGTTCAGTGTTCGAAGACTTTGACATTTTATTGAAGACAAAAAAGGCTTTAACTTTATTAGAAAGTTTTTAGAATCTCATGCCTTGACTGGAGCGATTTATTAATTATCCGCATAGTAAAGTGTGGTTTGAATAGAAAATATGATGTGTTGCGAAAAATTGTTTAGATTTTAAAAATATTTCCATTTGCTAAATTTGAGGAAGTCATTTTAGATTCGTGGGCTCGCTTTTTTGGTATTCTAGTGAGCATGGATGAAAAATGGTAGCAAAGTTTTGATTCTAAATTTTATTCATTGGGATTACAAGTATCCCAAACTAATCCCAAATGCCAAATATATATTTGAAACCTTGCTCGTTTTTTACAGCTGTTTTTACTTACCCAGAAACAGCAATAATGTGAGACTATCAATTTTGGCATGTAGGCATACCTTTGAAAGTATAATGTACTGCCTTTAGATGGCATAGCTCAAAAATGGTTTATCTAATTGACTTCAGTTGCACAAAAATCAAGACTCGTGCAGAGACGGACTAGTAATATTTTAGTAAAAGTCTAATGTGGTAAAACAAAATGGCGTCACAATATTTTTTTACTGTTAAAAATCGATAAAGGTCCGAATTATCATGAAAGTGAAAAATTTTTAAAAAAGTTAAAAATATAACAAATTGGCTTAATACCGCTCTTAAGTGTCTGCAAAACTGTTTTGTATGAGCAGATGCCACTGACATTACTCACGCTAAACTTCAGTCAGCTTATGATTCTGTAATTTTTTTAATTGATGTAAGAGTTTTCTGCAGAAAAACCTAATACATAATTTTTTTAAAATCTAGCCTCTCAGATAGCAAACATTTCGTCTGGTGGTACTTGTAATCCTTGATTTTCTCAAAACCAAGGTACAAGATTGCTACGCTCTTATTTAATAATAATTATTATTACTGTTTTATTTGAAATTATTCCGATCACAAAAAGGTATCAAGATTACAGCTCGTGGTCAACAGAGCGTGCAATGTAGATGCCCTAGCTCAATTAACCCGGAGAGTAGGGCGTGGGAAAACTTAAGAAATCTTAAAGGAAAAAAAAAAGAAATGAGCGCCACCAATTTATAACGACTTAAATTGGAAAGCCCCTTGATCTTCGCGGCACTTGCTTCCTCTTGATACTTTAAAAGAAAAAGAGTGAGCTAAATAAAACACACAAATGAAGTTAAGAAAAAAAATCTATTAATCTTTTACTGTATAAAAGAAAAAAAAATATATAAACAATAAGTATGTTATCAGTTACGGTATAAAAAAAGGTAAACAATAAGTGTCACCAAATCCAGCAGCACCTAGCGCTCCTAACTTCAAACTAGGCCCGTGACATGGGATTAGTCCCGAGTTTTGAAGTTAAGTTTGTGGCTTGAAATTGTCTGTGACTTGCAGTTGCAATTAGCCCCTGACTGAAATTAGGACTGTGACTTACAGTTGGCCCCTGACTTGAAATTAGGACCGTGACTAACAGTTGGCCCCTGACTTGAACCCTATGAAAACAAAAATTTTCTAGAATTTTTCATAGTGATTCAAAGTCTATAACGAAAACCCAAATAATTTTAATTAACTCAAAAAAAAAATCCCCAAAAGGTTTCTACTGATCCAAAATGAATTGAACAGTCAGAACAGTAATTTAATTTTAAAAATTTAGTCCTACCAAGAAGCATAAAAAAAAAAATTTAATTAATTTCAAGACACTAATCAGAACTTTTTTTAAATAAATTAAAACCGCAAGCAACTAAATAAAAAAAATACAATTAAATAATTTAAAATGAAGTCACTAAAGATACCATCAATAAGCACAAAATACCCTGATGGGTATCGAAAATTCAGTCGAAACGTTGTCAATAAATCCAACAAATCCACAAATACAAACTAAGACCGGAAAGGAAAATTCTAAAAATTTACTTTATCAAATACAATCTCAATAACCAGCGTTAACACTAAAATAAATACAAGGTTTCGACTGAATCCGAATGATTTAAATTAGAAATACATAATAAAGTAGAAATAATTCTAATACTTAAAAAAAATTAGGCCCTGGTGATGACCTAAAATTAATCGAAACGTTGGGTAAGAAAAATATAAGCACATTATTATAACTGACTCCAATAACTAAATTTAATTTACAATAAATAAATTTGTAAGAAAATGGATTACTATAAAATTTCCCGTATAAAATAAATAGAAAATTTAGACTGACCTCGGCCAATTTAAATAGAAATGAGAATAAAATAAAAAAGCAAAATCTTAACAAAGAAGGTATGTATAGACCTGAAGAATAGCAAATATTTAAGCGAAACGTTGTGAGAATACTTACAAAAAATATAGATATAATAAGGCAGCAATAAGAAAAATCAAAAGGCACAAATATATTTAAATTATAATATAACCAGCTTAAAAAAGGGGTTTTATTTAACTAATTATTTTCCAGCCGCAAATCAAAATGCAAAAAAAAAACCATAAACTAAAAGAAAAGCAATTTACGTCATACTTAATTGTTACTGAAAACCTCTGCAAGCCATTTATTAATCTGTTTATTATCTATAAAAAAGAACGAATGCAGTAATCAAATCACACTATGCAAGCCGCTTAAATATTGTGGTTATATTTTAAAATAAAATAGAGCTAATTTACGATCCACAAAATATGGTTAATATAATAGGAAAATGAATCAAATTACTGAGGTAAAAGATGTTCGACGAAATTCAAACTAAAAATTATCTTCGCATGAATTCGTTACACTTGCATTTAATTTTTAAGATTTCAAAAAAAAATATATAAAAACTAGCCCCTGTTGCATCAAAAAAATAATCGTCTCACCCGAGCAAAAGTTAATTCCAAAAAAAAAAAATGAGAAAAGTTTCCAAATTGCGAAATTGAAAATCATGCAAAATTTTAGAAAAAAAAAAATCTCCTTTTCAGGATAAATGATATTAAAGCAAATTACCTATCCAATAGGGTCACTCAGTTCTAGTCAAAAAGGTGGTTTCACGTGCCAAGTACAAGGGCATGGAAAATGGCGGTCTGGTCCAATCTTCAGGTCAAATCCTCTCTTAGAGAGATTTTCTAGCACGAAAAATAACACTCACAGTGCAAACTATAATGTGCCCGAAAAACTAATGCGGTGTTGAGGAAAAATCCCGCTAACGGATTTCCAAGATTTTCCTAGATTATTTCCTCAGACCCGCGCTGAAGACCTGTGGTTTATCTGCAGGTGACCAGAAAAATGAAAAATGTGTTCCCCCAGCTTCCTTTCCATCTAGAACTTTGGTTAACTAAGGTGGCGGAATACCATTGGCTAGAGTATGTCAGGTGCTAACAACCTTGCCAAAAGAGCACATAGACGGAATAAAACAAGGATATGATTAACATGTTAGACAAGAAAAACGACTCTCCATATGACTCTGGATATGAGGAAGTACCGGATGGAGGGTTCCGATAATAAGTTAATATGGAAGTCTTAGCCGAAGAGATCCGAAAAGTTCCGAGACGTCGCAATAATAACATTGACAGAAACAACTAACCTGAAATTTAAAAGCAACGCCAAGGCGAAATGGAAATGTAAATAAACAAATAATATTTAATTAATTACTCTAGTACTAATGGAAAAGGACCACTCAGAAAAGTCAAATATTAGTCTGGAGTAGAGTACCAAAGAGTCAAAAAAAATGATGTGCTAATGCAGGAGTAGTTAAATGTCATAAAAATGAAACGTAAGTTGAGTTTAATTTAATAGAATTTTCCCAACTGTATAAACTCATTATTTAACCATAAAATAGGAATTTATTCACACAATTATTAACTATTTTAGGAAATGCATCAGACGCAGACGTAACGAAATTTCAGTTTATATTAGGCTCCAAGTAATTATGCAACTATGGACAAAACAAAAGTCGATCTGAATTTCGGAACATCAAACATTGATAGAAATTATAAGAAGGCTGTAGTTTATATAGTCTCAGAAAAAAAGGTAAGAATATTAATATTGAATCGAGAAATATCTTTGGTTTATTTATGTCTAACTTAAATGAAAATACCTTTATATGTTGCATATTCACAGCAAAAGGAAACACGAATAATAAAATGTAGATTTAAGAGAAAGTATGAAGTGGTGTATATATAGTATCTATAGTCTAAAAATAATCCTATGTATATCTGAAAAGAAATATTTATCAAGGCAACCTTTTTTTTATACAAGTATTTACAGTTCAATATTAATACATAATATCGACTTTATATCAAAGAATTTATTGGGGTACTAATGATTTGTTTTTTTTTACAGCGACAGAAGAGTTATACAAAATACACGCTCGAATCTAAAAATGCAGCATATCTAGCCAAAGAAAACGAAAATCCCAAGACTTGTATAAAGGACTCGAAAACAGGTTTTCAAAATTAATAAAATTTAATTTATATCTACTCTGTAAAATATATGGGAAATAAATAGTTTGTCTAAAGTGCTATTTGAAGTTTTTCTTATACAGTATATAATTATTAAATTCGGCAAAATTAAATAAATCCAACAATTATATTTGAACTGATTTTTTTTTGCGACATCTATGAACGAACGCTAAACTTATACCATTTACTGAAAATTATTTCTTTATAACTCGAGTTCAGATATAGGTACAAAATTAACTACTTATCGAGAGGTGACACTGTGTGTACCGAAATTTGCTGCAAAAGGTGTTGAATTTATATTTCGCTTAAATATGAACAATGTAACCGCTTCTAATAAGAAAACTACTAAAATCTAAGGTGTCAAACCAACAAGGCGTACATATTAATCACTAAACTTAATACTAAAGTAGTAGATTATAATATTAAATTAATCATACAATGAAATGCACTTAAAACAAAATTAAACTGTTACAACTTTTAAAAAATTTTGCTTCCAGAGAGGTTATTTTTGATAGCATGTGTTTAATAATCTTATTCGTGACATTTTTTACTTATATTGAACAATGTTCAATGCAACTTACGTTATTACTCGAGGAACCCCTAGCCTTAATCTAGCGTAGTTATCCTTTTGCACAGATTAACTATTACGTGGTATACGATACTTTTAAATTTAAATTCATTTTTATGCTACAGGATCTTGAAATATATGTAAATGACCTTTAGGACTGCTAGGTTTTTAACTAATCTTAACATAGTTTTTACGCACCCTGTATTTTTTCTGCGTAGTGCAGATCCGACAGATTATAAAAAAATAAAAGAGTTAGGGACTATCTACCCAAAAAAACTTTACGTTAAATGGCTAATAAAAAGTTGCAACTTAATTGTAAGAAACACCTAATTTTTCAAGAAAAAAAAATATCACATCTTAAAAAATACTTAAAATTTGAAAAAAACTTGTTTTCATTCACCAAGAATTAAGCTGATCGCGCAACTAGACCTCAAAAATTGTATTTGTCAATTTTCGGAACAAATAAAATGTTGAAAAATTTGTTGACTTTTGTTTAACACCTTGTATAAATAACTTTTTAGCTTACGTAAGTTTAAAACCGATAATAGGCAATAAAATTTTCAAGAAAGAGCAGAAAACTACGTCTCAATATCTCTTCTTGTTTTAAAAATAGTCGAATTTAAATTTTGCCTAAAAATTCGTTTGTCTCGTTTGCTCTATCCAGCAGTGGTGTATCTACTGAATAAGCCGGTCATTTAACCCGTTAATAAATAAATAAATAAAAATGTCTTTTATTAGAAAAAAAAAATAGTAACAAATACATAAAGTTGGGAAAAAAGTTTTTTTTTCAGTTAAGCCTGCGCGCAGTCTAGCCAAGGCTATTCCACTGAACTGCAGCTCACTGAAGGTTTCAAGAAATTGTATTTTACAAAATATTATATTTAAATATGTGGCAAGTAAGCTCGATAAATTAATTTAAATTAAAATTAAACAAAAAAAAATATACAGGAGTATCACTCATGAAGATAGTCAATATTTTTTAAATAAGGATGCACTGAGACCAATAAACTCCCTTGGCAAAGAGTTAAAACATTTGACAGCATTATATGTAAACGATCTCTGGAACATGGCACTACGATGATGAGGCAGAGTTAGTCTACTCGTGACTCCACAAATATCGATAGTGTGAATATTTGAAAACAAAATTAATTTCGATTTCAACGTAATTGGGGAATTTTGATTAACAAAAATATTCCTTAAAAAAATTGCAAAATGCAAAACCCTTCTATATTTCATTCTTTCATTTTTTTGACCAAATTTTATTTTAATACACCATTTTAAGCTCCACTCTCTTAACTTATTTATATTTGTCATTGTCACTACAGAAAGTTAAAAATTATGTTCTCCCATCATTTTTATGCATACGTTTTGAACAGGTATTGGAACACTATAAACTTACTACTAGATGGAACACCCTGCATATATCTATGAAATGGGTTTCATCCTTTTGAATATAAATATATGGTTTGATACTTTATCTTTAAGGACTTCCGAGAAATTTAACAAAAACCCTCACATAAGAGGCAGTGTGTAGAAACAGACGGAAAACCTCATAGTGGAGAAAATGAAACTATATTGCTTCTCATAACGGGGTTGTTATTAAATTTCTCATGTGTCTTTAAATTATAAAAGTATCAAGCATAGTGTATTTATAATCAGGAAGACATTCCATCTTAAGTTAGCATAAAACAGAATACAAATTTGTAACCAAAAAAACACCTTCCAAGTGATATTTTTGTTACTCGGCTTGGAGAGCGAAGACCAAAGATTTACTTGGTCAAAGATTAAGGAATTTACCTCGGCTAGTTTGGGTTTTGTACCTATATTTTATTAGTCAAAATTTATATGGCGCCATCTCAGAGTAACTAAAAAAGAAAAATTTAAAAACAAGTATTTATTTACATAACTCTAATATTTTAAATAAAACAATTAGTTAATTAGAAATCTTTGTTTTAAAGAAAAAATATTATATTGTAATTCAAGTAATTTTCTGGTCTTTACAAGTCTTGGGCTGAGCTATTTAACTGAACTGTAACCTCCAATGGTCTCCTTGAAACGTCTTCACCTGTAGGGTCAGTTGTTTAGTCTTTTAGGCCCTTGTGTAGATCGTAGGACTTCACTGGTATCCAAGAGGAGTAGTCATCTATAGAGCTTTTCAGTTTTTCTTTGGTAACTTCATAGGACAGTCCCAGAGTGTACATGTAAAGTTGGATACAGATATGTATTAGACCAGAGTAGCGACTGCGTGACGGCTAAAGCAGAAGTGCCTTTCATTTTTCCGAGTCAAAAAATTTAAACTTGACCTGTCAAAATCAATAATTTTCAAAGATCGGTAAAGGAAACTATCAATAAAAGAAATCTATTTACCATCAATTCTGTCCTATAAGTACTGTATCGCGGTTACAGAAATTTACCCTCGATCGATGTATTGCGAAACTAGGAAGCTTCACGTACCAGATTGACCGAGAGATGGCACCACAAATATTAAAAAGGAATAAATTTCCAAATGAAATTTAATTATAACGAAATGACTGTTTATTTCGTTATAAACCCCGTCAACCCCCCAGAAAAATTTGATAACTTGTTAGCAAATTTTTCGCCAACAAGAAAAACTGCCAAAAAATTACTGGAATAAAAAACTAAAGTTAAATGTATAGTGCAATGCAAACAAACTATGTCAACTATTTGATTATTAGGAAAAGTAAAATTAAGTGGATATGTAAAGATATTCGTGACACCAAAAATTGATGTGTATATGTAGTATAGATTATAGTTCCTTTAAGGTTGTCATTCTACAATGCGTAGGTAGCTAATATTGACGATTAGCGCCCGAAAATAAAACAAGTGAGGATGGTAAATCCGTCAGGTTTATCCCCAAAACAAAGCGGAGGCACTTTCCCACAAGGCTTGATCTCCATCAATACAAAGGGCTAACACGATACACAAGGTTACTTTTAAAAGATACACTGCAGAAATGACTTAAATAAAATCCCTGACATGTAAGAAATATACCACAAAACCCAAGTTAAGTAATAAAAGATAGATTAAAAATACATTGGTTTATGCAACTGCTAAACATAAACCAAAATGTTTAAATAAAGTGTAAAAAATTCAACCAACACACCAACAGGTAACCGAAATAAGATCAAAAAACTTATAACTACTCCCTAAAAATAAAACATTGGTGCACCTATCATGAGATAATCTGATCTTTAATGCACAATAATGAACTCATAAGTTATAAGCAACCTCAAATATTAGACAGAGCATAACTAGAGTTGCGTGCAACCTTGTAAGAAATAGGAAGACCTTATACTAGGCAAGTCTACCTTATAGAACTTCCTATGGTCAAAACTAATAAACTTGTGTTTCATAATTAGAAGTCAAAATTAAGATATTCAAAAATTTAATAAAAAAATCGAAGACAACGGTAATACTTAGGTGAGATAAAATTTAGGTAAATTTTATTAATGAGTAAAAGCTAATGATACAGATATACACATCCATCAAGTTTCGCGCCAAGCTGGATACCTATATCTGATCAAATACCAAAGTTAGACAATTCCATATATAACGAGCAAATATAGAAGAAATAGAAAAAAATTACAGAAAAAGAAATTATAGAAATATCTTAAGAAAAGTCAAAAACCCAAATATATACACTGAGTATTTTGTAAATTAAATAGCATACCACTTTAAATAAAATAGTATGTTAATGTTACATCAGTTTGAACTCGCGCATCTATTGATTCCGCTATATCCTGTGAAATAGAAAGCAAATTTGTAATTGTAGATTTTCCCTTAAAAAACCCATGTGTTAAAATTTAATAAAAGTATAATAATACATTGAAGATCGATTTTAATATTATTAAAGATTGAAGGGTTAAAGGGAGAACTGTTGAACCGTTAATGATCTCTCGGCGAGGACTTTGAAACTCGGCCGCTAGATGGATTTGGTGGTACTCTTCGGTTTCCCAAGGTCTCTAGGGCTGGGCTGCCGTGGGCTAACTAGATAACTAGTGATCGGTAGAGTGGGTCGGGGTAAAAATAGAAAAAGTATGCGCCACCTGTTTTTATGACCCTGAAAAGAAAGCCCGAGACCGGATGAACTTAAGAAAAACAGGAAAACTACAAAAACTTTACAATAACACCAATATCCTTAATATTGAAAAATATATTTACGAAAACTTACCGTTATAGCCTTGTTTATACATAGATTATAGTCACACTTAGCTCATAAAAAGTTTAATAAATGAGATGAAAGACATATTAATAATAATTACCTTCTCTTACGACTATTTCCTGAGTATGAACAAAAGAAAGAGAGAGAGAGCTGTCTATAAAATATAGGAAGAGGTCGTAAGATGTGACGTAGGATTCCGATTCTGACGTTTGTAAGCGTAGGATCGACTGGTGTGCTCTTTAATTTTTCCTAGGAAAAATTTAAAAAAAAATAATCTAATTTGTGGTGTGATTACTAACAAATCCTTTGTCTTATTACCTGTCACTAGAAAATTTGGTAAGTTTTGAATAATTATTAGTTTTTGATGGAGGTTGATTCGGGGGGGGGACCCCCGTAACAGGTTCGCTTAATCCAAGTCGTGATGAAATAGATAAGATCATTGGCTTATCGCAAGATAACAATTCGGACAATGAAAGGAATGCAGAAAAAAATAATCGTCAACAACATAAAAACTTTTGGTACAAGAACACGGATTTCGGACCATTTATCGTATATATCGAACAAAATAGTGAAAATATTAAAAAAAATAACCGATTTAATGTTTACAAAATAGCACGTGAAGTTCATAATTTGCATTTACGAGATATTAAAAAAATAGCTATTAAAGGTAGAAATAGGTTAGGTGTGGAGTTTTACAATTATGATTCAGCCAACAAATTTAAAGATAATGAAATATTAAAAAATCTTGGGTATGAGATGTACATTCCGTTTAACTATGCATCATGCAAAGGCATAATTAGATATATAGATATATCCATTTCTGACCAAGATATCCTTAAATTTACAGAATCTCCGTATAAAATTATAGAGATTAAAAGAATGAACAGAAAAGTAATTGACGAAAATAAATCTACAAATTTTATTCCCACAGGAACAATTCTCCTCACTTTTAAAGGCACAGTTCTCCCGAGATTGGTCAGTTTATATGGCTTATCCTCCCCAGTCTCTCTTTACATCCCCCCTGTTACCCAATGTTTTTCATGTTTATTATACGGACACACACGAATTCAATGTAGAGGGAAAAAAAATGCTTCAATTGTGGAAATATACACGAAGAAAATATTAGGAATGACTTTTTATGTACAACACAATGTTATCATTGCGAAAGCAGTCAGCATAGGTCAAATTATAAAAAATGTCCTGAGTATATCAGGCAGCAAGCAATAAAATTTCGTATGGTATCTGATAACATAAGTTTTTATGAAGCCGAAGGCTTATGTCCTAAAAACTATGCTACATCAAGAAAGGAAAATAATTCTCATAGTCCTTCCCTTAACCTTTTCTCTAATTCACAAAATCGAGATTTCCCTGTGCTCTCAAACACATTGAATAAGCAGGATAACTCTATAACAATAAGTCAAAGAAGTTCCAGCTTAGTATCTCAAAATAATAAATCGAAACGTAGTTATACACAAGTCACAAGTGACAATATAAAAAAAAGAGCAATTCTTAAAAATTCACAAGGTTATGACAGCAGAGAACACAACAATCAGCTATATTTCCCTAATTCAAGACCGGGAAAATCTTCAGATTCAGATAATCATGCTTCAATGGTATACCTAAATCCCCAATCCCAATCACATCCTCCTCAAGAGGAAGATATAATCCAGTTGGTAGCACAAAATATTCATAAATTTAAAATGCAAAATAAAAACAAACTTTTTGATATAATAAATACTGTAAGAGCCCTTGAAAAAACTAATACATCTCTTGACGATCCTAAAGCCCAATTAGGTGCCAAATCTTCAGAAAGTTGTCTTAATTTCAATCCTTCTTATAAGTAACACAAAATATTTAGATAGTATTTAACTTTATAAATACAGATGTTGCATGCGTGTAACATCAAAAGGGTGTATATATACACATATATAAATATTTAAATTTAATAATGAATAATAGAAATTATCTAAATATCGTACAATGGAATATTAGAAGTCTTAAGGTGAACAAATCCGAACTTATAAATCTATGTTACATGCATAACCCTGATATCATATGTTTAAATGAAACCTGGCTCAAACAAAATGTTGATGAAATATCACTAAAAAATTACAATATAATTAGAAAGGATAGAGACGATGGATATGGTGGAGTTGCTACCTGTATTAAAAAAAACATAAATTATGAAGAAATAATATTAAACAATACCCCGGGAAATAATCTAATACAATATATCATTATTAAAATTGCAGATCTCAATATTATAAACATATACTCGACTATAAATCAAATAAGCTTTACATTTATTTATAATATATTAATAAACATTACAGGAAAAATAATCATCATGGGAGATATGAATGCTCACCATCCTATGTGGGGTAGTAATAACACGGATTCTAGTGGTAGGGCAATAGTCCAAATTCTAGATGAGGAAAATCTTATCTTACTTAACGATGGTACAGCCACCAGGTTACAAAACGCCAATTTCAATCCAAGTTATTTAGACTTAACTTTAGTTAGTAGTGATTTAGCTTCACACGCTCAGTGGGGTGTACTTGAAGATAGTGGTAACAGTGATCATTTTCCCACATTCTGTACTATTAATAACATTCCAGATTATCAATCTATATTTATTAGTGAATTTAACAAAAGAAATTTCAATAAAGCCAATTGGGATAAATATAGTGATAAACTTGTCATATATTCAATGGATGTAAATAACAACCTAAATTATCAAGAATTATTGGATATTATGAACCGGGCAGCCAATGAGGCTATCCCAATGAAAAAAAACATTAATGTAAATAAGTTAAAACCTCAGAACCCTTGGTGGGACTCTGAGTGTTACAAGAAAGGAAAAATGCTTTTACTAGACTTAAGTCAAATCCCTCAGTGGCTAATTATGTACTGGCTAAACATATTCAAGCCAAAACAAAAAGGTTTTTAAAAAAAAAGAAAAAAAATAAATTTATTGCATTTTCAGCATCCCTTAACAGAAACAGCAATATATCTAAAGTATGGCAAACCTTTAAAAAATTTTCGGTTAACATCCATAAAAAAACCATTCTGCCCAATACAGATACGGCACAAAATATATTATGCAATCTTACTCCGGTCAATATATTACCAGAATTCTCTTTAAAACCAATTTCAGAAGAAATTGAATTTTTTGACATAAAAGAATTAAAAGTTATACTAGATTCAAAAAAAAAGTCAGCCACTGGCAAAGATGATATATCGTACTCTATGTTAAATAACCTTTCGAGTAAACTCCTAATTAACCTATTGAATGTTTATAATAATTGTCTTCTTGGCGAAAGAATACCGACTTCATGGAAAGAATATATAATATTACCTCTCCTAAAATATCAAAAAGACCCTACCATACCAGAAAATTTTCGTCCGATAGCTCTTAGTTCATGTGTAGTAAAAACTTTAGAAAGTCTCATAAAAAATAGGATAGAATGGGTTATAGAAAACAAAAAGCTTTTATCACTCTATCAAACTGGTTTTAGAAAAGGTATGAGTACATATAATAATCTAGTATATTTAACCTCATTTGTCCAACTTAGTTTTAGTCAAAACATTCATGCTGTAGCTGTCTTCCTAGATCTAAAAAATGCTTATGATAGGGTGAATATATACCAAGTATATAAATACCTAATACAATACAAAATTCCAACAGAAATAGCTAATCTTATTTTTAATATTCTTACAGATAGATCCCTATATACACTAGATAAAACGAATAAATTAATTGGTCCTAAGAACACAAACGTGGGGCTACCTCAGGGCTCTCCACTTAGTCCTCTTTTGTTCAACATTTTATTAATCTCCCTATTTAAAATTGACCTAAACGGAATTATCCTAATGAGCTATGCAGACGACCTAGTTTTAATTGGTAAGAACCCTGACATCAATGTTCTAATCAGTAAGATGAATCTAGCTCTTGAGAAAGTAAACTCTTGGCTTAAATCACATAATTTTATGATATCTAAAAATAAAACAGAAGCTATTTGGTTTACAAAAGGTATACGAAAAAATAATCCCCCTAACATCAAGATAGAAAATGACATCATACCTTTTCAAAAAAACATTAAATATTTAGGAATTATATTGAACCAAAACCTTAAATGGGACCAACATATAGAGTTTATTTCCAACAAGGCTAGGAAAGCATCTAATATCTTAAAAGCATTCAGTAGAGTATGGTGGGGATCAGATCCCAGAACCTTGCACTTAGCTTTTAATGGCTTAGTAAAATCACAACTAGATCAAGGCTGTATTCTTATCCATCCAACATCTATAAAAAATTTAAATAAATTAAATAAATTTTTTTTTCAAGGTCTAAGATTAATTACAGGAAGTATGAAGTCTACACCCATAAACGCTCTTTTAGCAGAAACTGCTGAATTAGACTTAAACCATAGAAGGTTGTGGTTAGCCACCAAATTTGTACTTAAAATACATAGTTTTCAAAACCATCCACTTTTACATATTTTTCAATTGCTCTCTGAATTTATAATTAATAAAAGAAATTATTGGAAAACTAGAGAACCTCCGTTAATCTTTCAAGCTTTAAATTACATAAGTCCTTTTTTGCCAGAAATGGATATAAATGATAATTTGCCATGTTTTGACATAGAATATCAAGTCCAAATACAGGAAATTAGAACTATAAATCTAAACCTTAAAAAAAATTTTCTAGATAACAGTCAAAATTTCATGTCTGCAACAATAAAATACAAAGACAAATTTACGTTTGTATACACAGATGCATCTAAGGGAAATAACAAAATGGGGTTTGGAGTACACATTCCTAAAATTAACTTTAACTTCTCTTCAAGACTTCCAGATAAAATTGATATTTGCACAGGGGAAATAATAGCAATAAACAAAGCCATTTCTGTATGTCTTGAAAAAAACATTAATAATGCTATTATATTCACTGACTCACTAAGTGCCATTTATAAAATTCAAAAATGTGGGGTTTTTCACAATAATGATAAAATTGCTTTATTAACCAAAAGACTTATCATAGATTCAATAAATAATAATAATAACCTAATTCTATCTTGGATTCCTGGGCATACCAAAATTCCCGGAAATGAACAGGCAGACAAACTTGCCAACGTGGGCAGAATATTAAATATTCCTATGAATATTAAAATAGATAAAAACGTTATTTTTCCTATATTAAAACAAAAAATCAGACAGAAATTTTCACAATTTTGGTCAATTGGTTGGAACGATAAAGGCAGATGGTATAGAAGCATTCAGAGAAATTTCCCGAAAAGACCATGGTATCATAACATGACCTACATAGACAGGAGACATATAACTACAATCATAAGGATGAGGACAGGTCATTGTATGACAAAAGAACACTTATTTAAGATAGGAATGAAAGATGATCCATTTTGTGAATGTGGGCAAGTTGAAAATCTAAACCATATTTTCTTTGAGTCTCCTATAAATATTATGCCTAATGTAAATATATATGAAGAATTAAGGAAGTGTGGACTGAATACTCCTATAAACATTCAAATGGTTTTAGCTAACATTAATATCAATATAATGAAAACAATTATCAAATTTACCAATGTCAATAAAATTAAGCTTTAAACAAAATTATCCTCCTTTTACACCCCATCCTTATCCAACCGAGGCAATATCTTACTTGTCCAATGCTCCCCCATTGCCCGGGAGCGAGAAGAGTGCATAATTCCTGTGTTGTACTGTTTTTATACTAACATCTTACACACTACAATCTCTTCAATAAGAAACAATCAAAGTTACTATTGTATATTATTTATTTTAGCAAAAAACGGCTTTCGGAGAGCTTTAAGCTCGCTAGTCCGAGGTCGTGTCTATTTTGGGCTGGAGAATGGCGCTGGAAGCAAAAAAGTGGCAGCCGACTCCACTTTGAGAAAGAAAGAAAGAAAGAAGATGTGACGTAACCTAACCTAGGATTCTTCCAAATAATTTTGCATGTTGCACTTAAATTTTTATATATTTAATAAGTGGTACGAGAGAAAGCTCATCAAGATTTAACTATGTTAAGTATCTCAGAAAGAAAGGTAGTGTTGGTATTATACCAATTTAACTTAAATCAAAAGGCTACAAAACTTACATCATTCAAGTTTTAAGTACAGTACTTGTCAGTGATTCAATTACCTTCGAAATAGGCCTATTTAACCCAGTTTACAAATAAATGTGCAAATTCATAAAACAACAGTGCGGTGTACTGAGTGCTATTCGTTAAAAGTTAAAAACTAGACATGATTTAAAGTGTTTCGTTATTCTCTATTTGGCACATAATAACACTAACAGACAGTCAAGTATGTTCCCAAGACAACACACACAGATTAAACCTGAAGTTGATTATATTTGATACGTAGAAGAGTCTGTCGAGGATCTCACAACAGCATCGAGGATGTACATATGGTTGGCAGGCCTAGTTTCATACAGCTTGAAACATGACTCCTGAGGGACTGCAAGCAAGCTTCAGAATGACTGTGCTACTGGTAAAGTTCATCAGCACACAAGAACATTGGACCAAAACATCAAATAAAAAAAAAAGACCTAAAAGGAACAAATCAAGCAATAGAAGAAAGTTCGAGAACCCAAGGTAGGTAAATTATACATTTTAGTTTTAATAATAAATATTTGTGAGAGAATGATGAAAATGAGACTTACCAATGATATATTGGCCTTTTCAAAGAGTCTTCCACTAAAATTCTAATTTTAACTCAGCTAGCATAGCTATAGGACACTTAAACAATAAGTCACCCAAAATAATTAGAATGGACCCATTTTTCAAAGAAAAATCGGCAAAAATGCCCTAAAGACAACCAAAAGTTCCAGAAGATGGTCTGCCTTTTTTTTAACTCCTGTCACTTTTTCTTTCTTCTGTTGGATAGAAACCTAGAGATTTTTGATACAACCCTGATGTTGGTACTACTAATTGTTAATGAAGTTGACAGATATTTCAAAATTAATTTAAATTTAGATAAATTTTATTTTTGTTTTGTGATAATTAGGATATACCAAAATGTTAGTTAAAATTACAATGGTAAGTTTTAAAATGAAGATTTTTTATCATATCAATTTTCTTTACTCTGATTTCCTATTTTCCTAATTCCTAACCTTATTGTTTGTTATTGTTTTTACTAAAGTTTATGTAATGTGCTTTCTCTTAATTTCAGAAAAATATCAGCTTTATTTCTACAAAGGGGCTTGATCCTACTGAAAAACAACAAATACAGTAAGAGCTAATGAGAGCTATCACCAGAATACAAGGTAAACTTTGATTTATTTTACTTAACTTAGCCTAAAATTGTCAACTCCATAATCATGTAACAAATTTGTACCTAAAATTGCTAATTTTAATAATTTGTTTCAGAATGAGAAGAATGTGCCTATGGAAGTCTCCACCACTTGGATTACTGAGATTGTGATTTTAAATTTTGAATTAAACGATAAAAAAACATTAAATATGTGTCTTATTTCAACTATAAAGATTATAGGAACTGGTAAGCATATTTTATAGATATTATCTTAAATAAAAATATAGCAAAATTCTAAATTTCTGTTAGGAAAATATAACCCGTTACACATGCTGTGAGGTAGAATAATTTCTTTAACTAAAGGAAAAAGAGAATTATGGAGCATGATCTCAAATACTTTACAAATTTTACAGATAATAGACACTGGTTTATAGTTCGAAATTTAATTTCTGGGACCCTTCTTATATACTGGACAAACCCTGGACATTTTCCATAGCTGTGGTATCCTGCGTTGCTTCAAGCACAAGTTAAAAATAAACAAAAGGGGCTTTGATAAGAAGAATTTACAATCATGAATAAGAAATGCAGGGATTAAATCCGGTCCCGTTGTGTTTTTCGGACGAATTTTTGAAAATTAAATTTAAAATTTCAGAAACGATTATTAAGTTCACAAGTAAAAAAAAATTGAAACTCAAAGTTAACACTGCTGAAGGCTAAAAAAGAAAAGCTCGGAAATTTTTACGACACACGACCTTTAGGCGAACCCGCGCAAGAATCTACTTACTACTAAGTGCAATGCAAAATTTCAGATAAAAGCCCCGACGTACATCCCTTGTGAAAGGAAATTTCTTTATCGATGGTTTCGGTACTGTACGTGTTATCTGGGCGACTTCATTGAACTTATGATCCTGAGGCCAAAACGTGCTCCAGTTTTGTTAACTTTTCTCGGTGTCCTCCTATTATGCACGTTTCGACCAATCAGCGCAAAGTCGGATTTTCCGGCATCTCTGAATTTGGTCAATCTTGATTTCAAACATGTAGGAACAACAGCGAAATTTGGAGCTCCCGGGGAATTGGTTTTTATTTTTTCTTAAGTTATTTTGATGTTTTGTGAACTTGCGATTATTTTTGCCGTATTCTATGTATGAAAATCTATGCCTGTGATTTTTTCTAAATTTTTTCTATAAATTTGATTTTCCAAATTCTGTTAATCTCTATCTCTATTTCTTCCTATCTATTTAGTCCACGGATAGTTGCATTATTTAATCGTGTCCTACGGATAGTTTGTGTATGCTTCGTTGCCGTAGCTTTAAAGCTATTATTTTGTCGCGTACGGACGTATTTTGCTGAAAAATGAAAATTGATCAAAATTAGCTTTTCCGTTAAAAATTTCAAAAATGTTATTCTAGATAAAGGAAATTATTTATTTTACCCTATCTTTTGACGCCAGAACGGGAGCGCTAAGTTAAAAATTGTATGGCTTATGATATTTGAGAATTTATTTAGTTTAAAAAAATTAGTAAGAACAAAGTAACTTTTACGAGTTAAATAAATTAATGACATGTCCTCACTACTAGCCCATTTTTAAACCTGATTTAGATCGCTTAGAGTTTTTTAAAAGTCAAAGGATCCCGCACAATCCTTACGGGAAATGGCTTTCACTCAATTTTCCTGAAAATTTGATATATTGTAGGTTTTAGACTCCTCAATCAAAAGTTTTTATAGGCACAACTCAATCCTGCGACTAGTTTGCGGTCTACAGGGCGTTGGAAGTTGGAATTTTGCCTGTTAGAAGAGATTAAACCGCACCTGAAACACTAAAATTCCAGTTGTTACAAAAAGTTTAATTAAGCTAAAACAAACAGTCAGATTTGGGTATTTTTAAATAGCTGACTATACCTTTGCCATGAATTTGAATACACGTTTGTATTTATGTAAGTAGCCGGTAAAAGTAACACATTTTTATTATCAAAAAAAAATTAAACTATGGAAAGGTAAATAATAACAGATATAATATAAATTGTAGTATAATACAAAGTGTCCCATAAAATGCCGAACAGACCATACGAGAAGTGTTACGTCAGATTTCCCCTAGTTTTAGATAATAATTTGAGTAATAGAATATTAGAGCAAAGGGCAAACCATGCGGCCCTGAACCCTTCGCGCCGCTATCCCCCTAATGTATAATAAGACTTCTAGTTACTATAGCCTTAGAAAATGTAGGAAACGATCTATATACTTATAAGTTTTTCGTAATATTCAAAAAGGCATAATTATATTATAGTAAGTTAAACCTAATGTTACATTAGTGGCATAATTTGTCTATAATTTTATGGGCCACATTGTATATTTTTATTTCCAATAGTTATATTGATATGCTTTATTTACTGACAAGTTTCGTTCTATAATTAATTGGTATCACTTTTACCGGCTACATAAATATCCCTGCAATATGCTGCTAGTACAAATGTGTATTAAAATTTATGGTCACGGTAATGTCAGCTATTTACAATGCTTTTTGATACAATTCTCAATCTTTATATAATTTTAATAATCATATCTCACTATTTGTTTTTGCTTAATTGAACTTTTTGCAAAACCTGGAATTTTAAGTGGTTTAGGTGCGATCCAATATGTAAGAAAAATCACCACAATCTGGAAAACAGTTACATTTTTTATGAGCTTATTTTTAATAAAACATGTAGTAACTTCTAATCTCAGATATTCTAAGCAACTGACTTATTTGATTGCGTATTAAGTATTTAAAAACAAAATAATAAAAAAATTGCAAATAATGAGGAGCAGGCAACATTCCATTGACGCTGTGGATATCGAAAACTAGCCGCAGGAATGACTGGTGCCTGTGAAAACTTTTGAACAGGATGTCGAGAACTGCAACATAGCAAATTTTCAGGAAAAATCACAGGAGGCCATTTCCCATGAGAATTGTGCGGGGTTCTTCATCTATATCATATTTTTGACACATAAGTACTGTATAAGTAATTTTTGTTTTCTTCACGGATCTCTAAAACCTATTGAAATATCGTATCTTATTGAGCCGAAAATCTACTTAAATTTTGACAATTCGAGTTTTTATTGATGTAACGATTCCAGTTTTTATTGAAGTTTTAAGAATACAATTTTATTATTGTAATACCAAATCAGAACAGATTCAGAATAGTTTTCTTTATACTAAGACTAACAAATGTAACTAATAAACGAAATTAAACAAACTAGGTGGCGTTGAAAAGAAAAATTTATAAGTTACACTCCTCGACCCCCCTTTTCATATAAAATTTTAAGGGTCAACCTCCCCCCGCTTGAAAATTGAAGTGGTGGGGAAATTTTTAAAAATGTTGATATATCCCTAAAGTAGGTTGTTTCCTTTTCGTTGGGATAAAATATAATATATAAAATATTCAAATTGTAATTAGCCTTTTAAGTCCTTTGATAAAAAAAGAAAAAAACGTCACAATTCTGGGTAAAGGTCAGTTTTTTACATTCTGCATTCCCAATATGTATGCTACCTATGAGATTGAATATGGGTTTTTATATTCCGTATAAAATTATATTTATTTTATGTTTTGTTTTAATTTTTTTAGTTGCTAGGTGACACATGTACCAGAGGCTGTAGGTTCTGTTCTGTGAAGACATCCAGAGCACCGCCACCTCCTGACCCAAATGAACCAGTGAATACCGCAAAAGCCATAGCTTCTTGGGGTCTTGACTATATTGTTTTGACATCAGTTGATCGCGATGGTAAATATATTATTTTAATAAAATATGGAAATGACAGAAATAACTGTTTTTAACATTAACAGAAAAGTAGTTAACAATATATGCAAGTTTGCATGGGCAACATAATACATCACCCGCTTCACCGTCACTTCCTATGTACGTCAGTAGTTCACTAAACTCGTTCTGTCGGACTTCAAGTGTAAACTGATTACCGTATATAATAGGAAAAAATGTACAAAAAAATAGTTTCACAGTCTCTTTGATAAAAATGTTGTTTAAAATATACATAGGACGGTTGTCTCACCCTTAGGGTATAGTAAAAAAATTAGGTACAAGAATAAAACAAATTGTATGTGTAATTTTAATGCCGTCATATACGTCAGCATATTCCGGTAAAAATTTGACGAGTGACTCTCCGCAGGAATGACTGACCATTTCAAATTGCATGCGAATCCATGATGTTTGAATTAAAGAGTAGCAATCAATGTAAATTACGCCATTTCGTGTTTTGTTTATAGCTTTAATTATGTCGTCTTAGGCGCATATCCTGGTTTTCCTGGTACCGATCCACCTACGTATTAAAATATCCATAATAAACTGTGGCAAAAACTGGTCCCTACTTTGTAATAAAAGCTTACGTCTGCCCTAAAAATATTTTAAGATTAAGATGGATCAACATAGAGCTTGCAAAGTAATTACAGCGAAGAATTATTCCAAAGATTCTATCTTTTCTAACTTTTTCGTTTTAACTCCTATGTGCGGTTTGGCCTCTCTGTGTTGGTTTTCCTGATTTTTTAAAAGTTAAGTCTTTGAGAGCGGGAATGGAACAAGGACTCCGATTGCTCTCAGTCAACATAAAAAGCACTTTTGTATTTTTTTTGAGGGCACCTTTTTCGAAAGCGTGAATATGATGTGACAATAATAAGGAAATTTAACAAGAAAATTCTATGTTTTTATTTGCATGTGAGACATTGCATTTAAGCTTCGGATAATGCACGATCTTTCATTTATAATGTAGATACAAATTTCTTCAGCGCGTAGAGCTCCGAATAAAACCATCGTCATGACATAAATAGAGCTTTTTTTGGATTTTTGTCACAACAAAACAGAAAATTGCCTTATAAAGGAAAGGCGAAAACTTTACTTTTGTTAGATGGTAATAAAAAAGAATTAGAGAGAAAGTAGAAAATTATTCAGGTCTAATACTAACGTTAAAAAATCTATCAAATTGTAAAACCAAGCGTTACAAGCAAATTCCATATAGACCCGGAACAGTGTGTAGATATTTAAAAATATATATAAGTGTCAAGTATATTGAAAGATTCCAAAAAATAATATTTATGTAAAATCTTCATTTGAAAAGAAGGTATGATTCCTATTCTGAGTTGTTAAGCATTGACGGTACCTATAAACTAATAAATATATGAATACCTCTATTTTCGACTCTATTAGGCAAATACCGAACATAGTTTTCCATTTTTTTGCTTCGTAATGACGTTTTTAGATTTTTAGAAAACAAGATTACTTCACATTATAAATGCTATGTTTCCCAGTTTGTCAAATCTGCGTTTTATTAGTGTAATCTACTGAGAAAACTGTAATCGCAACATCTAGTTCAAATGCATAAATAAAATAAGTATTGTGGTAAAATATATCATTATTGTGTATTTTGTCTATAGTATGTATGCTCCTAAAAAACCGAAAATCGAATTTCGAAAATTAAAGAATTTGAATTTCTAAGGCGAAATATGGCAACGTCTCCCAACAGCAAAGGGTGAATTTTGAGTGATTTTTATGTTATAATTAATACAGACTTTATTTTTTTGTGACTAATATCGTATATAAATGCCAGATGTGCAGATAACTTGATTACAATGTTCCAAACCTTACTTTCTGTCATTATTAACAAACGAACCAGATATATTTTTAATAGTTTAATTTTTAATAAATAATATTTTTAATAAATATAAAAATAATAAATTTTTTTATTAGTGATTTTAGTGATTTTAGTCTATTTATATTTATAGAAATACAGGGAAGTAATAGCTATATTAAATACAATTCTTCCGCCCTTGTAGATCATAAAATTGATACTGGCCATAACTTTAATTTTGGGAGTACTAAAATCATAGGAAAACAAGTGAATTACAAAAAAAAAACGTCTTATACAAGAGATGATATGTATAAGAAAGGAATCAAAAACAGCAGTTAATAAAAGATCCGATATAGAATATCTAAATACGGCTTATTTTAACATTATTGACCACATAAAATAAAGTTTTTTGGAATTCCTTTTTTTATTGGATGCTTATCTTTTCAGTTCGAAGGAAATAGTATATATTCAGATAAGATAATTGTTATATAAAGTAGGCACATTTAAAAAAAAAGAAAAACAAGCTCTTATATGTAATAATCAAAATACTTTAAGCCCCCTTACTCTTTCCTGTGTGTTTAACAACCTTGTAAGTGTAATTTTCTCTTTCGCAGAGCCCTGAAAAAGGTAATAAATGTTCCGAAACGTTAAGAAGTGGTTTTCCTTTCTCTCCTCGATCCAAATATACCCATATAACTTCAAACTTCTAGTTGACTGTGGAGCATTAAAAGGAAAATTCATTAATCATTTTGTTATTTTAGATGTTTGGGATACCTTTAAAGCCGAAATGCCTCATCTTGGTAATTTAAAAATGCTTTGGAACGTTGGGTCTAATTCGATATCTCCAATAGGGTTAACTATATACAAGAGTTCGTATGCATTTCTTGGCATTTCGTTTTGTCTGCGTTGAATTCTGCTGATTGTGCTAGTCGCGGTCTTAACCCTGCGCAACTTTTAGACACGGCGATATGGTGGTGTTGTCCCGAGTTTTTTTTTGCAACCAAAAGATTTCTTATTTATATTTCCAAACCGATCCTGATATATCTAAGAAAGAAAACACTTTGGTTTTGTCGACGTCTATGTTTCTCTCGAACTTTATTATTTCTTTGTTTGCGAATTGTTAGTTGGCAGAAGATTCTAAGGATAGTCGCTTATATTCTTCCTTTTGTTTTAAATACAAAATTAAAGGCTGTGACGCTCTCCGGTACTTCGTTGTTCTTCGGTAAGCTTCAGGCGGTCGGTTATATAGAAAGTATCCAGCGCAAGACAGAGACATTGTCATTAAAGCTAGATGGTAAAGAAAGATAATAAAACACCAATGTAAAAGGCAAAGAAGTTATCCTATGTATTGCTTGTTCATAAAATACAATATATATATATATATATATATATATATATATATATATATATATATATATATATATATATATATATATATATATATATATATATATATATATATATATATATATATATATATATCCTAAGCCTAGCCCCATAAGTAAAACATATGTAAAACCCTAATGAGTAAGAGAGAAAAAGAGAATTTATGCCTTAGAGAAAGGTGGTCTTGGCGGTCGGGACAGAATTAGGATCGGTTAAAACGGGCGACTCTCGGAAGAACGGTAATACAGGAGCCAACCTCGGTTTCCACTCATTAATGCGCGAGTAGAGTTATCTGGTGCTGGATACTTACACTTACCAGGTTATTTACCAAAGGCAATCGATATAGGCAATCTCTCAGACTAGCCGTTGTGTGTATTTATTTATAAGACATGACGGGAACGACCAGTCCATAATTTTTGGACCCCGAATCTGGCCGCAGGAAGGGAAGTATGTATGTCTGTGTGTATGTATATATATTTATAAGACATGGGGGAAACGGCCAGTCCGTAATTTTTGGACCCCTGACCGCAGGAAAGGATATATATGTATGTGTATTAGACATGACGGGAACGACCAGTCCGAAATTTTTGGACCCCGAATCTGGCCGCAGGAAAGGAAGTATGTGTGTATGTGAGTGAGCGTGTTTATAAGCTGTTTAAGAGTGAGAGAGATACCTATAACAGTATACCTCCTGATATTACCTTTTCTATACCTACATACATCCTGGCGGCATAGAGAGGAGACGATGCTGGCTGGTCACTCCACTAGATCCCAGTAATGGTGGCTTACCCTCCTGCTGCTGCTGCCTTGGAGCCGGGTCGTTGACTGGAGGCTTACGGTGCGAACGCGCTTTTAAATGATTTGTGGACTCTTCCAGATGTTCGCGCCGGTCAGACGTGGTAGTCGCGTGATATTTTATATTATTCCCGAGGAAATTCATGCGATTTACCGCACGTTGCGCAACTTGTTTTATTTTTAGAATTATCGGGCGTATTTGCCTGAGTGATTACGTGAAAGAACCGTATTTTTACTACTATTAATAAGAACGATATGGTTTTAAAACGACGTACGATGCATACATTCCCCAAGAAAATTAGTAGTAAGTTCGTTACAAGGCGAAGCCTCAAGGTGGTTTAAGCCTTTATGAAATTAATTCTTCACTCAAACTTATAGAAAAGCATATTCAACAGGAGTTCTTTTCAGATATTATTACAAAAATTATACAGAATTTCTTTCTGCTTAAACCTTTTAAAAAACTCCTTTTATTGACGCCGATAGTGTACTATGGGTCGGTGGTAGACTTAGAAATTCTCAATTTTCATATGATCATTAATGGACTTTGCGAAGCGGGAGTTAAATCCTTTAAAGGTCACTTTTACCGTGTTTTAGGAAATCTTTCGAAGAGTTTTGTGCTATAAGCAGAGATCCTAATTACCTTCGGTCTCTGACCCCTGGTCATTTTTTAGTTATCGAATTTTTAAATAGTTCCGTTCCAGATCCTGATCTTTAACCTTAGCCGGTTAAATCCTTGGCAATTAATTCAGCCAATCCAGAGTGATTTCTGGAAAGGCTGGTCCACAAAATACATTAATTCTCTTCAAGAAAGGTCCAAATGAACAGAGCCGTCGCCCCCGCTAATGAAGGCGCTTTTGTTCTAATTAAACTTAAACAAACGACTCCTCTTGGCTCACCATACTGTACAAAGGCCTGTTCTTAAGATATGTCCTTCAACAGGCGACTAATTTTTTTCTCTCTTATTTTTTGTTTCTTTTATTTAGATCGATTTCCCGGAAAATTGGGATATAAGTGAAATTGGTCTAGCGCAATGTTCTTTTAGGATGATTGTTCGGATCTGACGGGACAGGTAAGCATTTGTGTATGTTCGCGGCAAACATCCAATAATTTTTCTAATTTACCATTGTTTTAAACATAATCACAATCCACTAAAACGATTTTTATGTTTTGTGTTTCAATTGGTAAAATTATGATACGGAACTATTATGGCAGAACAAAATGACAGCCTAATGAATTGTTAACGAAATAAAAAACAAGGTAGAAAGACTACTATATATAATTGATTTGACATTTTACACATTAATCATATGTGACGTAGGGATAAACTGGTAAAATTATAGTGCGAATCTTCTATGGCAAAACAAAATGGCAGCTTATTAAAAAGTTTAAAAATTCAGCAAAATTTAATTTTCTGAAATAAAACCTTCATTTTATAGAGGAAAACATAAACATAAATAACAGTCTCTTTTGTATAGACAGTGTAAATAAAATTATGAAATATAAATGTTAATAATACTAATAATAATAATGATATTAATAATAGAAAAATAAATTAAATATATATAAAAAAACGGTAAATTAGCTTTATCCGGAAGTTCCCTCGTTATGAATACTTTCTTTTATAAAGGAAAATAAACCATAACGCAGTTTAGTTCAGCACGTAGTTATTCATCAATATGTACAGTACCTATACAAAGTGATGTATTTGTTGCTCAAAAAAAATTTACTACATTGTTTGTTAGGTTGATCAAGAAAAGAATCTTGTAGAGATATATTTAAGAATTTGTCTATTTTAAGTGTTCCTAGTATTTATATTTTTGTTTATGTTTTTAACAATAGGCCTAATTTTAGTGACCTACCATATAAATTAAAAATAACACGACCTGATTAATTAGGACTAACAGTTTTCAATCGTCTTCCAGATGAGATTAAAAATAGTTAATTATTGGATATATTTAAAAGACTTAAAAAAATATCACTTTGTCTGTACCTTGTAGATGAAGACTTTGTTAGTTAATGTCTCGATTAGTGTTTAGTATTATAGATGTACTACTTTCTTTTAGGTTAAGTTTTGTTGACGGTTCCTATACAAAATTGTAAATTGTCTTACAGGAAAATACTTTAATAAATAAATAAATTATGTTATATTTCATCATGATATTTCAATGTCTCTTTTTTATGGATGACTATTTTATTGGTGATATTTATAGAAAATAAATGTCTTTTATACATTACATTGAACAGATCAAAAAAAAGGAAGAGACACTACATTTTTCAGCTACATTAATATTATTTATAACGCATCTGTGTTTACTGTTTGCTTTTAACTTTAATGTCTTCGAACGTTTTTAATTTTTAACAAAATGAAAAATTTACATTTTTTAGTTAGTAATTAGAACACTTTTTAATCCAAACTAAAATGATTTATATTTTAATATTAATGATATCTAAAATTATTTTAAAAATCTGTTTTTAATATATGATCTTTCAGAAAAAAAAACGAAGGCATCTTAAAATTTAGTTTGAGTAGCAAGTTACTACTTACAAAGTGTGAAAATTCGAAAAACGTTATTTCAGCACGATATTTTTGTGTAACTTTATAATATTAACTACGAATAACTTTATACAGCCATTTTGAACACTTTAAATAATTTTTAATTAAATTGTGTGTTTACATTTTCTGAAGTAATTCTTGACAAATTAAACATGTTTTAATTAATAAATATAACTGCCAGGGACATATTTATTGAGTTTAAGTATTGATTAAAGTCATATTTTATAACAGACTGCCCTGTTGGTTCCTGTATTTTTCATCTAAAAATTTTTAATCCACGAAAATTGTTATTGTGTCCCCAACAAAATTACCGAGATGTTATATGCTGTAATAGTTTTGCCCTTTGCCTTCACGTGGCTAATTTTTTTAAACAGAATGTGCGCGTCCCGTACAAAAAATACATGCATATATTTGCAAGCTGTAAAAAGGCAATTCACTCTTGAATGCAAAAGAAATTTTTTTTAAATGTGTTAACTATATTTTTGAGCTTAAAAAGTGATATTTGCCCTCTAAGACCAAAATGCTCAATTTTTTTATTTTACGTCCTATGAATTTATTTACTTCGGCTAATGTCCCTCTGATGTGTACATATCAATTCTATTTCAAATAATTACTAAACCTAGTATATATTTTTGATAAAATTTGAATATGTATATTTCGGTGTCCCCAAACAACCAAATTTAAGATGGTTCTAGAAATGTCCAATGCAATATTCTTTATTCGCTCAGTTTCAGGTTAGCTATGTTTCATTTAACCAAGTTGACGAAATCTAATTCTGTTTAACTAATATTACATACAAATAAGTTGTTTCATATTTTTCAGTATTTAATTAAGATCTCCTAATTTATAATCCCCTATACACCAAGCCTGTACTACATCGCGTAAATAGAACCAGACTTAATTAGCCACGCCCTTTTTCATTTATAAATTCTACTGAGGCGGAGCGAGGCGTTTAGGATTATTCGCCCTATATTTTTTACTATTCATGAATAGGTAGCTTCGTATATGTTTTATTTAGTCTGAGACTAGACTGATACCAAATTTATAATAACAGAACTTACTGGATAGAAGACTTATAAAATAATGTTTTCCAGAAATAGATCTAAATAAACAAGCCATGTATGTCTATAAATTGGTGTTATTGAAGTTGTCAAATAACAAATTCAGAAGAAAACACCAGTCTTCGTCAAATACCGGTAAAAACAACGGGATCTGAGGTCATTCATTGCTGATTCCGGGCGTTTGGATATCGTTAAAAAATCTTGGTTGGTTGCACCTCTTTAGAGAAACTATATATAGGAAAAAATAGAATTATATACAAAGAAAGAAGAGACAGAACATGGCACAAATTAAGCGGTTTTTTGATTCCGTGAAACTCTTTAACATTTTAGTATATTGTCGACAATATAAGAAAACTTGTTTGCCATTGCACTATACTTCGCAAACTACATGTGAGTCTGAAAACGAGGATGAAAAGTTTCATATTTGCAATTTAATAAATTTTAGATACCCATATTTTATATATTGCAAGTTGTTTTTGTTTTTAAACATATTTTAATATGAAATTTTTTATCTGTTCAAAATTAATACTTTCAGATATCTTTCATATTTATAGATATATTTGTAGAGAGAGAAATTAATGGGCATGATGCGCAATAAATTCAAACTCCTTATGTTATTATTTATTGTTTTTTTAAAGGTAACCGTTCTAGAATAAAAAATAATTTGGTTTCCATGTGGCACTTTCATTTGCAATATATATGTTGAGGGATGACAGCCCCTTGAACACATTTTTAACCAGTTAGCTGAACATGTCACATTTTCTTTATTTTTTTTTACATATAAAATATTTTTTTCCTTCAACTAGAGGATGAAATAGCGCCCTTAAAACAAAAATAAACCCGTAACTAAAAGAAAACACTTCCCGTTTTATTTGTATCCATTTTTTTACTATACCCTATACCCCTAAAAGTGAACAACCCATAGACCTGTATATTTTATATTTGACATATGGTAATTTTGTAGTATAAAAAAACAGTGAAAGGCATTAAATGTATCTATTTTGGTTTTGGATTTTTTTCTTTTACAAACGGTTTAGTCCAGGAAGCAGAGTTTAATTAACCGAATTAAGAAGCAAGCCAAAATAAAATATAGCTTTTTGAACTATTCACAATTGTCAAATTTTTTTCGCGATAGGAGATGCCATATCTAGGAAAAAAAAATTATTTGGTCAGAATATTCTTACTTTCATTTTTTACATGTATATAATTGCTCTATCTGCAATATTTTGACAGATATGTGCAAAACAATTAATTTCGGCAACTTTTACAGTTTGTTTTTAATTTGCAATGTAAACTTTGGCTAGTCAAAAGAGCTCCCAAAGAACTACAGTTTTTACAAATGTAAATGTCGGTAGTGCCGCAATCCATAAACTAGTGATGTCGCCAGATGAGATGGGAGAATGCCCTTCTCTCGCTCGAGAGAGAGATCCTCTTTTGTCTCATATCGTCTAGTTTATTTCGTGATATACAAATCAGAAAAACTATTCCTAATTTGTTAACAGAAGATATATTAACATTAGTGACTTAATAGTTTTTAATTACCTAAAACCTAAAAGATAGAAGAAAAAACGATTTTAAATTTGAAGCATTCTCTTGCACTTACTGCGCTTGAAAATGAATTTTACTAACAGTTAGGGAAACCCAACAAACCACTACTTCAAGAAATTTGCCAATGTTTTTGATTGTTATTAAAATTTGATGCAAGACGATTGTTATTAAAATTTGATGCAAGACGATTGTTATTAAAATTTGATGCAAGACGAAACGCGAATGATATTTTTTTAATAAAATTTTGGTAAAAACGATGTAATGAGTGAAATTGCCAAAAATTAGCCACCCAGAGAAAAAAATTTCCCTGCAAAGTTTTTTCTCGAGTGGTTCGATATGACATTTCACGAGAAAAAACAAACAATAAACATCAAAATATTGCAAACAGCTTGCAACGAGTTTTGCCGGTATAAAATACTCTAGTAAAATAGTCACAAAAATCTATTTGTTGTCTGTAATTGTATGTAATCAGAACTAAACTTATTAATATCAATTGATAAATCAAAAGAAATTCTTATGTAGTGCCGCTTTTGATGTTGTTTCGGTATTTAGTACTCTACGTATGGAAAAATGCGATGTATTTTCATTCCGGATATACATCTGTCCACTATTCTTGATCTGAAAAAAAAAACATTTTCTGACGTTTTTGCCAAAATCGTATTTGGCATTTTCAAATCTTTCTGTTCCACGTTCGAATGGAGGCAATTTCCATTCGAACCGACATATACAAAAAAAAAATAAAAAAAAAAACAGACGTGCAGACAAAATTCTAAAAGCTGTGAATTTAATTACACAACGTTTCTTAAAAAATATTTTTTCAAAACTTAAAATATCAAACCTAATGGAGTTAGAATATTATACGCAATAACTCGGTACCTCCTTAGTTGTTTAATTTTTTATTGGGAGATTATATCCCAAGAAACAAATACTAACAATGTACGAGAAAGGTCCAAGAAAATAACCCCACTATATATATATATATATATATATATATATATATATATATATATATATATATATATATATATATATATATATATATATATATATTTATATATATATATATATATATATATATATATATATATATATATATATATATATATCTTTTTTTCTTTTTGAAAGATTTTGTTTTTCAAAAAAAAAAAAAATATATATATATATATTTATACATACATACATACATACATACATACATACATCCAGTTCTTAACAAATGGAAACTTTTTTTATTTTCCATTTTATAAAAAATGTTACTCTTCATAAAAAGTTCTGCTTGCTCCGAAAATATTATTGGAATTATAAAACTTAAAAAATATTGTACAGGGTTGCCAAAAACTTAGAAAATCTTAAATTGCCTGAAGAGAAAAGTATCCATAAGTTTTATTTTAAAGCAAAATGCCATAAGAGAATTATTTTGAGTATTCCGAGGTGTGATAAAATACTAAATTTCATAAAAAAATTCGGAAGAACTTTTCTAGTAGCAGAAAATGTAATGTTTTGTCTTTACGCTAATTATTAAAAAAACTGAGTAGGCTGAAAAAAAATTGAACATGCTGTTGTTACGGAAACATAATCTTGCATTGTACTGACAGTAGATAATTGAAGTGTTTGGTTATTTTATTACTTTCAATATTTTTCTGTTATTTTCATCATGGTAGTTAAATTAACATAACAGGAATACATTGAAATTGTGTTAATTGTTGGAGATCATTATAAAACATGTCGTGAAGCGGCTGAAGTTTTTAATAATAGACATCCAGATACACAAATAAGCTATGTTACTGTTGCAAATGTCATGATCAAGTTTAAATCAACTGTTGATAATAAGTTTAAAACAAACACTACTACTACTACCAAAGTTTTGCAAGCGGTCGTTGAAAATCCTAAAGTCTCGAACTCTGAGGAAAATATCAAAATCACTTTCGGGTAACGTAACAAATTCAACAGTCAGTATGATTTTACGAGATAATAAATTCTATCCTTACAAAACTAGATATATTCATACACTTTTACCTAGAGATTTTGAAGTTCGTTTCCTGTTCAGTGCATGGTTCCAAGGAGAAGCTATAGATGATTCTTTTTTTGCCAGAAAAATATTATTTACCGACGAAAATCTTAATTTTTTCATAGTTTCGCAATCAATACTCATTTAAAACAAATGTTTTGTGCGGAATTTTGGATAACCAAGTAGTAGTTTCCAATTTTTTAGAAACGACGTTTTCAAATCGCTGGATAGGATTGTATTCTGCAATCCCGTGGCCAGCCAGGTCTCCTGACCTAACCTCGTTGAACTTTTTCCTTTGGGGATTATTACAAGAAAAAGTTTATCTATACAGGCCATACCAAAACGTCGATCAGCTGGAAACAGTCATCATGCAGTGTGCACAATAAGTTACGCCAGCTATGGTAAGGTAGTAGTAACATTCAACCAGTTAAATATCAGATCTAAAACGACTTGATTTCGAAAGTATAGATAGGTCTTAGGTAATAAAAACAAAATTTGCAAAACGTGTAAAAGAGCAAAACAGAGGTTTTGCTTTAACTAGGTCCTCAAAGGTGGTCTACCAAATAATAAAACAAACGTTTTATTCTTTTCTAATTTTTGCAAAATATAAATTAATTTTGTTATAAGTTTAAAATACAGATTCTTTTATGCACGAAAGAACTCGAACGAAACGAGAAATTCTCGCTCTCTCTCGTCTCCGTCTCGTGCTGAGAGAGAAAATTGCTCTTTCGTCTTCTCGAAACGAGACTCGACGGCCTAACTAGCGCGTAAACATGCCGTAATATTGCTGATGATGCATTGATCGAACAATACACCGAGAATTTCCCATTGTTCAATTCCCGTAATAATATAGATCTTGCACGCGTTTACTCATTGATAATTCTATTATTCTGCCATTGCGCCTGTGACTTTGAACACATTTAAAGAAAAAGAATCAAGCAACGCTGAATCATTTATTCTGAAATACTCTCCTTCCTCACAAATCCAGACACTATAAACTGTAAAAATATGATTGTTCAGAGCTAAAGTAAATATTTTTAGATTTTTATAATTTTTTTTTGGCATGTTAAGTAACGTTTTAAAGTCATCTCAAAAAGTCGATCATACGTAGTAGTGGAGAGATAGAAAAATATGGTAAAGAACATTAAAAAGATTTTTTTAATTTTTAGCAGTATATATTCTTTTAAAAATTCATATTTTGGCAATACCATTGGCTTTATATAAAGTCAAAGGCAATACTTTCACGGATATGAACTTCAAGTTGTTAAAACCATTGACGTACATACACGGGGCAGTACTATGTTTGCAAAATCACACTTTTTTTTTGTTTTAGATTTACCAGATGGTGGGTCTAATCACTTTGCAGAAACTGTTAGGGAGATTAAAAATAGGTCTGTATTAGATAAACTGTAACTATAATAGTTTTTTTAATTAAGTAGTGTTATATTTTAGAAATCGAAATATTCTGGTAGAATGTCTTGTACCGGACTTTAGAGGTGATTTAGATCAAGTGAAAAATATAGTCAACAGTGGTTTAGATGTGTATGCCCATAATATTGAAACTGTAGAAAAATTGACACCGTTCGTTAGAGATAGGAGAGCTAAGTACAGGTATGGGAGTATCTAATTGAATTCTTATGTTTATGACTTTTAACTAACCGGGAACTTATTAATGAATTAATTAGGGGGCTCTGTATTATTAAATAACACGATTTATTGTATCGTACGAGAAACAATTAAAACGACATAACTGTACACGTTTATCGAAAATTTATACAACCGTGCAACAAAATCCAAAGTTTTCCTTTTTAAAGTATTTTGGATACGCTTAAATCCAATATATAAGATCAATGTGTGGCTCTCTTGGGTATTTAAGCTAGGGTATCTAGAAAGTGTTATAAGATTAAATTAAATTAGGAAAAACAGAAGCTTGAAGATTTTTTGTTTGAAGTATGTGAGAAACATAAACGACTGTTTCACTCCCTAGGCAAGTAATCAATACAGAGTGTGCAGAAAATATTATAAGATTAATCCAAATTCGAATAAAAAAAACTAGGCCTCGAAGATTTTCTTTTTAAAGTGTTTGAGATACATTTATTTCACTTACTGGTCTGGATACTCCCGCCTATAGTATATAATGAATAGACGGTTTTTGAAAAGTCGAAATTGCGGTAGATTTACTATTGTGGATGGGAAACTGATGTACTTTAAACAATCAAAAATAGAGTGGCAAAAGGCAGGAGAACCTTTTAAATTCCAGGTCACTGGAACGCTCAGTTTAGTGAGTGAAATAGACACTTCGAAAAGATAATATTTAAGTTCTAGTCTTTTCAAATTTGATTTAATGTTATAACATTTTCTGTATTCCCTGCAGGGGCGTAGCTACCGCTATATTAGCTGTATCAATAATGCAGGGCCCCCGACCTTAGGGGCCCCCAAATCCAAAATACCCAAATAAAAAATTACCCTTTCTATAAAAATAATCGACCTGAATTTTAAAAACATGGCTTATCAGGTACTTCGTTTATGTATTTACTGAAAATATTTTTTTGACTCTCAAGTCTGAGGCGGCGTCCATAATTTCCCATCCCTTATAAATAAATATTGAGATCCATGAACGCATGGACCAGCTCTACATTATTATTGCGTCGAGCGCAAAAGTTTCGCATGTCTGGCAAGATAATTGTTTCTTTTTCTGAATATGAGTGATAAAAAAAGAGTGGGGCTGTAAAGAGGAAAAACAAACAAAAAAGAATTAATACTTTGTCAAAACTTCCAGATTTCAGCATTTTTTCAAAACCCAGGTTGTAGTACGGCTGCTTTTGATAAAGTGGAAGCGGCTAATTTTGATGATGATAGTGGTAAGTACCTACACATCTTATTTACATTAAATAATTGTGTACTATTTTTTTGTATTAAACTTACTAAAAAAATAAAAATGCTGCTGCTAAGTAGTTAAAGGAAATGTTTATGTAATAGATAATGTATAGGTATGTACCTATATATTTGTAAACTTTTTTTGTAGTAGGTATAACAAAAAATAAATTCTGTTATAACATAGGGTGACCAGATTTATTTTGTGCAAATGCTAAACAGAAATGGTTGAAAAATAAAAATAAAAGATTGGAAAGCCCCCGCTTTTGTTTTTCGGGTAGCACGTCCAATAAAAAAAGTTTTTATATACCACACATACATTTTAAATGTAATACTTTCCTTTAGGTATCTCTTTTTATTTTTCACCTCTGTTTGCACTCTTTGTTTTAACTTTGGTCTGTTATTATTTGTCTGTTTTTTCTAATAAAAGAATTCCGGGATTCACACAAACGATCTAACAATTAGAAAGAGCAACTGATATGTTTCTGTACATATCAGTGGAAAGTGCAAACTGCACCATAATGGAATATTTTTGTTCGAAATTTTATGAAACTTCGATATACTTGTTTCTTTTTACCTTACTCAAAAAAGCATGGAGTAAAAGGAGTTATCGACGAACATTATAGGTGGTCATCAAGAAATTACTCTTTATTGGCTATAAAACAAAATTATCCAGTAAGTATGAAAGCTTTATATCAAATTAATTTGAGTTCATCCAAAAAAGACGAACGTAGTGAATGTCAAAGTATTATAAATATGATGGAAAGTTATGATTTTATAGTCTTTGTCGGTTTCTTAAACTCTACAACATAAGCATACTGACCTACAAAAATCCAGTAATTTGCTAAATAATCTTCTTGATAATCTGATTGAATTAAGAAAACCAAACTCTTTCAATATCTTATTGGAGGAAGCCACAGTTCAAGCAAAAGAGAGGCATGTATCACCTGTTTTTAAAAATAATAGACAGAAAAAAACAAAACGATTTTTTGACGAACTAGCTGAAGACGAAAGAATTTGTGATCCTGACTCGCGGTATAGAGTAAATATATATTACCATACTCTAGACATTTTAATTTCTCAAATAAAAAAAAGAATTTCAAAGCTTTTCTGACCTGACTAATGTATTTGAGATCTTACAGCCAGAAAAACTGATGTCTTTGTCTAGCGAAGTAATAAAGGGGAAAGCAGCGGAACTCGTTTCTAAATACAAAAGTGATTTAACGGATGAGTTTTACAGCCAGTTAATTTCTCTTAGGTGAGTTTTGAAGACAGAAATTCGGAAACTTCATACTATTAATGAATTGGTGGATTTATTAGTCATACAATTCAAGAGCTTCGCCTCGAGTTTCCCCTGCCTGTTGGTTATATTTTTATCATTGCCGGTAACAACCGCAATGGTAGAAAGAAGTTTTTCGAAACTAAAACTAAAAACTACCTTAGAATATCAATGGGCTAGGAGGGGTTGTCAGATTTAACTATTTTCTCAATAGAAAAAGAATTACAAAAACTAATGGATGCTTTGATAAATATATTCGCAGAAAAAAAAGTCTAGGAGGAAAATCATTTAAGTACCTTCTATTGTAGTATTCGTATTCTTTATAGATAAACATGTTAATTATTTGGGTTTTACCTGTATTTGTACCTATATTTTTTAGAATCGTTGTTTTTTTAGTTTTTATGTATGTTATTAAGAACAACTCCCATTTACGTACCTGTTTTTTTATGTGTTTTATGTGTCTCTACAAATGTCAGAAAGGACTCCTGTTAGTATCTTTTTTTTTGTTACAGAATTGCTGTTTTTTGTTTTTATCATCTCGTTCGTGACAATATATTTTTTCGTTTTTATGTTTTGTTTTTATTATTTTCTGAAAGAGGGGCCCCTTACGAATTTTTGCTACAGAGCCCCTAAAGGTCTAGCTACGCCACTGACTCCCTGTATTAAATACCTGAGTGTCCCGCCTAGTCAGTGAAACAGAAATACAGAGTTGTCCAACAAAGGGTAAACATCCTTATAATTTCTTTATTTTAAAAGATATTGAAAAATATTTTTATAGAGAGAAATAAGGGCAATTTATTTTAAAAACAATTGAACATGAAATAAAAGAACTACTTACTTACATTTAATTTTTAATTTGAAATTCTAAATACGTTTTGATATAAGATGTTACACCTTTAAAGTTAATAGTTCCGGAGCTATAAATAGTTGAAAATCAGTATTTTGTCCAATTTGCATTATTTGCTAAATACTAATTAAACTTGTCACTTAATGTAAAGTGCCCTGAAGAGGAAGAAACAGCCTATCAGCTGAAGATAAGTTTTTTTTAATGTGGGTTCATTAATAACGAAAGTATGGATTTTGAAATTAACATTAATAATTGATACAATTTAAGCGTTGATCAGTGCATCAATTTAACACGTTTTTTATAAGAGGCGATTGTTCCAATAGTCACTCACTCTTCTTAGTATGTTGTTCTAGTTATTATGAATGCAAGGTAAGATTGATTGAATAATAAAATAAACAAGGAATTTAAATCGGATAAAAATATGTGATGTTCTAAGTGCTAAGAAAAAAAAATTCTGATATCTCTTATTGGTACACATTTATATAGTATTATTTTTTAATTTTTTCTTAGACAATCGTTGTCTACACTGGAAAATGCCAAAAAAATTAACACAGATTTAATAACAAAATCCTCAATAATGTTGGGCCTTGGTGAAACAGATCAAGAAGTGGCGACCACTTTAAAAGAATTGAGAGAAGCGGGAGTGGACTGTGTTACTCTTGGACAGTACATGCAACCAACAAAACGACATTTAAAAGTAAGCTTCTATTTTAATTTTTCTTGTAATTGTTCTGTAGGGTATACTAGCTGTCTCTAGGTTTAAAGAACTCCAGTCCATAATTTTTTAGTGGAAATTATTTTTATGTTTTAAGAAAATGATGTATACTGTCTATTTTTTAAATTTGGATTATTTCAGTACAATAAAAGAATTTACGGAACAATTGGAAATTTAAAAATGATCAACATTTTGAAATCCGACATGGTATAATATTGTTTCGTTAAATGGGACTCTGCTTGCTGATTATTAATATGCCTACTTTAATACCTTTACCCTACCTTATTCAAATAAAGTCACAATAAAATCATTATAGATTGGTTTATTTCTGATTTTAGTTTTTATAGTCTTTACTTCTTATTGTTAGGGCTATTAGTAAGGACTAATCATTAAATAAGTAGGTGCCCAATAGGGGATTTTGATTGGCGCTACAGAAGTCCAAAGCCAAACAAAGCCAATAGGATATTGCAACAACAATCTTATGTTTTTTACAACTTTTTAGAATTTCCAAATTGATCGTTTTATCTTAAAAAGAAATCAAATGATTACTAATATTCTTTAATTTACTCAAAGCTTAACTACGACCATGTTTATTTCATATTTATAAAAATTCAACTTATTCAGTACTGCACTCTGTTAGATAGAATTTAGGTTTGGTAGTTTTGGTACGTTAGAAAGTACAAAGTAATTTTATAGAGTGGGAGAGATCTTCATTTGTGTGGCTCTTAAAATTTATTTACTTTTGCCGGCCAAGATCGATCGCCCTCTTTTCTTTGAATTTCAGCAGCCGCAAATTACCTGCCATGTTTAATTAGGCTTTTTTTTATCGTATAAGTTGCATACAACTTTTAAGTGACGAATTAGCTTCACAAATAATATTGGTCAAATTCTAATCTTCTGTAATTTATGGAAGGAAAAACAGTCGGAAATTCAACTAGCTGAAATATAAGCCCGAAGAACAGAAAAAAATTCTTCACAGGACGCCATTTTGTGCATGTATAGCTGACACGAGTTTTTTAATTTTGGATAGTGCAAAATTTTATTCAGATAGCGTGAAACTTGTTTAGTTTATATTCGTATTATTTCAAAGTTTTAAAATTACGGCATTTATCAGGTTAATTTTACTTAAATTATCTTTTTACTCCATCTCCCAAAGTCGCAGAATATTCCGGAGAAGATTTTTGAATGTTTAGGAGAAACTGGGATAGATTTCCTTGTGTCGTGTGATGATTTGCTGTTCTAGTGACCTTTTGCGTTGGGACGTTTCAACTGGCTAGGCGCCGCCGGTTCTGTTTGAGACGCATATGGAGCAAAGAGTAATTCATAATTTATTATTTTAAATATTTTCTACTTTTGTTTAATAATTTTATATATTTTTTATCTTTTACATATAATTTAACTGCTAGTTAAATTATATCTTTATATTCTATTATATTAAATCTCCATTTATTTAATTCTGCCAAAATAATTTTTAGTTCAAAATCAACCGACCATATATGGGGTTTTCAGTTATTATTAGCCTTTGGCATTCATTTTATATATATATATATATATATATATATATATATATATATATATATATATATATATATATATATATATATATATATATATATATATATAACCACAGGTCGATACTCGAGTTCTATTTTTTTATTAGCTTTATACATTTATTTTTGAATATCTCCATTTATTTAATTCTGCCAAAATAATTTTTAGTTCAAAATCAACCGAACATATATGGGGTTTTCAGTTATTATTACCCTTTGGCATTCAAGTAAAATACTTACTTAGACAACAGAAAAACATATATTGGGTGTTTAGTTCATATTAGCTTTAGCATTCAAATAAATTATATATTAATTTCTTACAGCTTAAACGTTTTATTTTTAGTTCTCAAAAAACTAACATTTATTGAGTTTTTATATCATCAATTTGGCATACATATTTACAATTTTACATATCGATCATTCTGTTTCATAAAGTTTAAAGAATTAACCTGGTTATTTATGTTTATAGCTAAGTTCTTACAGATTTTGTTAATTCCATTACTGTCATTCTGTTTTATAAAATTACCGTAATGTAACTGGTTATTATTTATAGGTGTGTGCTTACAAATTTTGTTAATCCATTATTGTCATTCTGCTTAGAAAGTTCCATATTTAACCTTAATGCAACTGGGTTTATTTATTAGCTTAACCCTTAGAAATTTTGTTTTTTCCACTAATGTCATTGTACTTAACCTTTTGTGTTTTATGATTGAGTATCTAGATAGGGCCTAGTCCTTTATATCCATGCTAATTTTTGGTTAAAATTAGATTAAAGTGCATAAATCACAGTTGTAAATTTATATGTAGATTTGGAAAATAAATAACCAAATACTGGTTATAAAAATTGTAGTCTACTATCTTATGGAACATAACATTTTGATATTTGGCTAATTAAATTAAATTGTTGATTGTTTTCTTAAATGTTTTCATATATATTTGAAATTTAAAATTGATAATTTCATTATTTGCGTTGGTAAATTTATAATTGGTATAGCTAAAACCTTTTCCTTGTCATCTTGTCATTGGTGATGTTACATAACTATATAAGGTGGATTCATAAATACTTTGCACCCACGCTCGGCTGGTATTTGACGGGCCACTTCTAACCGTAAAAAGCATAATTTTCTTTGTTTAACTTTTGTTGGTGATTTTCTGGACAGTTTTATCGTTTGCTTAGTTTTTTTTTTTCATTTAAAGCATTAAATTTCAATTTCACTATGAATGAGTAGCACGAAAAGATAAAAGAATTTTAAAACAAAAAAAGCAGACCAATTAAAAGGAACGCTATTTCACAAACACGTGGTAAATTGTCATCGCCTGGCTACTGGCGCCTGCCGTCCTGCTGTCAGAATCTCGTGATAAAATATAAACTTCTGATTAGTCAGTCTGCGAGCGGACGAACGCGGACTTAAAACTTAAACAGTCTGGGCGCGAACGCGAGCTCGGGCGACATTTATGAAAGATTTTACTCTTAGAGTAAGAATAAAAATAGAGTTCATTATTTACATATTTAGCCAGTGCCAAGATTACCTCACAGTATAAGGTCGATCATACGACGATGCCGAGCCTAACCAGGAACTCCAATGTTTATACCAATTTATATTACGGTGAATATGTTTAAACATGATGCAATAAAATGTTCATACAAAGAATGATAATGTGTTTCCAGTATTAGTTTCTAAGCAGTATAAAGAAATTACTTTTATTGCAAAATAGTCAAATACAAACTAAAATAACCAAAGCCTCAGATCAGATTACACCAGTAACAACAGTTTTAGTTAGATATGGCAAAACCGATCGACAACTCCATGTATTAGATCATCCCACTTTCATTTACTAGGGATCCTTATAGTAAAAAAGTATAATAGTCTACAGTAAAGACTGCTACAGGGTCACGTGACCGGCGTCGCTTAAAAACCAATAACGGGTCGTGGAACTACAATAAATTTTAACATTAAAAAAATTAATTTGGTAAAAAATATTTTATTAGATACCAAGCTTTTCGTAGCGTCACTACTGCGAGTGTTTTAATGTATTATTGTGTATTTGTTGACATGGTTCAAATCTTCTAATTATATGTTGCCTTATTCCAAGAAGCACCGTTCTAAAGGTGGGGTGACATTAGAAGAACATTGATTTTTTAAATAATTAATAATTAAGTTTTATTTAGTTTATCTTGAACATTGCGAAACTAGGAGCTTTAATTGACCGAACTATAGTTCGGCAATGTGAGTTTGTAAAAAAATTACCGTTTAAGTTTGGAATTTTCTTTTAATCACTAAGTAAACACCAAAATTTCCTTTTCCAGGAGATATGTCTAATGGAAGATTTCACTTATTTTGGGTCACATGACGTATTGGCCAAGTATAATAGAATGTTTATTTCGTCGGGGGTCATGTAAGAATCCTCAGATGCAAAATCATACAAGAAAGACTCTGAAGTGATTTTTTTGACAGTTACAATAGTTTTTCCTATCAGAGAATTAAAATAATTATAGAATATATCTATACTATATTAACATAGTCAAAGGGCGTCTCACGCTTAAAAAAACGTACTGCGATTTCGAAAATCACTAGATTTTGGATAATTTTCAGCTTCTTAATCAGCAGATTTTCTCGCTTAATACGACCGAACCACATAACGAATCAGTCAGTGCAAATTCTGTT
Organism: Kuschelorhynchus macadamiae; assembly: GCA_030620095.1. Classification (NCBI taxonomy): domain Eukaryota; kingdom Metazoa; phylum Arthropoda; class Insecta; order Coleoptera; family Curculionidae; genus Kuschelorhynchus; species Kuschelorhynchus macadamiae. The sequence goes on from JAUTXW010005496.1 coordinate 1,288,875, forward strand.
AGGGGCTCTGGTCAAAGAAGGCGTCAGCTTTTGATTATCGGCAACGAGATGACTAGAGGCTGTATGTCATTTTTTAGGAGGTTTACACGAGGAACATTTGACTTGAATTGTCAATGGCGTTCTAAGTTTCTGTTTGAGGAACTGGTCTCTGAATGCATATCCTACTGCGCCAAATTCACAAAGGATGATTGTATTGTGTTTTTCTGTGGACCGGAGAATGCTATTAGGGGGACTCCAATTAAAGCAGAACAGGTTCAGTGTCTACTTAAAGCCTGTAGTAATACAAATCTCGTGATAGTGAGCACCCCTCGTTATAGAAATAGACCGGTTTTGAACAGTTTTATCCGTGATCAAAACATATTTTTGGAAAAACAACTTGTCCAGGAGCTCGTCAGCTTTATTCCTCTTACCTTGACTACTCACGAACACCTTATGTACTATGACGAAAGGGCAGAGCTGATCAGTCTCTTGTGCCGTGGTTTTCCAGTCCAACCTGAGAAATCTTCAAACACAGCCAACATCGAGTCAACTTTTCTCATTTCACCGACAAGTCAGCAACAACTCTGACACCATTTACAAATGCTACGCCACAACTGAACAGTCTTGTCATGTTCTACCAGAATGTCAGAGGACTTCGCACAAAGATTGGTGAGATTTCTCTTGCAGTTTCGTCTTGCGACTATGACTTGATATGTCTCACTGAGACGTGGCTTAACGCGGATATTTCAAACAACGAAATTTTTAATAACAAATATGTAGTTTTTCGTAGAGATAGGAGTTATGAGGAACTAGGGTGTCATCGCGGCGGTGGAGTGTTGATTGCCGTTTCTTGTGCTTTTCATGTAACTCTGGTTACTACTCCTACTTATATGGACTTTGATGATGTTTGGGTCCTGGTGCGCGCGGGCAATGCAAGTTTGATTTTGGGCTGCGTTTATTTTCCACCTAATTCTAGCCAGGAGTGCTATCAGTCTTTTTGTGATACCTGCGAGTCGTTGAGAAACAGATACGATAGTCACACATTTTTTGTTTTCGGGGACTTTAATCTTTCTTCGGTGGAATGGGTTTATGAGGATAACACACTTGTTCCAAAATCTCTGCCATCTCCAGCTTCTGAAACTCTTATTGTTTCAATGAGCTTTTTTGAATTGCAGCAGATTGTGCAATCACATGGGCAGAATTTTGGATTTAATATTTGCCAGTGACATTGTCAATGCCTCCATTTTAAAATCCGGTTTTCCCCTCGTAAACATTGATCCCTACCATCCAGCAATTGAGATAAATTTTAAATTAAATATGTTTCTCCAATGAAAAATTCTAATGAAGTTAGCGTTTATAGTTTCATCAAGCGAATTTCCACAATCTAAACCTTTTTTACAATCAATCCGACTGGTCTTTTTTATCAGTAGAATCTGATATAAACAAAATGGTTGAGCGCTTTTATAAGGTCTTGTTTGAAGGTATCAATAATTGTGTCCCCAAGAAAACGGTAGTCGACTGTAAATATCCGAAATGGTCCGACCTTCCTCTGAGAAAACTTATTGGACAAAAGAATCGTCTATACAAAAAATATAAAAGGTCCAATAAAGATGTTGACTATTTTGATTACTGCGACATACGACGTGAGGTTAAGCTTTGGACTGATATGTGCTATCTTGCATATGTCACACAAACTGAATTGCTTATCCCAAAGAATATCAGGCATTTTTGGCCTTTGGACGTAATTTGAGAAGAGATTCTGGGCTGCCCAGTGTCATGAATTATGACGGAGAGGAAATTACTGGTTCGAATAACATCGCTAATGCCTTCCCCACTCACTTTGAGTCTTGCTATTCACGTCACCGTAGTTTAGATTTTAGCAAGATTGGCCCTATAAGTTGTTCGGGAAAGTTACTATCAACCTATTGTATTACAGAGGCGGAAATCTGCAATAAAATAAAAACCCTTGATCTTTCTAAAAAGGCTGGTCCAGATGGAGTTCCCACTATTTTATTGGAACGTTGCTGCGAGTCGTGTTCTAGGCCCCTTTGTAAAATTTTTCAGAAATTTTTTAATCTGGGTTCCTTTCCCGAAATTTGGAAGTTTTCCACTCTCATGCCGATCTTTAAATCTGGGGATAAGAGCGATATTAAGGACTACAGAGGTATTTCCTTGCTTTCGCATATACCAAAGCTGTTTGAGGCAATTATCACGGATCATATCTTTGAGTCTCTGAAGCACTACATCACTAGTATGCAACACGGTTTTTATAGTGGTCGCTCAACAACTACAAATCTTGCAATTTTCCAGAATTACTTAACAACATCGGTTGAGGCTGGTCAACAGATGTTATATATACTGACATATCGAAGGCTTTTAACAGGGTTTGCCATCAGCTTCTGTTATTCAAATTGCAGCGACTGGTTTTTCTGGAACCTATCTGCAATGGATAAAATCGTACTTATTCAATCGCCGTCAGCGAGTTAGCGTATGTGGTTCAATTTCTAGAGAGGTTGTTGTGACATCTGGTGTCCCACAGGGCTCTCATATTGGGCCAATTCTCTTTCTACTATTTATAAATGATATAGTATCATGCTTTAAAGTGTCTAAGTGTCTCTTATACGCAGACGATTTAAAATTCTTTTCACCAGTTTCCCCTGAATCAAATCCACTGCAATCGGACTTGGAAAAGCTTATCAAATGGTGGAACATTAACCATCTTCTTAATGTTTCTAAATGTAAAGTGCTCCGTTTTCATAAACGCATTAAACCCATACTCTCCTCCTACTTCATAGATAACGTGAGTCTTGAAGTTGTTAGTTCCTTTACAGACCTGGGCGTTATTTTTGATGAGAATTTAACTTTTGGTCTGCACATTGATAGTATTGTGCTGAAGGGTTTCAGGCTGTTGGGCTTTATAAAGCGGCAAACAAAACATGTCACAGATACTAAAGCAATTGGATGTCTATAACTCACTTGTTCGCAGCGTTCTGGAGTATTGTTCTACAGTTTGGAGTCCATCGTATCAGTACCACATCGATAAAATCGAAAAAGTCCAAAATAGATTTGCCAAATACCTTTTGTATAAGTTTAATTTTCCGTACCAGGGGTTTATTATATAATACCAGAGCTCTTCTGTGTGGCCTTCAAACCCTTGAGTTTCGAAGAAAGAAGGCACTTCTAGTTTTTCTTCACAAACTGTTCAGTAGAGATATTGATTGTCCGATGTTGCTTGAGTCGGTCGCATTTCTGGTTCCTATTAGGAGAACAAGGCAATCTCAACTCTTTTTTGAAGGATACTATCGTACAAATTATGGGCTTAGCGCATTTGTCGATCGACTGGTACGCAATTACAATCGTCACTTCCCTGATTATGACATTTTCAGTTTAAGCACTTTACAGCTTAAAAGGCGGTTAAACGAATTGCTTTTATGATTGTTTTATATCTATATATACTTTGTATCTATTTTTATTCACTTGTATTTTAATTATTTATGTATTTTGTTGCTTTTTTGACGAACTATTGTGTGTTCTTTTTTTTTCTTTATTTCTATTTGGAATGTTTAGCATTCTGTAGTGTACGTTTCAGAAGGGCCACTTGTCCGCTGCGTGCAACGGCTACGTCCTTACTTGAAATTACTTGAAAAAAAAAATTTTCGCTTGAGTTGGGCAAATTTTTTTATATAAGTGTTGTCAGGTAAAGGAATTTAAATGGTGATTCTTTGAGTAATTGAAACTAAAAATGTGTTCGTAAACATGTTAGAATTTAAGATTTAGGATATTGAAAAATTAAAAAAGAGTCTTTTATTTTTTACTTTCCTCGCAAAAGGAAAATATTCTAGTTGCAAAAAAACATGTTTTCTCAGTTCCGTCGGTTAGTCTGTATGTCTGTCCGCGACAAAGCTTAAGAACTGCTTGTCCTATTTACTTCAACTTTTGGTTAAAAATTAAAGGTCATATGATGATGACGTGGTAACATTTTGGTAAAAATCCAATATGGCTGATCAAAATGGCCGTCTATAGAAATGTTAAAAAAATATTACTAAAAACCTGCTTACATTTTATCCAAATTTTGCAGAAAAATTAAGTGTGACATGACCATCAACTGATAAGTTTTACTACAAATCCAAAATGGCGGCCTAATAAAACGTTATAAAAGTCAATGCAGAAAACTACTGCATCGATTATGTTCAAATTTTACTCAAAAATCAAATATTATATAAAGATAAATTGGTAAAAATGTTGAGACAAATTCAAAATGGGGGAACAAAACCTAATTAAATGTTTAAAAATATCTGAAAAAAGTACTTATCGGATCGATTGATTGATGACATCCCCATTTTGAATATTTATTACTAAAAGTGTATAAATTGCACACTTAATATCGATTTTTTAATCAAATCTGTATAAATGTTAAAATTCGCTCGCAATCTAGGCATTCCTACTCTCATTTTTTAAATATTTGCTAAAAATGTATAATTTGTATTCTCAAATCTGTACAAATTTAAAATTCCGCCACCTGTTGACATTGTCATTTTGGCACCGCTATTTTGAATTTTTAAATACTGACTCTTAAATTTTCCTAGGCATCAATTTTCAGTTTAATCTACACAAGTAACAAAATTCGTCGGCCGTATTGGCGCCGCCATTTTGGATTTCTAAACGTTGACTAAAAAAAATCGGATTTTTTATATCCGAAAGTGTATGCATGTCAAATTTGAAAATCATCGGTAATGGAAGTGGTGAAAAATCCATTACAAGATTTGAACCAGACATACAATCGGACGTGTAGAAAGCCAATAAAAGAGCGTTAAAAGCATTGATTATGGTTTAAAACTCTAACAATAGTATTCATTAAAGAGGTTTAAATTTAGACAAGGTCTAACTTGACAGTTACAGGTTTAAGATGACATTTTTAACATAATTTTTCTAAATTTCACAATTACAGAATGACAAAGACATAAGGCAAACATAACTAAAAACTAAATAACTAATTTCCTTTTAACCTAACCTAATTTATTGGTTTGATTTTAATAATGAAGTAGGGAACGATTATTTCTTTGCTTGTGCATATTTGTAAAAATACCTATTTGCCTCATTAAGGAATAGGTAAGAATCCTTCCTTTTGTCAACGATAATGAAGCATGACCAATTTCTTCATTTTCGTACATCAAATATTTTAACAGGTCATCATTTTGTTTCGCCATATTGAATTCATACCAATATTTTTTGTATCAGTCGTAATTTTTGTGGAGAATTAAATGAAATTAAAATTATCGAGTAAGTGGATTTTTTAGCTATACCGGAACAGACCGACCAACCGACAGTAATGGAAAAACATGAAGATCTGTAAAAACCCGAAACGATGATTTTTTCACGATTAATGATATTTATTTCCTTATGCGGGAAGTGAAGACTCGCGCTGCCACTGGCATTCGTCAACAAATGGCCACGGCTTGAACATGGGCTTCTTGTTTTATCGTAAACATAGGTCGGTACTTTAATTCTTACTCTAAGGTCGATAGAATGTGAAAAATAGGGGAACCATGTTGGCGCATACGCCTAACGTGATTTATGAATGAATTGTGATCTCTACTTTAATTCTTACTCTAAGGTTATACTGATTTGGTATACTGCAACTTTTTTCAACGCATGAACGCGGGCGCGAGAGCTTATATTAGGCCCTAAATCTGAATATATTAATTAGGTTGCCTCGTTTGTGTTTATCTTTTGACTTTTCAGATTAATCTTTGGTTCACGAAACTTAATTATAAAACAGTACATCGCTCTATTATCTTTTCTTTCTTTCTGTATGTCCAACTGCTAAAGTTGGTGGAGCCCATAAATGTCTGAAAATCAAATCGAACCTACGAATCGCCTCCGACTAGCCAAACTAAGTAGCCTTGATAACCACTGTAATAAATTATAATTTAATTTCTAGCATATGTCGAAATAAAATAATCCACTAAACTTGCTTTTAGAGCAAGTAATTTCAATAAAGAGCAAGTAATTTCAATAAATATTTTTTATTTTTACGATTTTATTACAGTATCCCATTACATAAGTCCTCTGGAAAATAAACTCCAGCCCTTGCGAATGCTATGTAATAATTTTTGAAAATCATTATTATAAATATTTTGCTGTTGCATTCTGTCTTTAAAAACAACCGATAGAATTGACAAAAACCACAGAGAAATAGAACATCAATAAGCATATATTACCTCTTATGGCGGGATTTTTAACAATGTTATAGGTTGTTTTTAATAAAGGTATTAAACCCTGTATATTTATAATGATCAAAAAATGCCCATTCAACAAAACAATATTATACGGGGTGTTCCATTTTAAAATAACATTTTATCTTAGTTTCCGATAGCAATTTGTTTTTGTTTTTTGTAAAATTTTGGCGGTACAGATAAAACCTTAAAGCCTTTTTAACTTTTTTTTTTCTATCTTTTAAGCAAAATTTTCAGTCTCCATTGAAATATATAAACGAAAGCCCTGTGCAGTATATTAAAGTATTAGAAAATAGGGATAAGACGAGTTAAAAAATCAGAAACGAGTACTTATATAGTTTTATCTGTTGGTTCACATTAAAAAAAAAGTAACCAAAATTTTTAAATATTTAGACATTCGACAGTAACATTAGTTATTAAAAAAATATATAAAGCTCAAGCTATACATTATTCATGTCATAGTAGGTGGCTATCCATGAATCGTTAGAATCAGTGTTTCAACTTTAGATAGCAAATAAGATGTTTTATAATAGGACCTTTTAACACCACATTCTTAACAATGAGTGTAATAATTTCGTAATTCTGAAGTAACAAAAAAATTATCAGTTATTTTTTTAGGTAGTAGAATATGTCACACCTGCAAAATACAAACACTGGGAGACTATTGGCCAAGAAATGGGATTCCTCTACGTCGCCAGTGGACCGTTAGTCAGGAGTTCCTATAAAGCTGGAGAGTTCTTCATAGCCAGCATTTTAAAGAACAGAAAATCTAATGTTGTGTAATTCATTTTATTCTGCTTTTTAACAAAAAAGTTTAATGTCACGTTGAGTTGGAAAGTGATACCATAAAAAACTGAGACTGGAGTGTATAATTTGTTTTACTCGAACCATTTAGATTGTACAGCCCTCAAACTTAAATATACTTCATTGTTAAAAGAACATATAGTCCTTGTCAACAAAGCAATCCCTATAAAAATAAAATATCTAGGGTTTAATCATTGGTAAAATAAAATAACTAAACATATACTATAAAGTAAGTAACTACATATACAAAAAGTTATAAAGCTTTTAAGTACAGATTTTAGACACAGGACCTAAAATACATGAGTAATAAAAAAAACGAAACATTGTATGCCCACAAACTATCGTAAAAATTCTTGCAAGCATATTATTCTTTTGCTTCCAAGCTACATTTTACTTTTTTCTTAAACAATTTAGGATATTCTATTTTTCTATATATTTGTGATAGATTCAAATTCTTATCATATAAAATTGAATGTTTTACTAAGGTTGTTCTGGGGATTGGAAGTGGAAGGTTCAAATTATGTCTAGTATTAAAGTCCATTTCAATTGTTAAATTTCCTTGTTTTTTTTTTATATGAGTGATACAGATTCGAGTATTAAAAGGCAGGTAAGTATTAAAATTTTATCTCACAAAAAGTGGTTTGCAATGGGACCAGGCCCCAGCTTTACACATGTAACGAATAGCCCGTTTTTGCAAAATAAAAGTAAAATTAAAAAGGTGTTGGCTGCAGTAACCCCAAAAGGCTATACCATAAGGTATGGATTTACAAATTCAAGGCAAGCTGTTCTTGCTACAATAATGCCGAGCTCATTTGAGACAATACGAACAGAATAACTGCCTCTTGCAGCCTTTTGATTTAGATTATTTATATGGTTAATAAAATTCAACAAGTTATTATCTATGTGTATTCCCAAAATATTCGTGTTTGATTTGTTTTCAACCTTAGTATCTGATAGGTAAAGATTATCAAAGTTAAACGTTAAAATATTAGTTTTTGATGCATTAAAACTAAGGTGATTCGTATAACACAATTTCTTAATTAAAATCAGATGTCTCAAGATATTTTTTTTTTCAGTAGGTCTTCATTTTTATTTCGCCAGACGATGGTCATCCGCAAACAGTATAAAAGTTCTGTTTATGTTAAAGTTAATTAAGTCGTTAATGTATACGAATGAAATGGAACCCAAGACAGATCCTTGTGTCAACTCACAAGAAATTGTAGTTGAACTAGACGTCTTGTCACCGTACCTAACTAACTGATTCCAATTTGTTATATATGACTTATACCAGTTGTCGCAGTTACCCTGGAAGACATAATAATTTTTTGAGGAAGACTTCATGATTTATACAGTCAAAAGCTTTAAGGCAATCGCAAAAAAAACTGCAACAAATATATCTTGATCGTTCAAATTAGAATACATTTTTTTCTAGAAAGGAGGTTGCATCTCCGGTAATTTTTGAAAGTATTATATAAGAATGAACTGGTAACATTTTGGTATGAATATAAGATAGCACAACAAAATGGCGGCCTGATAAAATATTTTTAAAAAATCAGCCTGAAAACACTACTTATTAGATTCATTTCATATTTTGTGCAAGCATTAAGTGTGATATGGATATAGAATTTTTAAAATGAACGTACAAAAATCTTCTTCGATTGACTTTAAATTTTGCAGAAAAATTAAATATGAAATAGGGATATCCTGGTACGAATTCAACATAACGTAACAAAATGGCGGTGAGTGTTAATGTAAAAACTATTTATTGAATTTATTTTAAATTATGCCCAAAAATCAAGTGTGCCTTAGGTAGAAACTGGTAAAATATTGGTAGGAATATGTGTTAGTATACAATGTTACTAAATGACTATACTGAACTAAACTAGGTCACACTTCACTATTCATAATAAAAGGAAAGATTCATAACGAGGGAAGTTCCGGCCGGGTAAAAGAAATTGCCGATTTTTTAATAAAGCTGTTTCTTAAGTAAAATTGGACGTATTCTGCAAAGAATACATGCATTTGTGATTCTAAAGTAATTTGTCAAATGTTAGGAGTAATCTACAGTGAACTCTGTGGACACCCCTTTTAAGCGGAGATGTTTCTGTGGACTAGATAAAGACTAAGACATAGGGTTTTACTAAGTGTTCTCTCTGAAACGGGCGATCTGTCCATGGCAACGACAACAAAAAAAAGTAAAAACAAAATTTAAAGGAATGGTATAACATTGAGAAAGTTACATACGATTGGTTGTATACTTTTCGTAGATCTAAAACCAATGAAATTTACAAAGCAATTATACTATCAAAACTTTATAGAGCACCTTCTGGTGGGTTAGAACGTTTGAAAAAAGGCGCACCAGATTGCTTTTTGGAAAATATCAGAAGAAGGTTCAAGTGTGAATCCGGACGACATCAAAGAGTTTACTATTAAAATATCATTTTTATTAGCAGGATATAAAATATAAAAAACACTTACGATGACGATAAAATAGGTCAATTTTTCGTTTTTTGCCTGAAATAAAAATTGCATTTGGTGGAGAAATATGCTGGTGGTAAAATGGCTAAAGAAAGGTTAATTATATTAGTTTTGTTAACAAGATATCGGAATTTTGAGAAACTTCTTTTTTGTTGAAATTGGACGAAAAAAATCGATGTTAAAAGCGCAAATACTGTTTTTCTTAGAAAACACTGCATCCGACCCAGGTAACTTAAAATTAAATAATTTCGATACACTTTTTTTGACTCCCAACACTAAAGCTTTATATCAACCACTAGATCAAGGCATCATACAAAATGTTAAAACTTGGATATAAACTATAATAGTTACCCTTTACTAATACATTTAAAATATTCTTGTTTTTAATAAATTACTCCCATAATATGAACATGTAGTTTTATTTAAGCATTTTGTCTCAAATGCGGACACCTCCATTAACAGGTCATATGTAGGCACGCGTTTAATTTTTGAAAGTGAACTAATAGAACGTAGTACTAGTAGTTCCTCAAAAAAGCGTACTACGATAAGAACACCTTTTTACCTAAAACTGTGCCATGAGTTGCCTGGCAAACCACTAACTCTCTACCTATCATTCAAATATAAATAAATAATCAACATGTATTTTTCGAGGTATGTAACCTTATTTTATTAATTTTGTAATAATTATTGTCAATAGTATAAAATTTTAAATCAGTTTTAGAAAAATTGTAAATGTCATTTTATAATTAGACCACTAAATGTTTTTTAAATTAATTGTAGATAGGTAAGGAAAGCCATATATACAAAAAAAAAATAAAGGAATGAGCAATTTTTGAGAAAGCCTACTATGATAGGCGAAACGTCAAGTTAATCCCATTGTTTGATTTTGAAAATAAACCTATACCCAAGAAAGAAGTCCAATATATATATATATATATATATATATATATATATATATATATATATATATATATATATATATTAGTGATGCAACGATTGTTGTTATACGATTACGATTAGAATGTAAAAATATATACTTAATATATTTTTTAAAAGAAATTTTAAAGAAAATAAATACAAACTATAAACAAAATAATAAATCACAACCAAAACATTTAAAATCTAAGTAAAAAAAGCAAACCATACGCCAAAAAAACCAACATTACCTGATTTTGGCATTTAATATTGGAAATTTAGGGAGGCTAAATTTTTATTAAGGAAACATAACACTTTCAAATTTTCGGAACCAAGTCGGTTTCTCTTAAGACTTTGAATATTCCCTGCTGTCAAAAATAACCTTTTCAACTGAACCGAAGATGGTTTGAATGATAAATATTTCTGTTCCAACTTCTTTAAATTTGGATGCAAATTACTTTCAGACCAATATCTGAAAACATTTGCCCAGTGATCTAAATTAGGTGACCTTGAACCAGTGGCTGAAAATAAGAAAAAGCATTATTAGAGAAGCAGTATTCTAAAATTAATTTGAAAATATATCTTTATGAAAGTCTATATGGCACTGACCAGCATAATTTGACAGTGGCTCTTGCATTTCCACATCGCTTATTAATTCTGGGCAAATATTCCAAATTCCATCACTCGTAAAGGCTTCGGTTGCTGGCGGTTTAAGTCTACTCTCTGGTGTCTAAACACCCGCGCCTTAAACCGAGGATTGAGGATAGTGGGCAAGATATAATTTTCATTTTCTTCGAGATCATTAAACCTTTGGGTCGTGATGTTTTAAATTATCGACAATAATTTTAAAACTATCTTTCTCTTTATCTAAAGATTCTTTATTCAGCATTTTAAAGAAAGATGTTATCAACGGAAGTGCACCCGCTAAGGTAAATAGATCATTGCTGAGTGCCTTTGGAATATCATTGAAGTAGGACAAAAGTTTAATTATTTGTTCAACTAAGATCCACTGAAGAGAACTGAGATCATATAGATATTTAAGTTTAGGAAATGCAGCTTGAACTGCGATACGTTGTTCATTCAATCTATTCTATCATTGCATATGTAGAGTCCCATCGAGTTGGGACGTCTTGTATTAGAACATGTCCAAGTACACTGTAATCTTTATGTGCTTCCTTAAGTATTTTTAAAGCTTTAGTTGAATGACTGAAATGTCCCACTATTTTTCTAGCGATAATTATAGTTTCCTTGATGTCATCGACTGAAAAAATGGCACCGAAAAATAAAGTAAATAAATGAACATTAATTTAGAATTTCGGGTTTTGTTTTTTTTATATTTCCTGTTTGTTACATTTAGTACCAGTTGCAAGAATGAGCCATACAACTGACATGATCTATTTGTGAAAATTTTGCCTTGGCAGTAAGCATGTTTCGAGCATTATCAGTTATTATTACTTTACTTAATAATCGTATAAATAATCGTGTAAATAATCGGCGGTTACGATTAATCGGAAAATCCCAATTAGCGACGGTTAATCGTAACCGTAATCGTAATCGTTTCATCACTAATATAGATATAAATATAGATATAAATATAGATATAAATATAGATATAAATATATATATAAATATATATATAAATATATATATAAATATATATATAAATATATATATATATATATATATATATATATATATATATATATATATATATTAAGATAAACAAATAAATCCTGTGTACCCACAAGTAACGAAACGATAATGGCACCAACTTCAGCAGTAGATTGCTTCGCCGGCGTTAGGGGGCCATTTTCTTGTTTCTATTGAATACTTCTATAGATTCTAGGGATGCACTATAAGAATGTGGCACTACGACTCCAACCGGTGTTATTTAATTTCTAACATCTCCCGACTTTTTCGCGCAGGTGTTAACTCGACCTCCTTTTTTGTGCCATACATGAGTATGGGTACTTTTAGGTAGGAAATAAGTTTGTTAAATTTAGAAATAAATAATGCAAAGCCTACAATTAGAGGCTTGACCCTTTCTTTTGTCATCAAATATAATAACAAAATTAATAATAATTAAGTGTGCAGATTTAACATTCCACCCACTCTTAAAAAAAGAAAAATTCTAAAACAACCATAAATAAAGAATTGATTGAGTGTTTATCCAGGGGGATTAAACTTTTACTAGATGGAAGTTGTGTCTGCTGCCAACTTTGATAATTCAAGGAGTTGCTTGTTCGCGCCAATAAAACTGGGTACCTTGGTCGCTCAGAATTATTGAGCACCAACCACGCGTTGAAAGGAATCGACTAAAATGGGCAATAAAGGCCTTAAAATCCCAAACTGCTGCAAAAATAAATATTGTTGAGTTTTAAATTCTGGATGAAGATTTTTCCGTGTGAACATGCTCTATTATAAGCTCGGTAAGTAAATGGGACTTCGCCATAAGCAGAGGATGTTTTTCATTGTAGGATAACTAAACATATTTTATTCTACCACCCACCCTAAGGAAGCAATTTTTATCTGTGAAAAAGTTTGGGTAATAGACGATTTTTACGAATAGTGTCTATAATATCGTAAAAACACGCGTTTTGTACATGCTTTAATACTAACACAAGCAAAGCTTCTTGTTTCTCCATTGGAGATAAAATGTCTTGATTTATTTTGTCCGTTAATTTGAGGATAGAAATAAATCGCAATATGTATGCGACAATGCGCTGAATTTTAAAAAACGTAGAAAATCGGTTCAATAATAAAATCAGAAAATTGCCACTGACATTGCATGTAAAGACTGATTTCTATGGAACGCCGTTTTACTTTTTAGTCTGCTATATGCCCGGTATTAATTTAAATTGAATGGGACTTCATTATGGCAATTTATTTTATAATATTACAATAAAAATGTAATTTTAACTGAATCCTTGGAACATCTAGAGCTAAAGCCTTCATATAGATTTTTAACTATCAATTAATTTAATTTTCATTATATTATTATAATTAAAATGCATTTTTTTTATTATAATATAATTTTATTACTTACAAATTTGTTGATATCAATATTTATCCAATATTTAAAGGATACATTTGTAGTATTCTGTGGGAAACAATATAACCGATTATCAATTTTTATTAATGGTATTTTCATTTACAGCAATTTCTATGATTCTCTATTTTCATTGAAACCAATTTCCATTGACATCAATGTCGATTGAATAGAAGCCACTCGAATGCATTTTTGTTATCGAAAGTTTCGCCATCTTAGCCTCCCAAAAGAAATATAATGTGTTTATGTGAGTGCGTTCGATAACTCAAATTAATTTGCGAATGTGTCATACGAAAGAAAAGTCTTCGCGCCAAAAAAGTTTTGTCAAATTCTGGAGTCTCTCTGGTCTGGTATTCTGTGTTCTGAAGTATGAGCCGACTTCGTTAGTTTGCGTATTGCGCTAATATTGGATTGCATTCTAATAATCTTGCTTGCTGAATTTTTAATATAATTTGTGCAATAAAAGACGATGATATGGATCGAATTCAAACTCGTCTTTCGCGCGCAAGTACGTTACATCGATGTACAGCGTTTGGGAGTCAAATAGGCCGTAATGCATTGTCATTTGAAAACGTAGAATTTACGCTTCAATAAAATGTTTTTAAAATTATTAAACTAATTATTTTAAATCTATAGATTTTATTTTCAATACTGTTTATTGTGTCCTATTTGTGCAGTTGCAGGCAGTAGAAATCGGGATTGAAATTATATTCGAAAAACAAAAGTGACAGAAATAAGATATTTCAAATTTCCAAAATAATACATTTTCAAAAATGTGGATTGTTACTTACCGTCAGGCTGTTAAGATAAATTTAAAAAATGGTAATTTAGGATATATTTACTATAATAATAGAACAGGTTTTAGCTACTTGTATAGGGCACTTTTGAACCTGGTTTGTATTTTTCCATTGCAAATAAAAACTAAAAATGTCAATAGACGGCACTAGTGCAGCAACTCAAGTAACAAATGTTATAAAATATGAATGGAAGTTTCCCCTGCAATTATTTTACTTGCAGCATTCTTAACTTTTGTTTTAAATTAATTAATTATCTTAATAACGGGCGCGGGCATACCGTTGTAAGTGTATCGTGGTGTTAATCATAATTTTATAAACAATGAGTATTAAAAGGGGACTCGTATGTTGCGTTATAAAGGCTGCTTTTCTAGAAGCAACTAGGCCGAATTAACTAATTACGATGGTTGGGGCTCATCTTGGCGAGGCGAAGTTTTGCAATGAAAAAAAAAAACGGTTAATGGGTGCTACGTATTTGGGGGCCTTTCGGCCACAACTCAAAATTTACATGATGACAAAAAAAGAAAAGATCCTCAGTTTTGTATTTCCCTCGCTGATGTCTCCCGGGGCCCCCACCACATTTGAGCCTTACGCGTTGTGGCCTTTGCATTTCAATCATTAAATCCCCGCAAAAACATGACGCGCAAGCTCTGTGCTGGGGCCACTGCCGACGCGACGGCGGGGCCTGAGGCAGTGGCGGGCCGTGAGTCTATGAAGTGGGAGGGCGAAGGTAAACAATAGTATTCGCATGACGTGCGACGCCGACCAACGGTTCGGCAAACTACTTTCAACACTTCGAGATTTTAGTTTTAAATAAATTTGTATAAGCTATTGTCACAGATTACAAAACAATCTGTGAAGTAAAACTTATTTTCTCGGTTAGTGATAGTGTCTGATTCTGTTGTTGATAGGGTTTATAATTTGAATCGGCCATTGAAATCTGAAATTCGTGTTTAAACGTTCTATCTTTAGCACCTCCACTTTGGGTTTTTACCTATTTTGTTATAATATATATATATATATATATATATATATATATATATATATATATATATATATATATATATATATTACTGTAACAGTGTTGCCATATCTTCTTTTAGTTCCGAATTTCTGCTATTAACTTTGTTTTTTAAATGGGGAATATTATGCCTTTATTTGTCGAGTTTTTAAAATACTGCATATTGTTGTGGGGTATCATTATATATTACTCGCAAAGGCTAACCCGAAGAGCGATATTAAAAAAAATTAGTTTTTCTAAAAAAATCGTTTCAACTAATGTTTAAATGGGTATAAAAGATGTTTAGTGAATAGACAATTTCATTTTTCCCAGGCTTCTTGGAGGTAAGTTAATAGTTTTTGCCAAATCACAGCACTCTAGATTGAAAAATAAAAATTAATTAAAAAATATCATTCAATGTGAGAATTAGATATGGTTGTACTTGGAATATCTCAACCATTGAGGTGGTATACCGCAATGGTCCCAACGAATCAAAACATGCAAACATATACAGGGTGTTACAAATTCGAGGTACAAGCAGTGAGATCTTGGAAACCGTAAGAAATACAATGTCGGTTAAAATAGGGCAAAGTTGCGCAATTTAACATCGAATAATAAGCAGTTGACAAAGTTAGACAATTCTGACTACTTCCGAGGATATACGTACGTAAAATCAACTATATACATTTTATTTTTTTCAGGCTGCCTTTCAAGAGATATCACGAAATAAATTTTATATCTTTATAGCTACTTTTCATTATCAACAAGATGGTGCACATAGATTTGAAATCCGACGTTTCTTCTTCAACTTGTTTTTTGTTAAATAGACCTGCATTTTTTATTTTGTTTTTTTAAAGCCCTTGAAAAACCAATGATGTAATGAATGCACTCATTCATTTAGGGTACTTAAAAATTTCCTTTGTGAATTTGGCGAGATCCTGGTTTTCTGTGTCTAACACATTGTCTTTTATGGAAAAATCTTAAATCTACTGTGTGTGATACATCGTTAGTTTTGGGAGGTCGAACGTTTCTTAATAATTAAATAAAAAATACAGTTCCGTATTAAAAAAAAAATAAGTTGATTTTCAATCTGAGTGTACATACTGTTTTCGTAGGTAAGTATTGG
Source organism: Kuschelorhynchus macadamiae (assembly GCA_030620095.1). Lineage (NCBI taxonomy): Eukaryota > Metazoa > Arthropoda > Insecta > Coleoptera > Curculionidae > Kuschelorhynchus > Kuschelorhynchus macadamiae. The sequence goes on from JAUTXW010005496.1 coordinate 1,305,256, forward strand.
TTACAATTCAGTGTATCAAATTTTAATAAATTGTCTCTAAAAGTTTAAAAGGTGCATTATATAAACTAAAAAAAAACAAAATCTTCGACACCCTGTATCTCTAAAACAAAGCATTTCTGCACATGTCTATAGGAATTTTTATTCAAAATTTTTAATGTAAAAACTACCCCTAAAATTACATTATGACTTTTAGTAACACCCTGTATTTAGGTTCAACATATACTATATGTAGGTACATATGAATATGATTCAACGTTTGAATCCAGACAGAAATCACTATGTCGTGGATTCGTATCGAAAGATTCTCTAGTATCTCTACATGACAAGAATTTGCTTTGAATATTTACCGTTATTACAGTTAGATATGTAGGCATTAAATCTAATACAAGACACAACCATCAATCGGTTTTTATGACCTATAAAACTATCACATATTTTGCCCTGGCTTACATCCGTAATATGTGCGCGAGTACCAGAATATAAGAACCAAAAATAGAAAAAAAATCAGCCTTGTAGATTACACTTGTGTATTGAGCAAAGAGACCTTGTGAACAAAATTACCAAGCTAATAGCATGCTATGTTTTTGTTTTGGGGTATTCTTCAATATAACATGTTCTGCATTCCAACATACGACAGTTTCGGGTTTGGGTAGGTGCAGGACACAAACGCACCCCTCACCCCCTTCCCCCCGAGCTAATAACCCAAGCAAAAATTACATTAATAAAGCATTTCAGGACTTTTACTTCACAAACATTGAAAACTATGTTTTTTTTAGTCTTCATGCTTATGTTGTTCCAACAAGAACCTAGAACTTTTTTTTAGTTATCAAATGTTTGCATCCCCCCTCTAAGACGGCATTCTAAATACACCACTGGGTAGATGTGTTCATTTTTGTATATTCGTATCTTGATCGACACGCAGCTTTGAAAGTGAAGTGCACATACCTATAAATTATAATAATTACTCACACATTAAACAAAGGAGACAAACATGAAAATAGTGTCCTAATTATGAAATAAATATTGTAAATAAATATATAGTGATATACTTATATAAGCTTACTACAGTTTGCTTTAAATAGGATGACCAGATATTTTTAAGAGGAATGTTCTCTTTTTCAGGTCTATGTGCTCTGGTACTCTTACTATTTCCATAAATACCACAAATATCCTCTATTTTGAGATATCTGGGACAAATGATCTCTATTTCGCGAAGTCTGGTGCCATTATCTAATTATTTTTATTATTATTAGTCCATATTATCAGTGTATTATAATTATTATTGTAAGTCATTGAATTCTGCGAAAGTGACAAGACTTTACTTAATTATTATACGCTGGTACCTATTTCTACATGTCGTCAAAATGTACTCCTTTTATTTTTAAAAAAATCTGGTCAGCCTACTTTAAATCACGTTTAAGAAGCCAAAAAACCTGCAGTAGAGCATGTCACCGGCACACAGCTTCCAGGAGAAATTGCAATTTGCCATTACAAATTACAGTGTGTGGTAATCTGTGAAATATAGCTGGGAAATTCAAAACCTTGTTTTCTTTATTTTGGTATAAATATAAACACTAAGTCAAAAGTCGTTGTTATTGCTCTACCATATATGACTGATTGTAGATTAGACCAGGAAATCATCAAAGGATTGTAGAATAGCTTGTTTTGGAATAAGATGTTGGGAAGGAACTAGATACTTTTTTTCATTATGATCTGTAATTTTGTACGTGGTCGCATTTTAAATATAGGGGTGTATATCGTATTCCCCAATGATTTAATAACTAAGTATTCCAAACCGAACAATAATTAATCACGTTTCAACTGTCATTGATTACCTACGAATATCTTTTTTATTATTCGCACCCGACTCGTCATGACGTCATGCACAAAACAGTCGGTTAATTTTAGATGCACATTTAAATCTTCGAACGCATGCTTAGCCAGAAACTCGGGTATTTAAAAATTACAGATTCCTGCTCTTGTTGTCCCAACTTTGCACTAGATCGCTCCACGTCCGATAAATTAAAATTGACACAATGTGCCTGCATTCAATGAAAATTAATATTCACAATTAAATCTCGTACTAACTTTTATTTATTTATTCAAACGTATATTTCAAGTATTTTAATTTCAATGGTAAAGGGTCCGTGTTATATCCTTTTGATGTAGTATAAATGACTATCAAAATAAAAATAATGAGATTATTCTATTTACATTTTTAGGGTGTTAATTGAACTGATATTTAAAAAAAAATGATATCGTAAAAGATGTTTTAATTTTTTTTGATATGCGATAAAAATAAATTATTTTTTTTTATTACATGTCTTTTTAAATCAGATTTGCCTTTATACGGTTGAAATAAATTAATCTCCACAAAGTCGCTATTGCATTCTAATGTTGCTCTAGCGATAACCATTAATACTGAATAGATAGGTGTACTACGTTAGACAAAATAGTACCGGAATAAAAGTACTCATAACGAAGGATCGAGATTGTATGTTATAAAGCAATTAGTAAGACATCTAATTTTGAATAATAAGTAATAAGTAATATTTATTTTCGAAAATATTTATATTGTATAAGTAATTTTAATTAGAGAAAATAAAACTAAGTAACTGATATTATTTTAAACATTTTACAACAAAAGTGTACCGAGGACGCAACATACTTTTTATTTTAATTAAAATGGATCACGCGCAGAACACTTTCACAGTTTGCATGTAAAAACTAGTTACCACATATTGTAGCCAAAGATTTCTCCATTCAAATAAATTATTAAACACCAAAAAATAATTTTTGGTAGAATTATTACAATTTGGTCCCCCATTTCTTATTTTTTTAACTTGAAAGTGGCCAGTGGGAGAAAATTAATAGTTAATTATAGATCTATAAATTTCGATCAACTTATCTCAGAAACTATCATATTCAACAAAGAATCACCAGGGCCATTTTTGTAAAAGATATTTCGACCTTCATTTTTTATAGTTATATAATTGTTCTAACTTCAATATGTTGGCAAATATTGACAAAAGAAACTTTTCTTTTGAACTTGATGAGGGTCTAGCAATGTGAACTTGGCTAGTTCAAAAAAGCTCTTAAGAATCTACAATTTAAAAAAATGGCCCGCTTACTACTTTTCTTGAGGTCCAGCATAAAAATTGGTTCTGCATTCTTCAAAGATTTTTTTAATGAAGGCACGTAGCCAGAAGTCCGGAACGCCTCACGAAACCCTTTTCCTTTTTAGTCTATTTTAACTTAAGATAGTAATTTATTTCTTTAAAATTCTGGTAAAATATTTGGTGGTCCGTATTATTACTGCTATTTGATAATTTTGTTGTGTTGTGATTTGTCGCTGGCGTTTTTGTGTATTAATAAGTAAATAATCAGTGCTTTCACGTAATTTATTAATTTGACGTTTCGATTATGGATAGTTAGTTAAAAAGTGGTGCCTGTAAAAGATCACGCAATGAAAGTTGTGGTGATAGTAATGAGTCGTCAGTTACAAACAGGCAAGTACATCTTGGAATTGGGTCACTGAATCAGGAAATATTCCTTCGGTAAAAAATAGTGTTAAATCTGGTGTGAAACCACGCAAATCCACGAGGATTATTTGCAAATTGAAACGTGAGTGAATGTTTTGTTTCGAAACTTCGACGTTGTTCAAAGAATCAAGCTAGTACAGCTGAAGAAAAGTGAGTAATAACTAAAGTTGCTTTTGGAAAATTGCCAAACGTGGTAAGCCGCATACGGTAGTTGAGGAGCTACTCCTTCCTGCTGCGCAAATAATGTGCAAGGATATGATTAATGAAGCTGCAACAAAACAACTGCTGAATAGCCCTTGCAAACAACTTTATAAAAGCACATTCCGATGTTTCTTGGAATAGAGAACATTAATATCAAGACTCCAGATTTGTAAAATATTTTCAACACAATTGGACGAAAGCATAGATCTTACAAAGAAAACTTGTTACAACTGGAAAGGTGAAATACACGCAAGACTTCTTGGCACTGCAGTGCGATGGCTACCATGTTAAAAAAATTTGAGTCGTTTTTGAAATCCTTTCGATAGGGAAGATATTGAAAAAAATTCCAGCCTTTCAGAAAAAGAGCACGATCAACTGACTAACCTGTCGTGTGATAACGATGTAAAAGTTGTTTTCAAAGAAAATGGCTTCCTTCAGTTTTGGATCCACAATTATCCGAAAATGCTTTAAAACACTCAATTCTCCTCTGCACAACATATCTGTGTGAACAAGGATTCACCATTTGTTGTACTGAAGACAAAACAAATAATAATGTTTCTTCAAATTTAAGAATTGTATCTGAACTTAGGCCAGATTTTGAAAAAAGTATGACAGACAAGAAAATATTCCATTCGTCACATTAAGAGCCGATTTATCAATTTGGAGTTGGATAATAAATACAATTCAACATTGATAAACCACCCCTAATGAATGCATAGAATTATTTTTTTTTTACTTTTGGAGTAACATTTTGAATGCCAATAAGAATGAGATTTTCGATTTAATTTATTGTCGAGTTAATGTATTAAAAATGCAATTTAAATACTAGTTTTGACATAATTGGACTCAAGCATATGTAAAAAAATATAAGGTTGCTATTTAAAATTAGTTTTTTTAGTTTAAGTAAAACTTTGCGTTATTTTGAATTTTTTTGCTTGTGACGATAAATTTCTATTAAAATAAATTTCGCCTAAAATACAACTATTATGACACTCAATCTGCAAGCAGACTATCTCGTATTCACAAGTCATTGTTTAATTTTTCCTTGGGAAAACCGCCTTCCTTATTTGAACCAGTAACCGTTAAGTGTTATAGAGAACTATAGTTAATATCGAAAAAACTTTAACCCTTTGAATTCTCCGTGCGACAGCCAAAAATACATTGTTTCCAGCATTAATGGTAAGTCATTTTAGTTGTAGATTTATTTATTTCTTTGTAAACAAACTGTTAATTTCAATAAAATCGTTGCTGCTCACAAACAGAAACATACAGTATAAAATTGAATTCATTATGTATTAGTCCCAAATATATTTCCTGAAAAACCAAACCTGCTATTTTATATAGCAAAGGCAGCCTACTCAAGTCGTAAACTGAGAATGCCAACTTAGAATTATTTATCAAAATCAACTTTTAAATAGATTGGAACTCAGCGACCAGATTACTCTCAATAAAACACATATATAGATTCTTCAGTTATATTAAATAGGACAAAAACTAATCTATTGATATTAATCTTAATGCCTAGCAGTATACAATAAAAATCAATTAAAATAAAGAAGTAAAAAACAAGATAATAAATTTATCAATTAGCTACGTCATAATAAATACGGCAAAGGAAGTTAAATTGTTTTTGGAAATGAACACAATATTGTTAGCAACATTTGAAGTTATATTACAAAATTTCCTCAGAATTAAAAAATTAATACTAGTTGTAACTTATTTTGCATCAACATATCGATAGAACAAAATCGCGTAATACGCAGCTGGAAGTGTAAATAAGTTTCATATGGCATTCATTTTTTCGTATTGGTCACTGTTTTATTATAATGTTTTTTTTATGTACTTAGAAATATAACTTCAAAAGTAGAAAATTAGTTTAATAATAACAATTCGCCCTAGCAAACGCTATGTAGAACGAGGTGACTTTACCAGGCATGAAAGGCATTTTATCATAAACATATCCCTTTTCTGAAAAACGGTTGCCTTGCGAGGATGTATTATTTGTAAGAAAACTACTACTAAACTCTGAACTAACTACTATTTACAAGTTTGTAAAATTGCAACTTTACAGTGAAATATATTATTCTGATACATTAAAAACAATTAGTTCTAATTTCTATATTATACAAAATAATCCCCAGTCAAAGTCACTTATAGTTATTTCACCATGTTGATAAAAGGTACTATTACAAGGCCAGATAGTGCATACCATTATGAATGTAGGCCAAGTCACATAAGCGAGAATTAAAAATAATTAACGCATGTAATAATCCAGGTTTAAAGCATTAATTTTGGGTGGAATAAAACGTAACACGTTTGTTTCCAACTTTGCTTTAAATTGTTGAAATGTTCCAATAAACACTGAAGCAATTAACTAGTCATTAGTATATCGATAGCTGATTGGTTGTGAATTTAGATTTTGCTTTTGTTTCATTTTTTTTGTGTACAATTTAGCCTCTCCAAATTTTAAATAATCAGTTGCTCTCGGTCAATTCAAGAAATTTAAAACAATTTTTGTCACTGTCCAGAATTATCAGGGACAATTTCGACTCCAATGTCACTTGACCTAAGCCCAAATAAATACGTCGAATGGCCAATATACCTTATTACCTTAAGTATGGCGAATATTTTCTATTTACTTAATATGGAGACCGAAAATAGACGCCTACTATACCACAGCAATTTTGCACTTCAAAATACCTGTTCACGACTTTAGACAATGTTATTGTTACAATGAAAGTATGTCCTTGGTAATTTGGACATCACATTGTTTCGTATCAAAGAAAGTTCTTAAGCGCTACTATACTCACTAAAACACATGGATGGATTAACGGAATAACTACTGTTTTTTAAGTTAATCTACATATGAAAAAATAAACGATTACTACAATAAGAATACTATTCCATATATACAGTTTGGTATAAAATTATATACATAGAGAGGGAACCTTTATTAGCGACTCGTTTCTTCTCTTATTCACAGCAGTGTAAATTCTAGTTACAAAGAATATATTAATCAATTTGGTAAACATAATAAATAACTCAATGAATAAAACTTCAAAGGGGTAGGGCCAATGTTGTTTCTCAGATACTATGTAAGAATATTACTATGAACAATATATTTGAAATATTCGTTAAGTCATATAGAACTTACATTGGAATTAATATTGATTAAACCATTTTATGATCGAAATTACTAGAAATAAATAAATGTTGTAGCTCAGGGCAACCTTACAACATCATTGCCATTGGATAGGCATGGCTATTAACGTTACTAAACTATTACGTCTACAGAAAACTAGTATGCCTAAAGTTTACTACTTCCAAGCGAAAATTTATGTTTAAATAAACTTGAGAAAAGTGATAGCAACCCGATACTATAATATCGTTTTGCAACGTTCTATATGATGTTTGTAAAACGAACTTTTCACCAGTAGTTTACTTTTCGCAACTAACTGTTGTGGGGCGTTTCCTAACGTCAATCAGTTCTGTCATATTAAAATTAGAAAAAAAAAACTATTTTTCTTGACGATAACCTAACCAGGTAGATTAGCCTACAACCGCGTTGCTCAGTGTTGTCATTTTATTTTGCCTACATTATAAAGGTCTATGTTTTTTATCATTTAGCTTAGCGAGACCAGTGCCTTTAGCCATACGCGCCGAAGAAACTAATATGTGCATTAATTAGCATATAGACTGATGAGCGCTTGCCTTTATCCCTCAAAAACAATTTTTAAGGATTTTTTTTCTTTTTGAAAAGTATATGTAAATTGGTTTCATGTTCTACTATATAAAATCAAATATTAATGTAATATATCCTAAGGAACATTAAATAAAGCCTGTGAGATTCCGGCCTTAGCAGCGCCTACCTCGGTGTGGGATGCTATATACATCATTCATTGTATATATTTTTTTTGTAATTTGACTCCTATACTGCTGTATTAATGAAAAGTGTCTCATCTGAGTAGAAGCTCATTTTACATATAGTTGCTGATAGGGCACGCCACAAATCGGAGAGTTGTAAGCAATTGAGGTAAATTTAATTATTGAGATAATTTCGTTATTAGACAGAAATAAGGTGTTTTTGCTACACACATTTAGAATTATCTCCCTAACCATATGGCATACAAAACTGATTTAAAAAAAAATGGTTAAGGCGTGTTTCGTTAACACGGCAGTATAATATTGTTTGATGTTTGGTTGAATGTTGTTTTTGATGAATAATAAACCGTTTATCGGTATTATATTATTTGCTGAATAAAGGCGCTACTTCAAACCAGCTAATCTTTAATTATTACACGACTATATTCTCTTGGTAATGCAGATAGTAGCAATCACATCTCTCACGAAATACATAAAAAAGAAACGACACTTTACAGCCCTATCATAAATATCTGTAAAACATCTCGTCCTTAAGCAAATGCTTTTATGAAATTAAACAGTAGGATCAGAAATTCTTCAAAAATCATTTGAACTAAATTATAGCTTCATAAAAAAATAGTACTATCGATAGTATTTATTTACATTCACTATTTAACCTACAAATCGAAAATTATCAAAATTAGCTTAATGAAAATTGCTATAAAAATGTCAAGTTTCATCTCCTTGAAAAAGTATCTCTACAGAATTATTTGTATACCTCAAAATTAAAGAGAACATGTATTTGGAAAAATATCAGCATGTATGTATGTATGTATGCATGTATGTATATGTATATGTATATATATATATATATATATATATATATATATATATTGCAACTCATGTTTTCCAAAAAAAACGCAAACATCGAAATACCTGAAACTATCAGGGGCATATGTCGTTATTTTAATTCTAAATGACGTCCTCTAGCAGCGCAATAAGTTTGATCGTTGCCTTTTGGGACACCCTATATATATATATACAGGGTGCCCCAAACTCGTTGGTACGTTAGCCGTAAATCCAGATGTAGCCTTTGAAGAAAATGCGTTAACATGATACGATTTTTGAGCCACCCTGTATAAAATAAATGTATAATATGACATTTATCTTGTTGGGTGATATTAATATTTCAACCCACCAAATGTTTGTCTCTTTATGTTTAGTAGTTTCTAAAAAATTGCCATTGAATTAGTGCCATCTTTTCTTCCAATTTTTTATTTAATCTCAATTATCTCAAAAACGGTTAAAGATAAAGGTACAAGTATGTTATAAAAAAATGTTCAGAATTAAACAACGAAACAAAACTAATTAATAAATACAGGGTGTCCCATTTAAGATAACAAAGGTGACGTCACTTCCGCTCAAACCGGAAGTAACAGAAATGTCAAAATATTTTGCTTCGAGAGACCTCTTATCTCCGTTCCAAATTTGAATAAAATTCCACGTTGACCTCTTATCATCCGCTACTAAATTTCACAAATTGGATAAAATTACTTTTTGGCTAACGTACCAACGAGTTTGGGGCTTTATATATATATATTTTTTATATATATATATATATATATATATATATATATATATATAGGGTGATAGATATCACACATTCGAGGCTATGTATGGCATCAAATCAACAAAAATTTGTTCACATTAATTCAGTAATTAATAATGATTGGATCATCGACTTTTTGATTTATACCTAAAGGCTTTTCTTTATTAAGAAATAATACTTCTTATTTTTGGTTCAAACCTAATATCTTGTCTTTAAACATTAATTTATCAAAAAATGAAAAATTAAGTAAGCAAATAATAAATTAATTAAATATTATCTTAAATACTAGTACTTTAAGAAATATGATTTCGATGGGGATCGAAATCTTAAGAACAACTGAAAAATGGCTAACAAGAACAACGAACTGGGAGTTGCTTATTGTCAACAAGAACTTACATGTAAAATAAATACGTTCGAAGTTGATCCCGTGAGAATTACTAAACCTTTTTGATAGATGTAAGTAAAAACTATAATTTAGCAATGTGTTGTGATTGTACATAGAATTGGCATAAGATAATTCTCGGACAGGGGATTTGTTACAATTGTTCTTTTATTTTACATCAAAGTATCTTGAACAATTAACCTCAGACAGACGATTCTTAGAAGTCCGATCACTCACCTCAAATTAACCCACTTTCGGCGTTTAGGTCCAAACACTTCCTGACAAAACAGTCTAAGCTATCAGCTCGATTGAAAAAAACATTGAAGGTATTTTTTACAGGGCTCTCTTGTAATGGATTTTTGGTATTTGGCCTTGTTTCTGAAATGTATATTAGTGAAATAGTAAAATTTTGAAATAAACAAGTTATTGGCCTTCAGTGTCTTAAATTGCATATATGTATTTGATAATAAAAGTTTTGTCCAGTGTAAATTTGTTTATGGGTTTTAAATTTTGTCTTTTTAGTTCTGTGTTTCATGAACATTTTGATATTTATTTTTACTATCTACTTGTGAAATACTTATTGTATGCACATTCGCGATTAAATACCAATTAATTGACTCTTAAAGTTTTATGGATAATATTTAATAAATATTAATACGTAAAGATGTGCACATAAAGGTTTAGGTCTATAAGAACCCCATTGTTTTTGTGATTCAACAGTATCAATATAGAATTACTATTCCACGTTTCGCCTTCGATTGTACGTGGCATCTTCAAGAATCTTTAACCCACGAAATTAGAATACCGGGTGAACTCAATAATACATAAGATATCAACAGCTCTGGGTACATCAATCTGACCATCGCCACCAAGACACAATATAATCATTCTTGAGGCTAATTAGCACATTATTTACAAATATCAAACTAAAATCGGTGAGCAAGAGAAGGTTGAGATACGACAACCCGTCTTTCAGGTAAAAAACTGCTGTATTCTCTAAAATAAAAGTATACAAAATTTTAAAAAATATTCTTGGATGTTATATTACTTAACACTAGATCGTAAAACTTTGTTATAATTTAACCTGCTGAAGAATCAATTAATTGTTATGACATGACATACAAACTCGAATATGCAATATATTCTAGTAGTGGTTATACATATTATATAAAAATATATAATATATTGTATATTCCCTTTATAACAAATCGACTAATGCATTATTTAAACAATTATTCACCCAACTGAAAATATTTTAAAATTGAATAAAAAATACAAAATTAATTTTAGATTTTGGAAGGGAACAAATGATAATGAGTGACTTCCCGAATACATTCTAAAAATATGTTACAATTGTTGATGAATATACATGGAATTCCTACCGATTCTCTTCCTCTTAATCTCAAGAGTTTTTTCACAACGAGCAACTTTTTCAAGGGCATATTAAAATACTATATGTCTGCATTAGGTACAAAATCATTTCGCGGCCACTTGAGCGCCCACTTTCCCGCCATTTTTTAACGTATCTTTTTTGATAGGTGGGCTGGGAGATAAACAAATGACGTCATCGTTTTCCTCACCATTGGCGTCTGCGCTATCATCATTGATGGGTCCGTTTTCCCTATAAAAGGTTGCAGTAATAAAAATTTTTAAAATTATTTTAAAAATAAAATATCGTGTTAAGTACATACAATATTTTTACCATGGGTTGAATGTTGTAATTACAAGGCATCTACCAAAAATGTAAAATAGTTAGTTAATTTGAAAATTTGAAAGACTTATTTGTATGGCTGACAAAGAGATCTGAATAACATTTTAAATCCTTGACAACAAACCAGTAACCATAGTAAATAAAAACCAACCTACCTTTCCCATTCCTTGATTATTTGATCTAGATTATATCTCTTGCGGTAGTTGACGTAAAACGTTCGAACATAATGCTCTGTTTTATTGCCCAACATTTCTGCGATGGCTTTAAAATCTTTGCCGTATTTACGGAAGCCCTACAAAAAATAAATAAATAAATACATAAAAATTACCGTATAGGTTCATTAGAAAAGTTATCTAGGTTGCGCAATTAGATTTGTAATCACAAATTAGTGAAAAGTGTAACAATGCTGTAAGGTTGTGTGTTTACATAGCAATAGCATAGTTTTTTTTCTCAGGAATATAAGTTTTTCGCTGTCTAATAATTTATTGAAGCTTGTAATATTAAGTATAAGTGCATCCTGTATATACAGAAATAAAGGCAAGACACGAAATAATCTACAAAACCTTTTGTTTGTGATTGTTTGAACAACATCAGATTACTTTCAATAACAGTCAGTAAGCAACTAGCCAACGTTGCCAAACTGCTCAATAATTCTGTAAATAGATTTATGCAAAATTTGGAAGATGTCGGACAATTGCAATATTTAAATAATAAACTTTTTGAAAAATATCAAGAACAGATACAAATAAATGAGGAACTTAGAAAAGAGTTGAAGGTTTTAAAGCGTTAATTAAATAGCAAAGAACAGCAGGAATTAAATGGTAATATTCTGATACAGGGCGTCCCATATAAACAAAATGAAATTTTGCTACAAATTATGGAGAAAATAAGCATCACTCTAAAAGTTCCAAATAAAGTTCAGAAAGTCTTTAGATTTGGAAAACTACAAACAGAATGGGTACCCACACCAATAAAACTAGTGTTCAACAACCTGGAGGACAAAAAACCTGGATGGTTGCTAAGTACTGGGACATTGATATGATTATATATATATATATATATATATATATATATATATATATATATATATATATATATATATATATATATATATATATATATATATATATATATATATATATATATATATATATACATATATATACATATAAACCATGAGCTAACGAAACAAAATGTTGATCTGTTTAAGAAGGTAAAACAATTTAAAGGAAAATGAATACAAATATGCGTGGATCAAGGATGGAAAGATTTTGTTAAAAAAAGATACTAGCAAGATTAAATATATTGAAGAAGCCAATTTAAAAAACTAATAACGAAAAATAGTGTTATTCACATAAAATACATAAACATACAAAGTATACGTCATAAAATAGACGAAATTGAATTCAATTTAGGCTGTGATATACTAGCGCTTGTGGAGACCTGGTTATGCAAAGAGGAACGATCTTCATATAATATTGATGAATATAGGGCAATTTCTTCGTGTAGAAGATCAAGAGGAGGAGACGCCAGAGTGTAAAGGGTCTTCCATTGAGGAGGAAAAACGGTATTTTTTTGACTTCCCCTGTATTTCTCAAATAGCCAACCGATGTATTTTAACAAAACAAACAAAAAAAAACAATTGAATGAGAAACAAAAGACTAAGGCCAAGGATGTTGCGTTTTTTAAACGGAACACCCTATATATTATTACATTTTTGGATTCTATGGTCAATTCTAAGTATTTTTTAATATTATATGTCTATCTTCAACTGTTTTTGATTTATTGATGTTTGAAAATTAACATTTTTGCTTTTTTGAACCGTCATAGCACCTAAACGGTTGGACCTAGAGCAAAATAACTTTCACATTCCTATCTTAGTGTTTGAAAAGCTATCTTATGATGCCAGTCAAACAAAAAAACGGAAAGGTCAGTGCCTCACGGCGATTAGATTTTGGGTGTAACAGGCGTAGATACTTTAACGTACTTTTACGATATTTTAAATGTAAACAATTCATATATTGAAAATGCACAAACCAATAAGTCAAACTGAAAACAGAAACAGTTGGGGCAAATGTTCTGACATTGAAAAATTGTGGAATTCAATGGCGTGACCAATTGACTTTTTTTTCGGTTATACAGTGTGTCTGTCCACGGGTTGACTTCGTAAGAGAAAAAACTTTTTTATTTGTGGACTTAGGATAAAGAGTCAGTCTTTATAAAAAGACCTGCTTAGGCTAAAACATTGAAATTATTTGAATACATTTCAAAAACACTATTATTTATTTAATATAGAATATAGGGTGCAAAAAAATTATTTAAAAAAACAAAATTGGGAAACTAACATTATTTTTTGGAATATTGAATTAATTAATTATAAAAAGAACCACAAAACTAGGTAGGTTTGGGACAGTAAATTATTCAAAAGCAGCACCACCAACTTCTGCCCACTTTTCTAAGCCTTATAACAGTTCTGAATTTGAATAATTTAAGTTATTGCTGAAGGGATTCATATATATTTTCTTTTCTAAATATTATCACAAATAAAAATCCATAGTAATATCAGGCATATTAACCGATTTAACGTTCAGAAAAATATCTATTTAATCACATAGGTTTTTACAGTAATTAACTAGTTTTCATATCACAGGCTTGTTATGGTTATCACAGCCGTTATACTCAATCCTTTGGTTGAGCCCATGGCTATATGTAGTGTATCAATATGATGATCAATTCTTTAAGGTTCTCATCAACTCTATTCTTGAATGCATTTACAGATTCTTCCCTCAGTGAGTTCCGGAGAAAAACAATTCTCTTTGGAAGGGTGTGAGTATTGAGTATTTTTCCTTTGATAGCATCAAGGAGTGTCCACGAAGGTGATTATTCTTATTGAAGATAAAATTATAGCCATCTCTATAATTTTAGTAGTGATTGTGGAGTATCTAGTAAGTTTCAATGAGATTACACCTTCGCTCTCCTTTCAAGTGTTGTGAAGTTGTAAAATTTCAGCCTGTTCAGGACATAAATAACTTTGTCATTCTCCTTTGCACATGCCCCACTGTTTCGATCTCCTTAACATAATAGGGACTCCAGATGTTATAACCTTATTCTAAAATGGGTCGGACATGATAGTTGTATAATTTGCGAGTGATCTGGGGGTCCAGTTATTTGATTCTTTAAGTCTTGGCAATGTGAGTTTCCCATTTTAATATGTAAATGCCCAAGTCCTCTATTCATTGACTGTTTTAATGGTGACATTATTTACGGCCTAAGGTATTGTGTGCTGGGAATTAACTTTTAGTTTTTGATATAAATTTGTTCCTAATTGAACTTAATATCTAGTATAGTACTTTTGCTATATTTTCTTAAAAGTCTTGAAACTATTTTAACCTAGTTCTGCACTGGCTTTCATAATTATTTTAAAGCTTTTAAGTTTTCTCACAGATATATAAAATAACATGGATTATGAATTAGACTATCGAGTTAACTATTCAGGTATGCATACTGCATGTCCAGTAAATAAAAACAGGCAACTTTTAAAAAAAAATTTAGGAAACAAACCACTCCTGCTAGTTATATTCGTCTCGAACAATTTGTTTGATTTTAAGAACGAAGAAATAGCTAACCTAACTCAAGAAATGTGATTCAGATGACAAAACTGTAACTGGCCCTAATGCTTTCTTAAATAGTTCTATAGTAGTTCCTGTGTAGTCCCAGTTGTGGATAACCCAGTTTAATAGGGGATCCTAAAAAGAATTTTTTATGTTTTAGAGCGAATATCTGATTTTCCTAAAGCCAGGAACGTATCAGAAGATGACTTATTTAATCCTGCTATAGAAATGTTTATTGGGGATGCTTTTGTTTAGTACAGAAGTATAAAATCTTTCAAAATAGATTGCGAGTAACTCATAATTTGTTTAAAATAATATTTCCTTCCTCCTTATGTTAATTATGAAATTTGGAATAAAGAAAAGGCAAAGAAAACAAAAGTGCCAGTTAAGTTATTTGTTTAGATGTTTATCGCAGTCACCTGCTGAAGTGACTCGAGGTTAAGTATTTAAAGAAAAATATTTACCTGAATATGTAAGTCAATTGGCACTACAGTAGATAGACACTGTAAGTGAACTGATATGTTTGTGCAAAAGGCTAGAAGAGGCTTCATATTTGACCTCTAGGAAAGGTATGTCTAATTTGTGTCTTTTAGATAAGAAACTTCATGTGATGACTCTAGATCTGGTAATTGTAATAATTCTACTTTTAGGGGACGAGAGTCTCTCCCTAATACCCAGAATAAAGATTCTAAAAACAAGAAGCAAATAATTTGCTATAACTGTGGTTTACATAATTGAAACGCGAAAAAAGGTTTGTTCTTGTTCTGAGTGTTGAGCTTTGTTCTTGTTGTGAGTGTTCAAAAAAACTCGACCACAACAAGACTAATGCCTTAGCAAATGGTGTTAAATTATTAAAACTTCTTAACCTAAAAATTAGACCTCTAAGTAATAATTATACTTTTTCAATAGTTAAAATTACAAACAAAGCGGTTTAAGGAATTGTTCATTTACCTACTTTAGTTTGTCATACTTTTGGAATCATTAAAGATTGTGTAGTATGATTCATGCTTTTATTTTTGGTATTGATTTGGCAAAATAAATTAATTTAATTATGAATTTTAATAACAATGAGTGGTATATTCCTAAGAATAAATATGAGATACTAGTAACATTATCTAACAATAGAAACAATTTTAGTTTCTCACAGTTGTACTCATTTGATGTTCTTTCTATTGAAGATTGAGCAAAAGCTCAAACTGTTGTTGATTCATTTAAAGAAATTAGTAACAAAGATAGGTTAGGATCTACTAATAAATTAAAATTTACCATTGATGCTGTTGATGCAAAACATGTTAGAAGAAAGCGTTACTTAATGTCTCCATATATGCAAAAAATAATGAACGACGTTTCTGTATTGAACTTGAAAAAAAGTAAGTAATGGGAATATAGGTTCGTTTTCGACGCTAGAGGTAGGAGACAGGTTCAATTCACCACCATGCCCTTTGGAATTTGTAATGCCATTCAAACACACACACTTCTGGTTAACACCCTCTTTGGCTTGAGTTTGAACTCTATGTATTCAGTTATTTAGAACTTCCAGCCACTGTTAAAATAAGGAGGCTAGACACTATTGATTTGTATAGGTGCAGTTTTTTCAAAACTTTGCTGATTCTACTGAAATAAATTGCTTTGTTGGTATATGCTCCTGGTATAAAAGGTTCATTAAGAACTTTTCTTTTAAGTTTTCCCCATGACCCAAAAGGAAAGAAGAAGAAACAGCATGTTAACACGGAATGATCAAACTGAAGCAGTTTTTCTGAAAATTAAGTAACTTCTCGTATCTACTCCTACTTTGGCACAACCTGACTCACATCTAGAATTTGATTCAATACGCTCAATTGGTTTAGAAGCCAGAACCTTTACAAATTTGAAAATTGCGGTAGTGTTTGATAAATCACCCTGTATATGGCGAACTGTATTGATCTTTTGCAGCTGCAACTTTACCTAACGTATGTACCTTACATGTAACAAGAAGACCTTACCTTAATATTTATGTTACTCAGGAGCCTTTAAAGATCCTAACATTATCTCTAATCTGTGGATAGACTAATTTCTCTCTTTGAATTAACTATTAGTATGGTGTAATTCCTATGCCACTGAGTTAGTTTTGCCTTATCTCATATTAGGTAGTTTGTTCATTTTGTAATGACCTGTAGTATGTTAGAAGTACTACTCTCTAAATTTAAGTATTGTATGTATTACCTTCTCTGAATTATGACTCATTCAATCTTGTTAAGTTTTGCATTAAGGTGCAGTTTTGAATTGTCTATTTTTCTTTCATTTTTGTATGTTTATCCTTCCCTCGTTTTGCCTTTAATTTTTATTAAGTGGGTGGAGCACTGTGGATAGTATGCCGATGTAAAAAAACTCTCTATGGCCACTTAGGGTATGCATACTTCGACATTAGACTGAGATCTCAGAGGGTTAAACTCAAGAATATTTTAATTTACTGTTGGTAAATAAGTAAGTAAAAGTAATTAAAAATAAAATAGAAAGGTAAAACTGTATTACTTGTGTAAAGTTAGAAGTCATATTTAAATAAACTACTCATTTAGTGCCTCTATGTTGTTTACTTAACTGATCTCCAACTGCTTTTTAATGTACATAGACCTATAATCATAAATAAACAAACTGCATCTTGCACCTTAAATCTGAATGGTAAGTACAGCCTAACTCACTACCAAATGTTTAACATAGACAAGACACTCTTGTTTAATCAATCTGAATAACCTTATTTATGGATAACAAATATTAAAAAAAGCAAAGGGAGGAATGCTTAGTTAGCAGTTTTCATACAAAACAAAACAAAAAAATCGTATAATTAACTTCTTAACCTGCCTAACTTTAGACTTTAACGGGAATTTGGCAATGACTTAGAATCGTTGCACTATCCCCCCAGGGGACGCCACGGATCAAATGTACCCCAAGCAAATCAGTATTGGTGTTGACTAAGGCCTTAAATCGACAGAAAAGTAATTTTCGAGTAATACGATATTTACCTGAATCGCTAACATAAGCTCATCATTTGACCAACGGGCATTGTTCCGATGTTTGTCTTCACCCGGTCTTAGGTCGTCTATAGAATCTGCGTGCTTACGTTTCAACGAACTGATGTTCTGTTTATTTTGCTGTATCTGCAACAACGGAGAACATATATTACATTTCATTTTAAAACTGACAATAAGGATAACAATTCAGCTAGGAAACTGTTTCGTAATAATTATTACATGGTCTTTAATAATTCAATATTAAGCAATCTAAAACAAAAGAGTAAAACATATCTTTTCTTAAATACGCTATAATAAAAAAAAACAATAAGCAATAATTTTAACACATAAATTAAGAGACGAATGGTAATTATTTTTTGGGAGAAACGGAAATAAGCACAAGTGGCAGGTTGTTAGAGGCTAAAAACTGTCTTCAACCATTTTCTATATTTAAAACATATGACAATTTACTGCTGTCTACAACCTATAATGAAAAAGCAAAAGCTAACCATAGAGAGGAGGGACAAAGACAGAGAATGTATTTCGTGTTATCTTACGTTTCCCTTGAATTATACAAAAATTAGAATACAACTAAATTAAAATCGTATAAAAATCTTCATCCCTTTCTCTGTGAGCTAGCTCTGCTATACAGAAATAAACCAAAAAATAACTATTTTATAGAAACACACAAGAATAATACACATGTAACTGGAACAGCAAAATAAAATCAAAACCATCAGAATTATGTAATCTCTGTCTTTCATTCCCTCCTCCAAGACTACATAAGTGTGCGGTTGCACAGATCAGTGGCGGCGCTGCGTTGCTAGTTTTCCATAAAAGTAGGTACTGTTACTCACTTGTCTTTGTAACGAGTCGAGTTCTCTCTCCATAGCCTTGAGTAGCAATGTGCCTGCGTTGCCTGACGCCATGGTTGCCAAATCGTCGTGGTTGATGTGCATGCCTTTCGGAGGGCGTCCGCGAGCTCGAGCCCCCCCAGCGCCCCTCTTGCCTCCCATGGGACCCGACGTTGGTCGAGCCAATCCTGTACGTCTAACCGCGAAAAATGTCAGATGTCATATATTTTTTGGGTGACTAAGTAAGAGGAGGTAAACAATAGTTACTTTCAGATGAATACCTTTTTAGTTCATAATATGTCACTAACTTGAATTAAAAAAAAAGATATTTATCTGATACTACAACGTTCATAGGATATGTAAAATGATGGATTTTCCGAATAAATTTCGACGTAAAACCAAATCTTTTTAGCCCAATGCACAGCAACAATTTCTTGTTTATTGGTATAGTTATTTACAGCCTTATGAAATAAACATATCCTTGATATATATAGTTGATATATTTATATGGGATAATAAAAACGAGCCAAGTAGGGACGAGTTTCTTACTCGACAAGTGGTCTAGCATGTCTTATGAAACGAATGCTTTATCTGCTTTGCCTTTGTATACAAAAAAGTAAACTAATAAAAAAATACCAGAAAAAAAATTAAATATTTAAAACACCTCTATTTACTAAAGAGGTTTAAATTTAGACCCATTCTAACTTGACAGTCTCTATGATATGCAACAATGGAAAAAATCATAAATATCTCAATTACAAAATATGATAGTAACAAAAGGAAAACATAAGGGGTGAGGGTGAATCAACAGTTTTAATTGTCATGACTATTAAATCAGGTCTAATGCTTAAACCTTTTACGGGAATCTGGGGGCAAGAGTAAAAAAAACTTAAAAATCCTGTATTGTGATGTCACTGGCCTGTCATGTAAGGTTGCTATGAAAAGTTATGAGAAATGTTTCAATATTAAATGACTGAAAGTGCGTATAGCACTAATACTTTTTTGAATTCCTTGATAAAAACAATATACAGTGCTTGGGCAATTTTCATTACAGTAATAAGATAATGGCCGTCAAATTACATATCCCACATTATGTAACTTTATAGGTCTTTCTAGACAGACGAGTATAAGATTAAACAAAAATGCAAAATAGCTAGCATAACATATTCTATAGATATAAAGAAAAATATAATTCTTTAAGACGATAACAAAAGCATATGCGCACATAGTTGGTTGTTGTCGATTTTTAATGAATACCTTTTTAGTCCAGTATCTAGAGAATCAAACCTCAGGAAAATTAAAAAGCAGGTCATTAAAGATTTGATATCTCTTTTAAACTAGTCAAAGATTTCACTGCGAGAGCCCCCACAAATGTAAAAAAAAAACACAAAAAAGTTCCCAAAATTATTTTTTTGCCAATCTGAGCGAAAATATTATAGAAAGAGCAATTAATTATGCACATGTAAAAAATGAAGGTGAGGATATCTTGACCAAAAATTTTCGTTATGAGTTTTTTTTTATAGTTAAGGGATAAATCGACCCGAGTCTATACTTAATTTTGTCTAATAGTAACATCTCCTGTCAAGCTTCTGAAAATTGTGACCGCGTTGGGGGCCTAAATTTACAAAAATTCCACTAAAAATTATTAAAAAAAGAATTGAAAGGGAAAATCCGTGGATACAATATATGATAGTTATTACCTGTAAACTATCCAAAATATGGAAAAAAACGTTTCATTTTTGTTTTGTTAATGTTTTTACGGTTTTACAGATTTAATCATATTATAAGTGTTTATTTTAAGGACCTGCAGCACTTGTATCGCATTCAAAATCGCGCTTTGTTTGTGTGGTAAGTAATCATTACATTTGATCTTGCTTTTTTGTATTTTCCAGGATTTTTTCGAAAATCTGATGACCAACCGCAAGTAAAAGAATCTCAAAAATTATGACATTGAATTACATTTGGTATCATTGGTAAGCATGAAATATCTACTTTCTAATGAGTTTTTCGTTTTTTCATCGAAGTATTCCAGTTTTTGAAAATTTTAAATAGCATGATTGTTGAACTGCTTGTGAAAAGAAAAGAAAATGGTAACCTAGATACTACTATATGTGTCACAAATAACAAAATGGAAAAAAATCTATATAAATGGAAAACTGAGTAAATTTATTCGGTGTTGAAAGAAGCTCTGTGATACAAGAGAGGTACAAATATATCTGGTGCAGAAATGGATCAGTTTTTGTGTGAAAAAATATAGTGACCAAGCAGTTAAAATCCAGAATAGTGCAAAGATATAGACATGCTAGGTATTTTTGAGAACAGAAAAGTGACAATAGAAGTTTACAACGTCAAAAGTGTATATATGTTGTAAATATAGCAATACTAAAAATAACACATTATGCTAGATAACACAAAAAACTTTGAATTAGGTAACTTGAATGTAAAATCGCAGTGCATTTTGTAGATGTAGGGGGGTAATCAAAAATAATAAGATTTTTGTATAACAGAAACCTAGGTAAACCCTGAAATCTCCACATCTCTGATCCAACCTCCTGGCTATAAAATAGTAGAAAACCTTATATCCGCTGCGACTTCTGCAAATCGCAACACATATTGTTCAATGTGTTTCCTTCCTAGTGGTTCGTCGTTTCTTTCCGCGGAGTATAAACAAGTTTTATTGAATGTTCAGTGTGAGCTTCTTGGCTCAGTGGTAAGATGCTCGGCTTTGGATGCAACGCACGTGTGTTCAAAATTCCGTTCACGTGAATTAATTTTTTTTAGTTTTTTTTTAACAAAACTTATAATAATTAATGCGTATTAGGTTAAGTGTGGATTGGTTAGGTTTGCTGTAAAGAAAGCGCCCGGCTAACAAAATTTCGGGCCTATATTAAAACAATATTTTTTTTAATAGAACCTATACTGGTAGGTAGATCTGTCCCCACTGACGGCATCATTATTTTCTTCATGTTTATTAATTATTAAAAAAAAAGGAGTTTATTATTAAATATTATAATTACTGGTCTTACTTTGCTTGTGCCACACTTGGAACCTTTCGTAAATATATTAGAGCTGTGCGCCTGTAAAACCAAGAAGATGTTAGATTAGTTATGTATTTAACTTTTCTTGTTATAATTGATTTTATTTATCTAGTAATATTTAGTGTAACCATTATAATAATTATACGTAGTAAAAACTTAGGGTTGAGCGTAATTTAAGTAGCTTGACTTTTTAAGAATTTTAACTAACATAGACAGTTATTAATACAAATTATTATTATTACTATCTATTCGGTTCGATTTAACTCAGAAACAGAATCATATTTAGGAAAATAATCATCAGAACCAATTTTGTACAGTATTATCTTTACTTTCATTTTTAGCATTTACAAAATTGCTATATTCATAAAATTTTGGTAGATAGCAAAAAAAAAATAAATTTAGCACTTTTTTTTAACTCGCAAGCAACACATTTTTCATGTTGCATACCCTATACCTTAATGCAACTATTTTAGCGATATTGACAATTTCAGATTTTGAGAGGCTGTAAAATCTAAATTATTGCATACAATTTTTGATCAGAAAGTCTGTCTGCAAACAATCTGAAAAAAGTTTAATGTCATGTTAAATTACTGAAAAGTGACACTAAGATAGGGGTACGCAAATTAATTTTGTCTTAAGTCGAGGCATTTGGATTTCACAGCACCTTAAAACTTCAAATTGTGAATATTTCGAAAACAACTGAATTAGGTATGCTACAAGATAGGAATGTGCAATTAATTTTGTCTTAAGTCGAGCATTAGATTTCACAGCCTCAAGAATAATCGCAGTGGCGCAAAAGCGGACTTTTGCGCAATTTTAAATATATAATAAAAAAACTGTGGTATCCCATTAGAAAAAATACCACATTCAAATGGACCAACCTGTATATTTGAAACTAATATCAAATAAGTGCAATAATTCACTCTATGAGTTTTAATGTTTTGGTAAAAAAAGAATTGCCCAAATTTTTATCGTACATAAGCTTAAGAATAAAAGCACATTTAGCAGCCAACTCAAAAGTTTGGATTTTAAAGATATTAATAAGTCCATTCTTATAAACTCGTTTAATAACCTAAAAAACAATACAAAATATTTACTCCTTTTAACATATGATTGGTATTCCTTCTGACCTTTTTTATATACACTATATCATTATAAAACGAGTTTAAGAAGACGTCTTCATCGTGTAACATTTGCAATTACACATATTGCGTAACCACACAAATTTAATTTAACAACTGTGCAATAAAGTTCACACCCAATTCTAAAGTAGCACATTACCGTCATAGCGAATTAAAAGTTGTACAGATTACAACGCGCTGGCAGAAAAATAAAATGACCAATGAAATTCAAATATCAGCTATTTCTATTCATTTAATTATAAATTATTATTATATCATTACAGATTATTATTTGAATTATTTTGCATTTTTGTTTAATAACCTATTTAGTTACCTCCAGTGTTGGTAGCAGCTGTGACACAAGTGCCCCTTTGGGCTTCGGTGGGTGATGGAACAAAATACGCCGCAGTTCGAGCAGGTACCCCCCTCACCCTGCACATACACGAACAACAATCATACACCAAAGGTAAATTGATATAATGATGGCTACTTGAAGAGTGAGTGGTTACCACAGAAATACAAAAAATATAGAAAGTCATTCATTTAAAAGTTCCAATCTACGGATAAACATGCACTTATGCATTTTAGGGATGAATATGCACTTGAAAATTTTTGAAATATAGTAATTTAATTCTTTGCTATGTTTTTTAATTTGGGGTAGGGATCCAAAAAGAAAAATGAAATATTCAAAAAGTCTACGTTTCGCAGTTTATTATTGAATCTTCAGGACAATTTTAAGGATTTGACTTTCATAGTCATATAAAAAAATACACGAATAACACATAGGTAAAAAAAGTGAAAATCACATACATGGGTTCAACGGTTGTTTAAGAATAGCCTATTCTGAACGAGCTGGGTTGAATTCTTTTAATTAGTTGTAGTGCTTCATTTTATTGTTGTAACCCATGTATGTGATATTCACTTTTTTTACCTGTGTTGTTCGTGTATTTTTTTATATGACTATGAAAGTCAAATCCTTAAAAAGATGCAATAATAAATTGCGAAACGTATTTTTTGAATGTTTGACTTTTCTTTTTGGATCCCTACCCCAAATTAAAAAACATAGCGAATAATTATCATATTGGATTGGTAAAACAAGACATAGAAGAATAGTAATTTAATGTTACAAAAAATACTTACTAGAAGAAATGCCATTAACATATTTCCTAAAATATCATTAACTTATGATTTAATAAAGGCAAAACAAAATATTTTGTTTTTAATAAACCAATGCAATGTAATAAAAAATCGAGATATTTGTTTTTCTGTCCATTATTAGAGCTTTTAAAAATCTAGATTCCAAAATTGTATTACTCTACTACTATTGAATATTAAAGGAAACGATTTGTGACTTAATCGTCCCACTCCAGAGGTGTAGAATAGGGATAACCCAGGAAGATTATAGCTCTAAACTTTTTACCAACCGATATAATGAGTTCTAATTTATTTTGTCATAAATCTACTTCCTTTTTAAATTACTGCCGATGTGAATAATATCATAAAGACGTTAATCTTGGATTTTTTACAGTAGGCTGTGATAATGTTTGAAAACAAAATGAATGCGCCCGTCGAACTGTTGCTTAAATTAATTTAGTTCAAAAATGGGTAGTAATTTGTTGAGTTATTAACAATGATTTTAAACTTTGTTTTTGGGGAATCTCAGAGAAATTCTGCAAGAGCAGTTAGGTGCTAATCACAAGAAAAACTCTATGCAGAATCTTCCCAATAGAATGACTTTTATTGCTGTGTATAATCGCCTTAGAGAGAGTAAATCATTTGAACCTACTGCACAACTTCGCGCTCGACGAACTTTTGATGAACACTTAAAGCAATAGGTTTGCAGTTTGCACCCATGTCTTTAGGAAAAAATCCAGGAATGATTACCATCCGATTTTTAACTTCATGTTAATTTTAGTCACTGGTATGTACAGAAGTAAGAAGAAAACAACAACTTTCGTCATTAGTCTTATTTACAGATGAAGTGTGTTTCACATTAATGAAAACCCTCACGCTGTACATGCGTGCATTAATTTAAAAGAAACGTTAGGAAGTCATTTTATAGCGTCATATTTTCTACCAACTAATTTAAATGGCAGAAGTTATTTGAGTTTTTCAGGAACCATCCTCTCGAACTTATAGCCCATGTTTAACAGACAACGTATGTAGTTTACGCACGATAGCGCGCCAGCATGGTTACATAAGAATTTTGCCCGCAATGGAATGGACGAGTAGGTGTACCAGCGTAATGGCCCTAACGCTCGCCAGATTTGAACCCAATAAACTAAGGCATTTAAGGTACTTTAAAACAAAAAGTGTATTCAGTCCCAATTCTGCCTACAATAAGCATTCTTTTGCTTAGTATACACTACAAACACTTCTTTAACAATATTAAGAAATACGCGAAAGTGTACTGAAGCAAATGGCATTTATTATCATCAAATGTTGTGAAGTTTAAAGTACCTCTTAAAATGTTAGTTTAGATAAGAGCTTTAGAACCAGTGGTGACTAAAAAGTCTTGGTAGTAGCTATATGTTCAATTTAAAATTCACCTTCTCAACTATAGAAACCATAGTAAATAACCATAACCCAATGGTTAACACATTGTGAAACTGGGCTTTAAACCCTTAAAATTAATATTGAGTTTTCCTTTTTTTTTATTATTCGAATTTTGGTTTAATAAATTAAATAATAGGTATAACTTCTTTTCTTATTTTTTTTTAAGAAAATAGATTTTTAAAATTAATTTTAAAAAATCTTATAATTATAAAATTCGTTTTGCCACAATGACCAAAAAAATGAAAATGTCTCAAAAACTGAGCTTCCTAGAAGAAATTTTCCGGGCGACAATATGCTACGGGTATCCTTATTCTGCCCCTATGAAGTATTAAAGTCAAATTATGTCTTATACTGAATCCTCGTGTAAGTATGCTGTGGTTAAAAATTCACTATGCAATCTCGTTTGTTTTTAGAAATATCAAACAATATGTCGTTTTTAACAATCGGGTATAATTTTTTTCTTGACTACAATATATATTAGAATGAAAGTATGGTTGATTAAATAACACATTATCTTGCATTTTTTTACCATAATAGCGTTGCCATATATCTGATCCATTTCCGAATCTAAGGTACTAGTCTTAGATTTTTAAATGGGACACTGTAATTGTTCATATTGCTGTTATATTTTATGTATAATCATATGGTATTTTTAGCATTATGACATAAAAAGCTATTTTATATCTCTTCCATTTCCGAATTTATGGAACTAGCTTTAGGCCATTTTTATCATTATGACATAAGCTATATTTTATAATATATTTTTAAATAACCAGTGGGTTACCAAAAACGATTAATTTACATCAAAGTCGTCTGGGAACAAAAAATTCCTTCTTTTAGCCATTAAAATTCTTTTATATACATTTAAATCTCACCTAAACAAATTTGTAATAATCACTTAATTTTTCATAGAAAAAAAATGGAGCCTGATCGGGGTAGCTAGAAATATATTATTTGCGAGTGATTTGATACTGATACCAAAATGCAGTTTAAATTAAAAAAATCTGTACATAGGACCAAATATGCATTTCCAAACAATGTTTAGTACCCATAATATAAAAACGCGCTGGTTTGAGGGTTGCACTGAGAATGCTATCGTAACTCAAAATAAGCAAACATATATAGTGTCCCACAAAAAAATACATACAAGGTAAGTAGCAGAAATTTGGAAATAAAGACATGGCAACATTGTTGTGATAAAAAAATTTAAAAATAATATCCTAATTAGGCAACCAAATTATCCTGTAAAAAATGATTTTGTATGGGCCAGTGCTTTGTGGCACCCTCTGGTATAAACAGTTTCATCTAACACTACAATTTTTAATAACATCAAAGAAACAATTCACAGTTGATAAGGTATATTTCTGTAACTTAAGCTTTTAAATTGAAATAATATTTAAGAAAACATAAATATTTTTTTAAACAGTCAACATTTTTACATTTGGTAACTTATTTCTAATGGTTCTATATTCTCTTTATTTCTGTGGGTTTTACAGCATGCATGATATGCAGGGATAGAAGCCTACACGATGTGACATGTATATTAAATCTGGTCTTGATGATCGTTAGTAAAGCTTGGTTAAATGAATGTTTTCAGCACATCTATTTAATTGCTGGATATATAAAATATAGAAGTGATAATAAGAAAAAAAATAAATTCTGCCTTTTGTTAATAAATAGAAACTGTAAATGTCTTAAATGGAAACAGAATCCCCTTCATATTTAAAGGTGATACTGAGAATGTGACGCACTAAAATACTTAAAATTTAACTCAGACTTAGAGCCACATTTGGTTTTAACCAGAGCAGAGCAGAAGTTATGCAAATTTCCCAGTTGGCTACTTAAAATACTCAGTGCCAGATATTCGTTAAGTATTTTTATTTTGAAGATATGAGTATTATCGAAACATCCATGTGCAACACAAAAAAATGATAAAAGATCCTGCTTTATGAAATATAAACACAATCACTCTTAGCTTTTTTGCTTTCTGCGATATCAAAATAAATTAAAAATCACCTCCATACCAAATTACTATCAAATAACAAAAACTACTTTTATTCTCACTAGTATTTTAAAAATGTAAACCTTTCAGGGCGTTTTTAAACTGTTAAAGAAATAAATTTTATTTCTTATTAGTATCTATCGCCAATTTTACGTTTTAATATTCGTCTATTATCTTTTTGCCTAAATATTAGTCCGTCTATTTATTTTTATGATCGTTTTTTACAATATATCTAAAATAGTTGAAACAAATATTTTAAGGGATTAAACAACAAGAGATCGGTAAAAAAAGGTTTAAACCCAAGTAAATTTAATATTTTTGCCAAATGTTACGAAATGTCATGTCATTTTAAAAAATGCGGTTTTTAAAAAGTCTGGTTTCTGTAAGTAATGTTCTATCAATTTTATAAATAAAAATCATGGTAAAAACAGATAAAGATACTCATCGCAATTTGTTTTCAAGCAATACTCTGCGAAGCTCTAGCTTTCACTCCTCAACTCCTACCTCCCATTAAAAATGCTAGGTTACCTTAAAACGACCTTTCCATGTATTTTTTATAATAAAATAATACTTTTAACAACAAACAAAACTTGTGATCATTTGAATAAAAAAAAAATGCCAAATATCTAAAACATTTAAAGGGTTCCTAAGGAATCAATATTCAAATAAACATTATATTTGACCCATTATTAAATAAACAAAATCGTACAACTACCAATATTAAAAATAATTCTTTGAACATTAAGTAAATCAAATTAATTAATCATGATTAATTTGTGAAATATAGATAAAACAGTTTATTTTTTTAACTTATATTTTGATTTACCAAGGCTGCGATAACCGCTTTTTTCTTTTTTACTATGAGTGTGAAATTTTTTATTTCAATAATGCAGGAATCTTTCTTGAAAGCAAACAAATGAGCAAAATGAAAGGTACTAGCATCGAGTAAAATGAACAAAAGTACAAAGTATTTTGTCACAAAATATACAGAACAGAAAAAAAGAATCACAAGTTATAAAAAGTTTCCACAAATGATGTTGGGAAATAAATTTCTTGCCCCCGTGAATAAGCAGAAGATGGTTCGTGCACATCTAATTTGGGTCTAAAGAATCTACCTGCGAAGCAGAATCTCTGCTTGATTGACCCGGTCTACTAGATGTCCCACTTTTACGATTAATGCCTCGATGAAAAGTCCATCTCTGTCAAAAATCTTTTATTATAGACAACATTCTAAACCAGGACAATATGTACTTTTACTGTTAAGGGACCACACATTGAAAAACGGTTTCGGTCAAATTTTTTGGATTATAATATGTGATGAACTTATGGTCCTTTTAACTTATTTTCGCGAAAAAAGGAAGTCGATCGGGCACTTTTTCAGCTATAAAAATATTGCATCTATAAATGGGTTGCTTTACTATAAACACATTTTATCAAATAATAAAATTAGACCTGTAGATTGTCTAGATAAAATGATTATGCATATTTTAACTTTATTTACAGAGTTTTAATTTTTTGGCCTTGTGTCACAAATTATGATCTGATTTTGCACCACCTGTATTGCAAACTAGTTCAGTATGGCTATAGTAATTTTTTGGGAAGTCAAATGTGTCGTAACCAAAAAAAAAAGTTGCACCATGTATAACTTTATCGAATGTAATATGGTCACTTTATAGAAAATATGTACGGTTTATCAAGTCCAAAATTTGAATAATTAGAATAATTGTACGGGGCACTTTAAGAAAACACCTATCTTGAACTTTTCGTCTTACTTTTAGGTGATATATCATACACCGTACGGTTGCGTATGCTGTATATTAAGTAAACAGTAATATAATTACTAATTTGTATAAAGTGATTTGTGTTGGATAACTAAATTTAAAATATTCGTAGGTAATTTGGCCAAAGCAAGAACACAGTTTATTACAGGTTGTTAATCAAGTAATGTCACCCTCCGTCGGAGAAGATTTCACACATAACAAATGTACATCTTCATAGACCCTCTAACACACTGCCTCATATGGGAAAATGAGGAAAAGGGACTATAATAATGTAAAATGTATTTTGTAATATCTTTTCAATTGCTGCCCGGTTCGAGGGAAAAGGAAATTTATCGGTAACCTTTAGTTTGTAATTTATTTGTCATCGATTATACGAAGCCCTGCTGTATCATTTGACCATAATCGATCCCCACTACAGTCACTTATATATATTATATATATATATATATATATATATATATATATATATATATATATATATATATATATATATATATATATATATATATATATATATATATATATATATATATATATATATATATATATATATATATATATATATATATATATATATATATATGTATATACATATATATATACATTCCCTATTCGTTACGATCATTTTGATATGAGATTTGTTGGGTCTAAAATTTATACCAAGGGAATGGGACGAGGTTAAAGTGGAAAAAAGGGTTATACTCCGGCCATTTTTTGAAAACAATTGAAGCAGGTATGGAAAAACCAAATATTCTATAAAATGTATTGTATCTAGGATTACAATAATCGCTTGTAAGTCGTTCAAAATTATTCACTGTTATACAGGGTGGTCAAGTTTTGCAAATTTACCTTGGATTGAATTTTTTAAAAGGAACACCCCATATATTTTACTGTCATATTAAAGATAACATCGCCAGCTTTCAGAAAATACCCTATTTGATATCTTTCTAACCAACAGTTTTTTAGTAAATTAACCGTGAAACCAAAATTTACTCATTCTAACAGAAACGGTATTATATACGTTGCTTAAATTGACTACCTATAATATAAGGAGGCCATGATATAATCATAAATGAAAAGAAAGATTGACATTCTTGTCAAAACCGCAAAGTGTCAGAGAATTGGCATCAATTACCATTGTTTTTTGACGATAAGCCGAGAAATTGTTAAGTAACAATGAGTTTGAATACTCCAGAGTTGATAAACATGACTTTTATGTTGGGCGAGTGTCAAAAAAACCCTTTACTAGCAAGCAGGGTTTATGCGGTACGATATCCCGATGCCGAAAAAAAAACCAAGACCTGAAGCTTTTGCAAGTTTATTAGACAGGTTTCAAGAAACAGGCAATGTTGCTTTTAAGAAACGTAAAGTAATTAATAAACCAGTTACCAATGAAGATAATGCTTTGACAGTGTTATTAACAGTGCAAGAAAATCCACACACAAGTACCAGGGATATTGAACGCACTAGTATTAAACGGATTCTGAAACAACATAAATATCATGCCTACCACATTGAATTACACCAAGAACTGTATGATCGCGATTACGTCCAACGACAAGAGTTTTCAATTTGGTTTTTAAATACAATTTGGGATAATCCAGGTTTTGTAGATAGGGTGCTGTTTTCAGATGAAGCAACTTTTAAAAGCAACGGCTTGGTTAACAAACATAATATGCACTATTATTCAACCGAAAATCTACATTGGATTCGTCAGGTGGACCATCAAAATAAATGGTCAATTAATGTTTGGGGAGGTATAATTGGCTCTCATGTTATAGGACCATATTTCTTTGAAGAGCATTTAACGGGAGAAGTCTATTTATATTTTTTGAGAAATGAGTTGCCCGTATTGCTCGAAGACTTACCTTTAATGTTAAGAAATTCCTTATGGTTCCAACATGATGGAGCACCCCCGCATTACCATAGGCATGTGAGACATTTTCTCAATAATTGGAAAGGAGAGTCTATTTAAATTTTTTGAGAAATGAGTTGCCCGTATTGCTCGAAGACTTACCTTTAATGTTAAGAAATTCCTTATGGTTCCAACATGATGGAGCACCCCCGCATTACCATAGGCATGTAAGACATTTTCTCAATAATTGGAAAGGAGAGCATTGGATTGGGCGAGGTGGACCAGTTAAGTGGCCTGCGAGGTCACCCGATTTAACGCCACTAGATTTCTTTTTATGGGGACATGTTAAAGAAGAAGTTTATAAAGAGGTTCCAACCACAGTAGAAGATATGAAGCTGAGAATAATAAGCAGTTTTCGCAACATTTCAGACCTGACTTTGAGAAAAGTGAAACTTTCATTTATGGATAGACTCGAAATGTGCCTTCAGCAAAACGGTGGTTTAGTTGAACATCTTTTATAAGTTTTAATTACATTGTTTTTGTTGATTTATATTAAATTTTTTTTTTGTAAAAAAAGATCTGTTAGTAATACTGTCAAAGCATTATCTTCATTGGTAACTGGTTTATTAATTACTTTACGTTTTTTTGAAAGCAACATTTCCTGTTTCTTGAAATCTCTATGATAAACTTGCAAAAGCTTCTATCTTGTTTTTATTTCGGCACCGCATCATCAAAGAACAATATTTATTTATTTACTGATGTCAATATTCTGACACTTTGCTGTTTTGACAGGACTGTCAATCTTTTGTTCAATTTATGATGATATCATGGTCTCCTAATATTAAATTGTCAATTTTAACAACGTGAATTCAGAGTAATTCGTGTTAAAATGAAGAAATTTTGATTTCACAGCTAATTTACTGAAAAACTGTTGGTCAGAAAGGTATCAAATATGGTATTTTCTGAAAGCTAGTAATGTTATCTTTAACATGAAAGTAAAATATACAGGGTGTTTCATTTAAAAAAATTTAATCCAAGGTAAATTTGCAAAACTTGACCACCCTGTATAACAGTGAATAATTTTGAACGACTTACAAGCGATTATTGTAGTCCTAGATACAATACATTTTATAGAATATTTGGTTTTTCCATACCTGCTTCAATTGTTTTCAAAAAATGGCCGGAGTATAAACCTTTTTTCCACTTTAACCTCGTCCCATTCCCTTGGTATAAATTTTAGACCCAACTAACCTTATATCAAAATGATCGCAACGAATAGGAGAATCAACTAAAATAATAATATACCGGGTATCCCATTTAAAAAAACACAAGTTTGGTTCACCACGAACTTTTCAGACCACCCTGTATAATGGGTATAATTTTAAAACACAGCGTTCTTGACTATCAATCATATCCCAATTTTTTTTTTTCAAATTCCTCCCGTTTGCCCACAATCGTCCACCCCATTTTGGTTGCACCACCCAGTATATATATATATATATATATATATATATATATATATATATTGCTGGCAGAGTATTTTGGAATCAAGTAATCCATTGCAAGCTTTCCATACAAAACTCTCCTCAATATTTAATAAGTCATTTCTCATAGTTCACGTTAGGGTTAAGAACAAAAAGCCATGGATAACGAGGGGACTCAGGGTATCTGCCAAAAATATGAGATGTCTCCACTGGCTTAAAAAATATTTTATAACCAACTCATACTTTTGTGACACTCAAAACATTATATTTATATTTTTCTAAAATATAGATCCATTTATCGAAAAACAATAAATTTTGCTAAGCAAAGTTACAAAAAGAATCTTGGAAAATAGTAAACGAATTTCGCCAAAAGAAAAATTACATTTCACTGATTCTAATGGAACATGTAGTGAGCTGAATGACTTTTATTGTTCTATAGCTGCTAAGCTATCTTCTGATTTTGTACAGAGGGGTGACTACAGATACTATTTACAACATATTAATGTGATGGATTCATTTTTTCTTTTTTCTACTGACGCAATGGAACTTGGCCAGATTATTTGTGGTATGAGAAATAAGAATTCTGCTGGGTGGGATGACATGGCTGTAAAAGTGTTTGCTAGACTTCCTCATAATGTTTTGAGTGTCCTTAGTGAGATTTGAAGATGTTTGAAGTTGGCAATTGTAATTCCACTGTTTAAGGGTGGAGATAAAAAATTCCCCATCAGACTTTCGCCCAATTGCTCAGCAGAGCACCTACATTGTCAAAAATTACTGAAAGAATAGTGAAGAAGAGTTTAGTTGCCTTTCTGGATCAGCATAATTTTCTGAGTGACGCTCAGTTTGGTTTTCGCTTAAACAAGAACACAGACGATGCAATTTTCTCATTCTTGAAATCGCTATACTTGAATATGAATCAGAGAGACTTGGCTGCTGCAACGTTTTGCGACTTGACTAAAGCGTTCAACTGTGTAAATCATCAAATATTGTTTCAGAAACTGGAAACTTATGGGATTAGAGGTGTGGCTCTAGAATGGTTTAGGTCTTATCTCTCGGGTAGAGTTTTATTTATTAACGACCTGAGTTATCTAGATATCAAGGGCAAGTTCACTCTTTTTGCTGATGATGCAACAGTCTTATGGCACGACAAAAACCCCCGACTCTAAATGAATCAGTTAATAGGGATCTCAACAAAATTAAGAAATGGACTAACTAATGCAAATGAACTAACTTTAAATATGAACAAAACTGGTATCATAAATTTTAAATGTACACTTAATATAAATTTAGATAACATAATTGTGAAATCTCTAAATGAAAATAAATTCTTAGGACTGTTCGTTGATGATAAGTTAAAGTTTGAGGTTCATATGTTAAATTTAAGAAATAAACTTGCTTCTGGCTGCTATGCTCTTCGAGTTTTGAGCCTGCAACTTGATAAGTCAATTGTTCGGAATTCCTATTTTGGACTAATAGAAGCGCATCTACGATATGGCATTTGCTTCTGGGGAAATTGTACAAGACAACTTTTTAATGCTATATTCAACCTTCAAAAACGTGCGGTCAAGTATATGTGCAAAGCCAGTGTTCGCGACTCTTGTAGGCCGCTATTTATTGAGAATATATTGCTGACATTGATCTGTATTTATATCCTGGAGTCTGTATGTCTAATTCACAGCAAATTTCAGAATGATATCTACTCTGCATCTGTCAGGACTACCTGGTCTTCGAATTCAATTGCTTTACCTATCCCATCCTCTACCCGAACAAAAAAGTTATATATATATATATATATATATATATATATATATATATATATATATATATATATATATATATATATATATGTATATACGGGGTGTCAACGATATCGTTTTACACGATGCCATTCATTTGCTTTTTAGGTTAGGATATTTATATTTGGGTTAACGAAATATGGTATTAAGACACATATTTTTCATGAAAAAACAATTGAATATTACTGCCAGTTTTTCCGATATCAGAACCAAGTTCAGAATTTCAAATGGAACCCTGTATATTATTTTACATAGTTTGATAGAGCTTAGAATTACCTTTTCAATGACATATCACAAGTTATATTTTTTTTTTCAAAATGGCGGACCAGGAAGCGCTTTTTCAAAATTCAATAAGGCGGTCGTTTCCCGATACCGATGAAATTTTGTTTAACAAATTATTAAAATATTAAACAAAATGGGGTTTTCAATGGATTTTAATCAAATTTAAAATCAAATTTTTAATTTATCACAAAATGGGAAAAGTTTAATTTTTTCTTTAAAATGTGAACTTTTTCTTAAATTTTCTCAAAGATTTTAAATAGAAAGTTGTATTTATTAAATATTAGTATTAAAGTATATCTTATTAGCTACACGAAACCGCATAACAAGCCGTATTTTTGCTTTTTGTTTCAGAAAAAATTGACAAAACCTTGCCGATACACATTTTTGCTAATACATAACATGAAACAAACACACACATATTATTAATCAGAAAATCCTGGAATATTTTTTATTGTTTATTGATAAGTAATTTTGTATTATTTTGACATTTTGTGACTGTTGTCTTATTTTAGGAAAGCGAGAAAAAATCACAAGTAGTATTAATTTTATTTTACCAGTAGATACGGTGCAGTAACATGAAAGATGACTTAACTAAGATAAGTATATCGATGTCTTGGAAACAATTGCATAGGGATGCCATTATAATTTTCATTAGATTTAACCAGAAACGTCAAAAGTACTGTTTTGTATCGACATTTCTGATAACTTTCGTTACATTTTTACACTGAGAAAAACAAAAAACAAAAACAAAACCGCATAACAAACCGTATTTTTGCTTTTTGTTTGAGAAAAAATTGACGAAACTCTGCCGATATACATTTTTCGTAATACATAACATGAAACACACACACCCACACACACATATTATTAATCAGTAAATTTCGGAATATTTTTTATTGATAAGCAATTTTGTATTATTTTGACATTTTATGATTTTTGCTGTCTTATTTTAGGAAATCGAGAAAAATTCACAAGTAGTATTAATTTTATTTTACCGGTAGGCTTTCGGTTTTTCCGGAAATACCTAGACCTAAGTCAAGAAGTTTAAAAAGAACTTTTGTTCAAAATTCAATATGGCGGCCATTTTCTAACACTGAAGATATTTTTGAATTATAGGTAGAAATAATAAACAAATATGGGGGTTTTTATTGGGTTTAATGCTAATTTAAAATCAAACTTTCACAATTAATACAAAAGTCACTCAATTAAATGTTCTATGCGCTGCACAGACGGGCAAAATTGAAAAAACCTGGCCAAAACTTAAACGATGATATGTAGTAATAAAATTTCCTTAATGTGTTTATGAGAAATAATATTGTAAAAACTAATTAACATATTTGTCAATTGGCTACTAATCTGGTGGAAAATTTAGTAATATAATAAATAAATACTTGACAAAAACATAATTATGTGTATAAAACCGAATTTAAATTGTTTTAAAAAATACTGCCTACATTTTACTGTTTTTATATTATTTAAAGTCATCAACGGCGTAAAATTAATAATTAATAAACTAATAACAGCATCATTTATTCTCAGAAATAATGTCGCATAACTAATTATTGTTTTTAATCCCCGGACCCGGAGTCTGAGTCACTTGAGCTATTAATTTCTGAGTCTTCATTAGTAGTATTAGTGGCAGATCCCTCTGGACGGGGGCTAATAATAAATCTAAGACTTCTTTTTCGAATGACTTGGACTTTCGCCTTGGAAGTTTTCGCATGCTTAATATGACGGGATCAGACGATATAAGCAGTCTCCAAGTTTTGTTGCCTTGAACACTTTCGGGAAAATCCTTCTCTATACTTCTTAATGTCTTTATTTAATGCCTCCTGGGCCTCGTCAGATAATTGTCCTATAGGCAATAAAAAAGATTCAATAATATCTGACGAGTTAATTAAAATTTTGTGGACCGTATTAGGCATGTTGTATCAAGGATATTTTTGTACAAGTATCCTAGCTGTTGTTAAAGCATAATCTTTAAATTTTTGTATATTTATACGGTATCCACTAGATATAGTTTGCAAAAATATTATTATTATCAGTGGTATGATAGCTCAATTGGTTAGGGCGATGCGCTAGACACGCAGAGGTGCGGGTTCGATTCCCGCTCGTACCATAACTTTTGCTACTGATCATATTTTTCTAAAAAAAATCACTATTTTCACAGTTTAACAAACTGATTAAAATACTTCTACTTAACATCTATGTTGTTGAAAGACTTGGAAGAAGCCACACATATATAACACTTTTTCGTGGATGTCGTAGATGAAGCAGCATTGCACATTTTGCCATCTACCATTGTAAAAAGTAAGTTGTGTTCAATGTCCTTGTGCCTACACTAATGGAAGTAGGTGTAAGGTTTTCTATTTCATTCTGCATGGTATTTATTTCTTGAAGTGTTAAATCAGTGGTCTCATGTATAAATTGAATTCTGATTGGACGAAAAGCGGGGTGAGCCTGGACGTGGATTTTGCCAAACTATTTTGTTTGTAGATTTATTTGGATCGTCGCATGTTAATAGAAGTGGCAAAAAGGATGTTAAAAATATACTGGCATCCGAACGTTCATCGCTGTCAAAATTTTGCTTGTATTGGCTATACCTAAGTGTCAAACAAGCAAGTTGAGGTTCTGTTAATGTTTCCAATACATCTTTTTGCACCTCCACTATACGATGGGCAGTATGGTTTAGTAAGGCTTGTAATTTTACTTCAGCTTTTTGCCCCGTGATTGTAACTGCATCCCGATTTGGGTAACAGCGCCCCTTGGCCTCCTGAATCTTCTTATACGATGGAAAACGTTTTTTTATCTTCACTCCTTATGATCTGATATTGGTGTCTATTTGCTTTAACAAATACTGACAATGCTTTATCACCAGATAGCTGATCAGCTTTTTCAGCTCTCTCTTTATATGCCTTTCTATAGTTCTGGGCCCTTTTTGGGGTTGAAAATTGTACATCTTTTATAACAGCTGCAGCATCTATACTTCCTTCAGCGCGCAGACTCATTTGAGCAGCATACACAGGCTCTGAGGAACTCATTGTTGATCCAACATATTCGGTTTGTCTTCGTTTTGTTCGTTCGCTACTAGTCTGGAAATTAACAGCAGGGCGACCACCTAAACTCGCTGTAGGTGATTGCACAAAAAAATGAAATTTTAAATTTGTTTCCAACCAAGTTTTGTTTTGGGCAAAATATCTTTCTTGTATTGGGCAGTCTTATATTTTAATTTAAAATCAGAAAGAAAATGTGAAAGCTTTTGTTTAATTACATTAGATAATACTTCAGGGCAATTAGTTAGATCTTTTACATACGAATGCAAATATTCGCAATTAGCTTCAATTTTTGTTGAATTGCATGTCAGTATTACTTCAGAAAGCGTTCTCATACTTCAAACAACATTTTCATCCGGATCTACGTCCCTTGATCCTGAAATAAATAAAAATAATTAGCCCTAAACGATTTGAAAGCGATAAATTGGGGAAAATTCCAAGTGACACAAAACAAAGTTGATTAAGTTATTTCAAAAAGGCAGACAAAAGCGGAAAATATTTTTTCTCCATTTACTATTTAAAGTATTCAGCTACACAACTTTCCAGAAAGTTAAGCCCGGAAGATCCCGGAAGTTTACTAAAATATTAACAATAAAATTAAAACTATAATTTTGCACTACTCCAGAAAATTATTTCTGTATAAAATACACATAATTAAAAAATATTATTATTTTATATAAATAGTATAGCTAAAGGTACTACTTACCACCAGGAGTACAATCCATTTTACTTTGAGCACTATAATGTCTACAATATGTACACAAAAACAGCCAATATTTTTTCGCAAAAACACTTACGCGAACAACATTTAACATTCAACTATTGCCACCGTATTCAACGAAGAGCGCCATCTACGGAATTTCTAATTTTAAAAAGCCCAATCATCTATTAAAGCCCCTAGACGCGTAAATGTGTGAAATGGCAATCTTCCCGAATTGGGGTTCTGGCCAGCTTTTTGAAA
This sequence comes from Kuschelorhynchus macadamiae, assembly GCA_030620095.1. Taxonomy (NCBI): domain Eukaryota; kingdom Metazoa; phylum Arthropoda; class Insecta; order Coleoptera; family Curculionidae; genus Kuschelorhynchus; species Kuschelorhynchus macadamiae. Next base: position 1,343,943 of record JAUTXW010005496.1, read on the forward strand.
TTTTGCCCGTCTGTGCGCTGTCCGCCTTGTTCTTGGCATAGTGTAACTCTCTCAACATTTTCCGCGAGCAGGTTTCGTAAATGCTGTTCTGAGATACTCTCAACGGCTCGTCTTATTCTATTTTCTAACATTTCCAACGATATTACAGGAGTTGCATACACTTTTTCTTTCAGATGACCCCATATAGAAAAATCAAGCGAGGTTAGGCCATCGAATTGGTCCATTGGTTCCCACCCAGTTCTCACCAAATCGTTCATTCAAGTAATTTGCAACAATTCTTGAATTATGAGCAGGGGCGCCATCTTGTTGGTAAACTAAATCATCATTTTGCTGCAAATTATTTATAAAATGTTCAATTTCATTTTCGAGAAAGTCCAAATACATCTCGCCAGTTAAAGGCTGATGGAATAATATTGGACCAATAACGCTTAGTCCTACAACGCCTAACCAAACATTAACTCCAAAACGTTCCTGGAAGGCACCTTCTCTTACTAATCTTTGATTTTCCTTTGCCCAATAACGAAAATTATTTCTATTAAACATCCCTAGATTAGTAAGCCTTGATTCGTCCGAAAAAATAATCTTATGATGAAACACAGGACTTATTCTATAATTATCTAAAAACTAATTGCAATAAATAAGTCGTCTTTGGAAGTCATTTTCAAATAGGTGGTGGTGAATTTGACACTTAAACGATTTAAACCCGTGTTTCTTTAAAATTTTTCTGGCGCTTTCATGGGACGTATTGCACTGTTTGCCTAATTCACGTAGGGAAGCTGTACGGTCATACTCGATGTACGCTAAAACGTTTGTTTCCACTTCTTCGCTTACTACGAAACCATCATTGCCATTAGCATGGACACCACCATTATTTTCATTTTTTAAATGTTGTACTAGCCAAGGATAATATGCATGTGAAGGAGCGTCACGATTCGGAAAGCGTTCCTGGTATAATCTCTCTGTGTCCCTTGAATTTTTGCGACATTCCCCATAAATAAGGAGCATGTCAATTTGATGTTCTCTTGAATAAACCATAATATTTATTTTTAAAACTAACTAGAACCACTTCTCAGTGTAAAAATGTAACGAAAGTTATCAGAAATGTCGATACAAAACAGTACTTTTGACGTTTCTGGTTAAATCTAATGAAAATTATAATGGCATCCCTATGCAATTGTTTCCAAGGCCTACTTAGCTTAGTTAAGTCATTTTTCATGTTACTGCACCGTATCTACCGGTAAAATAAAATTAATACTACTTGTGATTTTTCCTCGCTTTCCTAAAATAAGACAACAGTCATAAAATGTCAAAATAATACAAAATTACTTATCAATAAACAATAAAAAATATTCCAGGATTTTCTGATTAATAATATGTGTGTGTTTTTTTCATGTTATGTATTAGGAAAAATGTATATCGGCAAGGTTTTGTCAATTTTTTCTGAAACAAAAAGCAAAAATACGGCTTGTTATGCGGTTTCGTGTAGCTAATAAGATATACTTTAATACTAATATTTAATAAATACAACTTTCTATTTAAAATCTTTGAGAAAATTTAAGAAAAAGTTCACATTTTAGAGAAAAAATTAAACTTATCCCATTTTGTGATAAATTAAAAATTTTTATTTTAAATTTGATTAAAATCCATTGAAAACCCGATTTTGTTTAATATTTTAATAATTTGTTAAACAAAAATTTCATCGGTATCGGGAAACGACCGCCATATTGAATTTTGAAAAAGCGCTTCCTGGTCCGCCATTTTGAAAAAAAATATAACGTGTGATATGTCATTGAAAAGGTAATTCTAAGCTCTATCAAACTATGTAAAATAATATACAGGGTTCCATTTGAAATTCTTAACTTGGTTCTGATATCGGAAAAACTGGCAGTAATATTCAATTGTTTTTTCATGAAAAATATGTGTCTTAATACCATATTTCGTTAACCCAAATAAAAAAATCCTAGCCTAAAAAGCAACTGAATGGCATCGTGTAAAACGATATCGTTGACACCCGGTATATATATATATATATATATATATATATATATATATATATATATATATATATATATACATATATATATATATATATATATATATATATATATATATATATATATATATATATATATATATATAATATATTTTCATTCCGGGTGTACATCCGTTCACTACTGTCGTTCTGAAAAGAACAGTTTTGCTGACGTTTCGCCAAAATCACATTTGGCATTTTCAAAGCTTTCTTTCTCGCGTCCGAATAGAGACTGTATATAGTATAGAGGTTATTCAATTACCGTACTGAAAAACAAAGTACAACATTAGTTTTTTAAGAATATTTCAAAAACCTTCAGGAATTTTGAGATAAGTGTAATAATAAAAAATGTTGATCTGTTAATTCTGTATCGGACAGAAAAAAAAATATATATAGGGTGTTCCATTTTTCCACATTACTATTGAGTTTATTCAATTATCGTACTGAAAAACAAAATACAACATTAGTTTTTTAAGAATATTTCAAAAACCTTCAGGAATTTTGAGATAAGTGTAATAATGAAAAATGTTGATCTGTTAATTCTGTACCGGACAGAAAAAAAATATATAGGGTGTTCCATTTGAAAAAATGTAGAAAAATTATTTTTTATTTTGCAACGTTTGACATGGAATTTGGGTCACCCTCTATAAGTAAGACTTATAATACTCATAGCAGAATAACTATAAACCTTTTGCAGTAAGCTACTAGGTTACCTTAGCTTTTAAGATGTTTTATCTAATTTTTATAAATATTTTAAATGTAGACTATAATTTTTTTTTTCTTCGATTTTACCTTTTTTCTCCGAAACTATTAAAAAAAGAGAGATACTATTCTAGGAGTCTGTAGACTAGGTAAAGAGTGTTTCAAAAATGTAAAAAAATATAGGGTGTTCCATTTAAAAAAATACAACTCTTATGCGCCACTATTTTTTGTAACACTAATAAAAAATATATAGGGTGTTCATTTGAAAAAATGGAGAAAAATTATTTTTTATTTTGCAACGTTTGACATGGAATTTGGGTCACCCTGTATAAGTAAGACTTATAATACTCATAGCAGAATAACTATAAACCTTTTGCAGTAAGCTACTAGGTTACCTTAGCTTTTAAGATGTTTTATCTAATTTTTATAAATATTTTAAATGTAGACTATAATTTTTTTTTTCTTCGATTTTACCTTTTTTCTCCGAAACTATTAAAAAAAGAGAGATACTATTCTAGGAGTCTGTAGACTAGGTAAAGAGTGTTTCAAAAATGTAAAAAAATATAGGGTGTTCCATTTAAAAAAATACAACTCTTATGCGCCACTATTTTTTGTAACACCCTGTATAATCAAGAATATTTTTAAAATGTGCTCTCTAATCAACAGCATATAGTGCTTGTATATATATATATATATATATATATATATATATATATATATATATATATATATATATATATATATATATATATATATATATATATATATATATATATATATATATATATATATATATATATATATATATATATATATATATATATATATATATATATATATATATATATATATATATATATATATATATATATATATATATATATATATATATATATATATATATATATATATATATATATATATATATATATATATATATATATATATATATATACCGTGTGTCCAAGATAAAGAGTGGATAACATTGGTAGATTGGAAACCATAAGAGCTACAGCTTGGGTTAAATTAGAGAAAAGGTGCTCAATTTAGTTTCCAATCAATGCCGTTTACAAACCTAAAAAATTCCAAACCGTTCCGAAGAAATCCGACAAAAACCGAAGAGGTGCATTTTTGTTTTTATTTTTTTACAGCCCTATTTTTAAAGTTGGATCAAATTTGAAAACACATTCTTATAGCAGTTTTTTCTCGCCTACAAGATTCCACTGTCACAATTTTTGTCTGACGTTTCGTCTCCTGTCAACCATCATCAACTTTGTTTTTTCATACGGCCGCCATATTGGATTTTTTCATTTTTAAAATGACCATTTGAGTCCCATTTCAACGATGTGTCACTTCATCAACTTTATTTTTCCTACGGCCGCCATATTGATTTTTTTAATTTTTCAAATGCTGCCTTATTTACGAACTTTGTTTTTTCTTATGGGCGCCATATTGGATTTTTGCAATTTCAAATTTCTCGTTCAATTCTTATTTCAACGAAGGTTGATAGGTGTTAGGTACGCCTCGTAGGTACCCACCAATTTAAAAAACAAAACTAGAAACCTTTAAGTAGACAACACAAAACGATTTATTTCAAACTTAACTACTACTAACTACTTAACAGACAAAAAAGAATTTAAATTAACTATCTTACTTTACAGAAGGTGTTCAAATAAAAAACCATTGTTTTCTAAACACAAGTATGCGCGTCGGATAGTTGCATTTAATACATTTTGCAGGACATCTGGTGTTATGGTTTGAAATGCCTCCAAAACCAGTTGACGTTTATTTTAAAAAAAATCTAGTAGCCTTTTAAAAACAAATTAATGACTTATGTCAAAATCAACAATGTAAAAATTTGTTGATTCTGACATTTTGTTTACAGAATACAGATTTTGCTTATCGAGTTTTTTAAATTATTGCATTTTTTATTGTTATTTATTAGTTTTTGTTTGCTTTAAAAAATGTTTACAAAGTTTTCTTTTGAAGAGAAGTACGACATGCTAAAATGCTACATTTTATGTCATAGCAACACTCAAAGGGCGAAAGATATGTACGAAAATGATTATCCAGAAAGAACTCAACCAAACAGACAGATATTTGGAAAGATTTTTAGAAATTTACATACGTATGGTTCTTTTGATAAAAATCTAGGCAACCGAAATAAGAACTCTAATGAGGAAACAGAAAATAATGTTTTGTTGGCAGCAGTCGAAAACCCGACAACGTCTGTTAGACAAATTGAGCGCCAAACTGGAATCCCAAAATCAACTGCGCATTTTGTTTTAAAGAAAAATAAATTCACACCTTATAAGTTTAGAATTTGTCAGGGACTGCGACCGGGTGATGATTTAAGAAGAAGAACCTTTTGTGAGTGGTATACCAGAAGATGTCAGGAAGAAGAAAACTTGCCGAACCGAATTTTGTGGTCGGATGAAAGCATAGTGACAAATAATGGTATCTTCAACAGAAGAAATACTCATTTTTGGGCCAAAGAAAATCCTCGACGGTTTAAGCAGTCGAAATTTCAGCACCGATTTGGTTTCAGCATGTGGGTCGGAATTTTGGGAATGCAAATTATCGGACCCTTCATTTACAATGGAACCCTAACTTCCCAGCGCTATCGCCATTTGCTACAGAACGACCTAGAGAATTGGTTTGACGAAAATCTTCCTCTAGCAGAACTAAATAATTTTTGGTTCCAGCAGGATGGAGCACCTGCGCATAATGCCAGGATTGTTCAAAACTATCTAGCAGAGAGGTTTCCCGAAAGATGGATAGGGACGCATTCAGTAGTGGCGTGGCCCCCTAGATCGCCGGACTTGACACCGCTAGATTTTTATATGTGGGGTTATTTAAAAAACTGGGTGTACGAGCGAAGTTTTGAAACGGAAGAGCAGCTACGTCAACTGGTTTTGGAGGCATTTCAAACCATAACACCTGATGTCCTGCAAAATGTATTAAATGCAACTATCCGACGCGCATACTTGTGTTTAGAAAACAATGGTTTTTTATTTGAACACCTTCTGTAAAGTAAAATAGTTAATTTAAATTCTTTTTTGTCTGTTAAGTAGTTAGTAGTAGTTAAGTTTGAAATAAATCGTTTTGTGTTGTCTACTTAAAGGTTTCTAGTTTTGTTTTTTAAATTGGTGGGTACCTACGAGGCGTACCTAACACCTATCAGTACTTCGTTGAAATAAGAATTGAACGAGAAATTTGAAATTGCAAAAATCCAATATGGCGCCCATAAGAAAAAACAAAGTTCGTAAATAAGGCAGCATTTGAAAAATTAAAAAAATCAATATGGCGGCCGTAGGAAAAATAAAGTTGATGAAGTGACACATCGTTGAAATGGGACTCAAATGGTCATTTTAAAAATGTAAAAATCCAATATGGCGGCCGTATGAAAAAACAAAGTTGATGATGGTTGACAGGAGACGAAACGTCAGACAAAAATTGTGACAGTGGCATCTTGTAGGCGAGAAAAAACTGCTATAAGAATGTGTTTTCAAATTTGATCCAACTTTAAAAATAGGGCTGTAAAAAAATAAAAACAAAAATGCACCTCTTCGGTTTTTGTCGGATTTCTTCGGAACGGTTTGGAATTTTTTAGGTTTGTAAACGGCATTGATTTGGAAACTAAATTGAGCAACTTTTCTCTAATTTAACCCAAGCTGTAGCTCTTATGGTTTCAAATCTAACAATGTTATCCACTCTTTATCTTGGACACACTGTATATATATATATATATATATATATATATATATATATATATATATATATATATATATATATATATATATATATATATATATATATATATACATATATATATACATATATATATATATATATATATATATATATATATATATATATATATATATATATATATATATATATATATATATATATATATATATATATATATATATATATATATATATATATATATATATATATATATATATATATATATATATATATATATATATATATATATATATATATATATATATATATATATATATATATATATATATATATATATATATATATATATATATATATATATATATATATATATATATATATATATATATATATATATATATATATATATATATATATATATATATATATCATGCAGAGCTCGAAAAATTTCTGACTCACGTAAATTCAATCCACCCCAGAATACAATTTACTCTAGAGCTAGAGGAAAACAACAAACTACCATTTTTAGATGTTTTGGTCACAAAACTACATAACGGACATTTCGAATACACCGTGTATAGAAAACCAACACATACAGACAGATATTTAATTGCAAAATCACATCATCACCCAACACAAATTCAAGCTGTGGCAAATACTCTAATACCTAGATCCGTGCGACTAACTGAAACACAGACGAGACAAAACGAACTTAAGGTAATATCTAGTGCTTTAAAGAAAAATGGCTACACAAATCGCACCATAGAGAAAGCTATTAATGCACAGGTTTCCCGAACAACGAACAACAAAAAATATGAGCCGGGAAAGCAACGAGTAGTCTTACCATATGTAAAAGGCACAACAGACAGAATCGGAAGAATTCTGAGGAAACACAACATACAAACAATACACAAGCCACAAACAACTATAAGTAAACTACTCAGAAACCCAAAAGATAAAATCAAACTGGAAAACCACGGAGTGTACAGGGTGTCCCACATAAGATCCTCTATCCCCTTATCTCGAAAGATATACAATTTAGGAAAAAAAGTTATAAAAAAAGTTTAATAGCGAATATTTTCTAAACGGTTAGAGATAGGTATAGGTTATTATATACAAAGTTACTTTAATTTTTTGTGAACCATCGAAATCTGCAATAATATACAGGGTGTTCCATTTAAGATTATTGACTTATAAGTAATTTTATATATTCCGATCGATTGAATTTCTGATATCACCCTGTACAATTTGTAGTCAAAGTAAACAACTTAAATTATATATTGTGGTGTTGTCTTTAATATAAAAATTGCAGCTTCACCAAATATTATATACTTATATTTTTTTCTACTACCTTAAATATATACGTTTTTAGCAAAAAATTAAATAAAACGGCTATTATATCCTAAACGACGAGAGATAGGTATACAATATCTTAATGAAAGTTACCCTTATTTTTAATGACGAATCCATATCCAGGATAATATACAGGGTGTCCCATTTAATTTTTAGGAGTTGACTCCTAACCAGGAAAAACTGAGCACCCTGTATACATGAAAGGTATATAATATAAAAGTTTACTTAAAAACAATAACACTTTATATATAACTTTTTTTCCTAAATTGTATATCTTTCGAGATAAGGGGATAGAGGATCTTATGTGGGACACCCTGTACAGTATTCCGTGCCAGGACTGTGAAAAGTTGTACGTAGGGCAAACTAACAGGCGAATATCAGCAAGAGTGGAAGAGCATAAACTCAGCGTCAGAAATAAACAAACAACCTTAGCTTTATTCCTACATCATCAGGAAACCGGCCATAAAATAAATTTCGATGGGTCTAGGGAGATTGCCAATATAGAACATTATAAGACCAGAATAATCCGAGAAGACATAGAAATTGAAAAACAAGGTGATGTGAATAAAAGGGACGAATCATTAAAACTACCAACAGTATAGAAGACAATAATCGACAAATCTAAAATCGCAAAAACTCAAGCGCAATTAGCGCAACAACAACAGCACCATCCGGAAAACATAAATAACGACCAACGCCTGCGCAGATATAACCTTCGGCCCCGAGTGGGGGTATAAAAGGAAGCGTCGCAGTCACCAACACTTCAGTCTCTATTCGGACGCGAGAAAGAAAGCTTCGAAAATGCCAAATGTGATTTTGGCGAAACGTCACAAAACCGTTCTTTTCAGAACGACAGTTGTTGCGGCGCATACGTTACTTCAACGTGCGTGTCTATGACGTAAATATTGGAAAACAGTGTAACCAGAAGACTTAGAAATATGACAACAGTGTTAGAAGTAAGTCGTCGTCAAGCAAACAAATATGATGTAACGGGTTGTATTTCTTACGTTTAAAATAGTTGGAATAAAGCAGATTTTTTCGTTAAAAGGAGTTTTAAAGCATACAGTCCACATTATAAATCAAGTACCCAACATATTGGTTCCATCGAGCCGCATAGTTCCAGCGACAAATGGAGAAATAGTGAAAAAAATCCGAATTCCAAATTTAGAAGACGCCAAGCTAGCCTCAGCTGTCAACCTTGACGTATAGAAGATTTACCCGTTATACAAAAGACAGACCGGAGTTACTTTCTCCTAAAAGTGAGTCCTTTCCATTTTCAAAATACAAGAGTTCTAACCACACTACACCACAACTTGTTACGTTCTGGACGCCCGTTTCGCTAACCAAGTTAGCATCATCAGCAGATGATATAATGATGTTTATATCATCTGCTGATGATGCTAACTTGGTTAGCGAAACGGGCGTCCAGAACGTAACAAGTTGTGGTGTAGTGTGGTTAGAACTCTTGTATTTTGATCTATCTTCCACCACAGGTTCCAGTGTTAGGGCCTTTCCATTTTATTTTACCTGACATGGTGGCTTGACAAAATTTATTGCATGAATTGACATATTCATATTTTTTGACAGTTTATATATATTTTTTGGCATTCTTTATTTTAACTTTAAATAAAACGACAGACTTGTCAGATTTAAGAATCAAAAGAGGTCAGATTAAAGGAGCTTTAACGCGGTTTCAGACACATTTAACGTCCATTCAGAATGGCGATCTGGATAATTACCGAGTTAAAAATTAGGTTAAATAAGGTTGAAACAATTTTTTCTCACTTTGATGACATTCAGTGTAAAATAGAATATTTACTAGAAACTAATACAGAGTCAGAGAAACAAAAAGAATATCTCGAGCGTGAAACATTTGAAAATATTTATTTTAGCCTGGTTTCTAGAGTTTCTAAGATAATTTCAGATTTTGAAAGAGAACGCGACAGCGATAATAGTTCGGAAAGATTAAATATTTCTCGATTTACCACTTCGGCAAAGTTGCCAGTGTTAAAATTGCCAACATTCAAAGGTTCATTTGAAAATTGGCTAGAGTTTTCTGATGCCTTTTCCTCGTTGGTTGACAACAATTAGGCACTTGATAAGGTGCAAAAATTTTATTATTTGCGGTCTTCACTAGAAGGTGAAGCCGCCCAGTTGATAGAATCAATTGAGGTAACATCTAATAATTATGTCTTGGCATGGTCAACATTAAAAGAGAGATTTGAAAACAAGAGGTTAATTATTCAAAATTATGTAAAATCGTTATTTGAAGCACCTGAGTTGACAAAAGAATGTAGTTCAGAGATATGTAAATTATATGATGTTTTTAATAGAAATATTAGGTCATTAAATATATTAGGTGAACCCACTGAAAAATGGGATACGTTACTGATTTATTTATTAACTAGTAAATTTGATAATCGCACAAGGCGTGATTGGGAGATATTTAAAATAAATAATAATTTACCTTCCATGACTGACATGGACAAGTTTTTAAAAGGTAAGTGTGAGGTACTTGAAAATATAGAGGCTACCAGGACAAAACCTGAATCAAGCAAGTCAAAGGACCAGGGAGGAAGACCACCTCGAGGGATTCAAACTTATTTAGCTGGTGGTAAAAGGTTTACTTGCTATTACTGTAAAGCTAATCACTCTATTTTAAAATGTGAACTTTTTAATAAACTTGACGTTAACATGAAAAATAATGAAATTAAAAGACTTTTGTTATGCATAAATTGTTTTAATCCCAATCACGATTCGTCTCAGTGTAATAAACAACCATGCAGAATATGTAAACGAAAACATAACACACTTCTGCATATACATTTCCGGCCGACAAACAATGATAATAGGTCCAATTCCAACGCACAGATGCTGGGGCCGCCATTGGCCGCTTTGACACAGGAACAAACACCGGGCTCAGTCGGATCAGCACGCGTGTTAGAAAGGGATGGGCAACAAGATGATAACAAAACTGTTTCAACGCAGAACAGCGTTGTCACTCATTCTGCAAATAGTATCATACATAATTACGGGATATTATCGACTGCAATAATTAATGTAGAGAATAAATTTGGACATAATATAAAGGCGCGAGTTTTATTAGATCCCGGATCACAAAGTAATTTTGTTACTGAAAGTTTTTGTAACAAAATCGGCTAAAAAAAGCTATTGACAAATTTTCAAATATTTGGAGTAGGAAATAAAAATTCTTTAGCAAATTTTAAAACGGATTTTAAGATTTCTTTTCGATTAGATAATTTCTCTAAAGAAATTTCGTGTATAATTCTACCTAAAATTACACAGGCTATTTCGATTTCGCACTTTGATTCAAATTTGTTAAATATACCTACAGATTTTCATCTAGCAGACCCTAATTTTAACTTTAAAGGTGACGTAGATATTTTATGCGGCGTTGGCATATTTTACGACGTTCTTTTGCCAAATCAAAGAAAGGTAGGTCATTCTCTTACTTTACAAAATACAAAGTTAGGATGGATTGTAGGCGGAGAGTTTAGTTATTCCTTGTTTGAAAGCAAAGAAATAGTTTCTTGCCACGTTTTAAACCATCACGATGATCTGATTAATGACACTTTAATTAAGTTCTGGCAAATCGAAGACTGCACCGAGGTTGCCAAACGTGATGATTTTTGTGAGGATCATTTTAAACATTCTTTTTCACGGGATGATACAGGGCGTTTTATAGTGCGAATACCATTTAAAGATAATCTCTCAAAACTTGGCAATTCTAAAGATATTGCATTACGGCGTTTTGAATATTTAGAAAAACGAATGGCAAAGAACGACGATTTTAAACTGGAATATTCTAATTTTATACATGAATATTTGAATTTAGGTCATATGACAGATATAACCGATACACTAAAAAATAATAATGACTTTAATAATGATGGATATTTTTTACCACATCACACGGTGATTAAGAATAGTTTGACAACAAAATTGCGAGTAGTCTTTGACGCATCGGCTAAAACTGATAGTGGGTTATCTTTAAACGACGTACAAAATTTTGGCCCTACTATTCAAAGAGACTTATTTAGTATCCTTTTAAATTTTAGAAAATATTCATTTGTGGTAACTGCTGACATTTCTAAGATGTATCGGCAAGTTTTAGTACATCCTAACGAGAGGCGATTTCAGAGGATATTTTGGCGCGATAATTCTGATCAAATCAAATGTTTCGAGTTAAATACCGTTACATATGGAACGGCATCTGCGCCTTATTTGGTTATTAGGTGCTTACAACAACTAGCTTTAGAAAAGGAAAAAGACTATCCAATTGCTTCCGAAGCTATCAAAAACTGCTTTTATGTAGACGATCTTCTGTTAGGGAAAAATACAGAAAGTGAAATCTTGAGTGTATAACACGACATTACTAAAATATTGGCGGGCGCAGGTTTCGAGTTGCGTAAATGGTTATGCAACAAGCCGGAATTGTATAGTAAATTTAATTTAATTCAATGATTAGAAGCAAACATTCTGGAATTGGGTGAAAATGAACAAAATAAAACATTGGGTGTGTATTGGAATGCAAATTTAGACTTAATACAGTATCGAATTAGGGATTTTGACAATCAAAATACTATAACAAAGCGCTTAATTCTTTCCATAACAAGTCAAATATTTGATCCTTTAGGGTTGCTAGGTCCAGTTGTTATGATTGCCAAATTGATCTTACAATTATTATGGAAAGAAAAAGTTCCAAATTTACTTCGGGAAAAATGGCTACAATTTTGTAATGATTTAAAGAATATTAGGAATATATCAATACCTAGACATGTTTGTACTATAGAAAACCCAGATTTTATAGAATTACACATATTTGCCGACGCATCCGAAAGGGGATACGGAGCTTGTGCTTATATACGTTGTAGAAAAAATGATAATTATATTTGTAAATTATTATGCGCAAAATCGAAAGTAGCTCCAGTTAAACGTATTACTTTACCACGACTTGAATTGTCTGCAGCAGTTTTGGCTGTAAAGTTAGGTAAAAGAATTAATAATAGTTTTGATTTAAAATTTGACAGGTATTTTTATTGGAGCGACTCTACTATAACATTACATTGGATCAACGGTCCACCAGATAGGTGGAAAGTATTTGTTGCCAATCGAGTTAGTTTTATCCAATCGGCAACAGAAGTAAGTAATTGGTTTCATGTCAAGTCCGAGCACAATCCTGCGGATCTTATAGCTCGTGGTATGACCGCAAGTCAATTATTAAACAGTAAGTTATGGTGGGAAGGACCACACTGGTTTAATATTGATATTATGTCACAGTGGAATTTAGGTACGTTTTCATGTGATCTAAATCCAAATTTAATTCCAGAACAACGAAGCATTTGTGCACTTGCAATTAACACCAACGATTTTAACTTATTTTCTCAATTCTCGACTTTGCAAAAATTACAACGAATTATAGCATATTGTAGACGTTTTATATTTAATTGTAGAAATAAAACTCAACGTATTACGAATAGCTTTTTAACAGTTAGCGAATTAAAGGATTCTCTTTTAAATTTAGTAAAAATTTCTCAAATGCAGTCATTTAGTGAGGATTATAATAATTTAAAGGTTAAAGGATGTGTCAAACAGTCAAGTAAAATAAGTGCTCTACACCCATTTATAGTAAATGATGTTATTCGTGTAGGTGGCAGAATTCAAAAGGCCAATATTCCTTATATTAAAAAACATCCACTTATTTTACATAATAAACATCCGTTAACAACTCTCATTATGAAAAATGAACATGTCTTGTTACTTCATTGCGGCCCTCAACAATTATTATATTCTATTAGGGTTTCTTATTGGCCAATTTCAGGGCGAAATTTAGCCAGGCAAATAGTGCACAAGTGCATTACTTGCTTTAAAGCTAAACCAAAGGTTAGCGAATATTTAATGGGAAATCTGCCATCTGAAAGAGTAAACAAATTCATTCCTTTTGTCAATACATCGTGCGACTACGCAGGTCCTTTTATGTTAAAGGATAGAAAAACGCGAAAACCTTCTTTAGAAAAGGCATGGGTTTGTATTTTTGTATGTATGTCAACAGAGGCAGTTCATCTTGAGTTGGTGACCGATTTGTCAAGTAAATCATTTCTAGCCTGTTTGAAAAGATTTGTGGCAAGAAGGGGTAAACCGACGACTATTTTTTCCGACAATGGGACAAATTTTATTGGCGCAGAAACTGAAATAAAAAGATAATCAATTTCTAGTAAATTAGCGGAGGATAATATATCTTGGCATTATATTCCACCCAGAGCGCCTAATTTTGGAAGTTTGTGGGAAGCCGGGGTTAAAGTCCTTAAATCTCACCTCAAAAGAACAATCGGAATTACTCACTTACATTACGAAGACTTCGTGACAATTTTATATCAAATTAAATCCATAATGAATTCAAGACCACTTTGTCTGCTATCTTCCAATCCCGAAGATTTTTCCCCTCTCACTCCTGGACATTTCCAAATTGGCAAACCTTTAATCTCTATACCTGAACCTTGTGTCATATACACTCCGGAGAATCGATTTGATCACTATAAGAAACTTCAACAAGTAGTTCAAAAATATTGGTCACGATGGAGTCAAGAATACATTTCAGAACTTCAATCACGCCAAAAATGGAAGCAAAATGCATCGGCACTAATTAAAGTTGGTGATTTAGTGCTAATAAAGGAAGACAATCTCCCACCTTTACAATGGAAAACGGCACGTGTTCAGAAGTTATATCCCGGAGAAGATAACATTACACGTGTAGTGACAATTCGATTTAGTGACGGTACTGAGACAAAACGGGCACTTAACAAACTGTGTCTCTTGCCTTTGAACTAAATAACTTCATAGACTTACTCTGTGAAAATCGAGACTTGTGTTAAATCTTTGTTTCTCGAAATATGTTAAATTATTGTTTAAAATATTTTGTTGAAATGTATTTCACCATTTCAAGGCCGGCGGCATGTTGCGGCGCATACGTTACTTCAGCGTGCGTGTCTATGTAAATATTGGAAAACAGTGTAACCAGAAGACTTAGAAATATGACAACAGTGTTAGAAGTAAGTCGTCGTCAAGCAAACAAATATGATGTAACGGGTTGTATTTCTTACGTTTAAAATAGTTGGAATAAAGCAGCTTTTTCGTTAAAAGGAGTTTTAAAGCATACAGTCCACATTATAAATCAAGTACCCCACAACAGTAGTGAACGGATGTACACCCGGAATGAAAACACATTGTATAGGAGTAAAAATCAACATATATATATATATATATATATATATATATATACATATATATATATATATATATATGTATATATATATGTATATATATATGTATATATATATGTATATATATATATATATATATATATATATATATATATATATATATATATATATATATATATATATATATATATATATATATATATATATATATATATATATATATATATATATATATATATATATATATATATATATATGTATATATATATATATATATATATATATATATATATATATATATATATATATATATATATATATATATATATATATATATATATATATATATATATATATATATATATATATATATATATATATATATGTATATATATATATATATATATATATATATATATATATATATATATATATATATATATATATATATATATATATATATATATATATATATATATATATATATATGTATATATATATATATATATATATATATATATATATATATATATATATATATATATATATATATATATATATATATATATATATATATATATATATATATATATATATATATATATATATATATATATATATATATATATATATATATATATATATATATATATATATATATATATATATATATATATATATATATATATATATATATATATATATATATATATATATATATATATATATATATATATATATATATATATATATATATATATATATATATATATATATATATATATATATATATATATATATATATATATATATATATATATATATATATATATATATATATATATATATATATATATATATATATATATATATATATATATATATATATATATATATATATATATATATATATATATATATATATATATATATATATATATATATATATATATATATATATATATATATATATATATATATATATATATATATATATATATATATATATATATATATATATATATATATATATATATATATATATATATATATATATATATATATATATATATATATATATATATATATATATATATATATATATATATATATATATATATATATATATATATATATATATATATATATATATATATATATATATATATATATATATATATATATATATATATATATATATATATATATATATATATATATATATATATATATATATATATATATATATATATATATATATATATATATATAATATATATATATATATATATATATATATATATATATATATATATATATATATATATATATATATATATATATATATATATATATATATATATATATATATATATATATATATATATATATATATATATATATATATATATATATATATATATATATATATATATATATATATATATATATATATATATATATATATATATATATATATATATATATATATATATATATATATATATATATATATATATATATATATATATATATATATATATATATATATATATATATATATATATATATATATATATATATATATATATATATATATATATATATATATATATATATATACAGTGTGTATCAGCCAAATGGAATAAATTCGATAATAAATAAATGGGGGCGTGTTCGGAAAAACGCTTGGACCCGTCGATTGGTATTTTTAGTTGCTCATTTTCTCCAATAAAAACTTTTTATACAGGGTCTGTCCTGTAACAGTGGTCAATGCCAACTTTCTTATTTTAAATGCAACACCCCGGATATTATTTAATTTTTGGATTCTTTAGGAGATTCTAAACATATTTTATGTTCAATGTCCTATACCTATCTTCAACTATTTCGGCAATATTAAGTGTTTTCAAATTTATTTTTATTTTATTTATTTCGAATTTATTATTATTCATGAAAGTGGCTCTGGTTACTGAACTATTTATTTGATTACAAAAATTCGCTACAACACACTCAATACTTATTTACCATTTAGGTCTTCATATTAAGAATGTAAGCAAAAACCATTTTAGCGTTCCTTTTTATTGATATGGAACAAAAAGAGCCAGTTTTGTTTACTTTTAAGTTTTGTTTACTTTTGTGTAAAATGCCTGGCCTTTCTCTTTGCAAGACAGTAGTTGTCAGTGTCAGTGTCATAGTCTTTTGAATTTCGTTAACTCCATAATACCTAATATCAGAAAAATAGTTCATTTAACAGAAATGCATAAAATAACAATTCTACAAATGATTGGTTATGGAGATAACACACGAACACAAGTGGAAGTTGCTCGCTTATTTCATGAAAAATTTCCAAATTTGCCGCATATATCCCAAGGGACAAATTAGTAAAATAGAAAAGCAGTTTCGCGAGCTTGGACATGTGAGGCAGATAAAAAAAGCAGCTGCCAATTCAATAAATGATGATACTAAATTGGATATTATGCTTGAGTTTGAGGAAAAAATGCATCCCTATAAAGTGATACCAACTCAGGAACTCATGGAAGACGATTATGATAGGAGAACTTATTTTTGTGAACAAATGATGGCTATGTTAGATAACAATGTTATTCAATTAGAACATGTTTTGTTTTCGGATGAGTGCACCTTTACACTTCACGGTCATGTAAATCGTCAAAATTGCCGCTATTGGTCTAGGAAAAATCCTCACTGGATCAGCGAAGAACATACTCAATATCCTGAAAAGGTTAATGTTTGGGCAGGAATTGTTAGGGATCATATCATAGGCCCCTTTTTCATTGACGGCAATTTGAATGGCGATAATTATTTAGCACTGCTCCAAAATAATGTCGTGCCAACTTTGACAAATTTGTATCCGGATCCAGCAAACCCACAAGTTCCAGCAAATATGATATGGTTTCAGCAAGATGGAGCACCGCCCCATTACCAAATTAATGTCCGGCAGTACCTCAACGGAATATTTCCAAATCGGTGGATAGGGAGACGAGGATCGATAGAATGGTCAGCGCGATCCCCTGATCTGACGCCATTGGACTTTTTCTTATGGGGACATATTAAAAATGTTGTATACAAAACTAAACCCCTGGACTTAGCTGACTTAAGAAGACGAATAACGCTTGCGATTAGATTGGTCACGCCTGAGATGCTAAATAACGTTAGAAGAAATTTCTATTTAAGATTAGGAATTTGCCAAGACGTTCGCGGCGAGCATATTCAACAGTTCCTAAATTAACTTTTTACTTTTGTTTATACATTATGAAGAAATAAATAATTTTATTTTTTTAATCTTAATTTTTGCAATAAATTTGAAAACACTTAATATTGGTGAAATAGTTGAAGATAGGTATAGGACATTGAACATAAAATATGTTTAGAATCTCCTAAAGAATCCAAAAATTAAATAATATCCGGGGTGTTGCATTTGAAATAAGAAAGTTGGCATTGACCACTGTTACAGGACACACCCTGTATAAAAAGTTTTTATTGGAGAAAATGAGCAACTAAAAATACCAATCGACGGGTCCAAGCGTTTTTCCGAACACGCCCCCATTTATTTATTATCGAATTTATTCCATTTGGCTGATACACACTGATATATATATGTATATATATATATATATATATATATATATATATATATATATATATATATATATATATATATATATATATATATATATATATATATATATATATATATATATATATATATATATATATATATATATGATATAGAATGAGTTTTTATAACTAAATAAAAAAAATTTCCTCTACTGGAATCAATACGTGGACTAAAGTCTTTTGATTTCTAAAAAGTTTTTTCCATTAAAAACACAGTAAAAATATGTACAGACATAAACAAACATCATATACATTAAAACGTTAAATGGCTTCAAATCAGTTAAATTGTACATATTTATATTAAATTAAAAACATATTTTTAAAAAATACTCATGATAATTTGCCGACCTTTATCAATTTAAATTTTCTTCTGTTATTTTTATAAGACTACTCTTCTTCTGCTGGAGGTCAACATCACTTGATTAGCACCCTGCATTAAACTCTGTTTTTATTTTGGCCGAATCGGCAAATATATTAAATTCAATTTAGTCACTTTAAATACAAAACTCTATATAAATTATTAATTATGTCTTATTTAACGTATAACATATTGTATACATTTACAATAATTAATGTTGGTTCAGTAATGAAACAAGAGGAAAGCTATTCAATAAATCGACAATAATTGGTAACACAAGGGCAAAAATATAATCGCAAAAAATCAATACTATATATAAACTTAAAATATCCATAATAATTTTTACGTAAATTATTATTTCATAAAGTGTGTTTACTTTAAACAACCCATTTATATTTCTAGTGCTCGACAACTGCCCCATCGACCCCCGTTTATATATATATATATATATATATATATATATATATATATATATATATATATATATATATATATATATATATATATATATATATATATATATATATATATATATATATATATATATATATATATATATATATATATATATATGTATATATATATACATATATATATATATACATGTATATATATATATACATGTATATATATATATACATATATATATATATATATATATATATATATATATATATATATATATATATATATATATATATATATATATATATATATATATATATATATATATATATATATATACATATATATATATATATATATATATATATATATATATATATATATATATATATATATATATATATATATATATATATATATATATATATATATATATATATATATATATATATATATATATATATATATATATATATATATATATATATATATATATATATATATATATATATATATATATATATATATATATATATATATATATATATATATATATATATATATATATATATATATATATATATATATATATATATATATATATATATATATATATATATATATATATATATATATATATATATATATATATATATATATATATATATATATATATATATATATATATATATATATATATATATATATATATATATATATATATATATATATATATATATATATATATATATATATATATATATATATATATATATATATATATATATATATATATATATATATATATATATATATATATATATATATATATATATATATATATATATATATGTATGATATAGAATGAGTTTTTATAAGTATATAAAAAAATTTCCTCTACTGGAATCAATACGTGGACTAAAGTCTTTTGATTTCTAAAAAGTTTTTTCCATTAAAAACACAGTAAAAATATGTACAGACATAAACAAACATCATATACATTAAAGCGTTAAATGGCTTCAAATCAGTTAAATTGTACATATTTATATTAAATTAAAAACATATTTTTAAAAAATACTCATGATAATTTGCCGACCTTTATCAATTTAAATTTTCTTCTGTTATTTTTATAAGACTACTCTTCTTCTGCTGGAGGTCAACATCACTTGATTAGCACCCTGCATTAAACTCTGTTTTTATTTTGGCCGAATCGGCAAATATATTAAATTCAATTTAGTCACTTTAAATACAAAACTCTATATAAATTATTAATTATGTCTTATTTAACGTATAACATATTGTATACATTTACAATAATTAATGTTGGTTCAGTAATGAAACAAGAGGAAAGCTATTCAATAAATCCACAATAATTGGTAACACAAGGGCAAAAATATAATCGCAAAAAATCAATACTATATATAAACTTAAAATATCCATAATAATTTTTACGTAAATTATTATTTCATAAAGTGTGTTTACTTTAAGTAACCCATTTATATTTCTAGTGCTCGACAACTGCCCCATCGACCCCCGTTTTTCGTAAAAATAAGTTAAGGACACCATGTTCAAACATATTTAAAAAATTCAGTAAGTTTGACCGAAAGGGTTTTTCAATGTAATTAGTGTTTGATTATCTAACAATTACCAACCTTTACACGAAGCCATGCGTAACGACGAAACTTGCGGTTAACCGCGAAAAAGAACAAACGTACATTTGGACGCGCAAAACCTTTGCATTAAAAAAATCCGATTAAGATTGTTTTAGATCATATCATGTGTGCAAAACACCAAAGTGTAATTAAAAATTGTGTTAAATCACCCGCGATTTGCGCGTTGTGTTTATAAGATTATCAGCCGATTGCACAAAACTTAATTGCTGTTGAGAATATTTAACTGAGTTTTCGGATTTGACAAGATGCTTACAGAAATCTAGGAACTCGCTGTTAAATTTGACATTCCGATAAACATTCTAAACTTTAATTGAGCTTTCTGCAACCTATTTCCGGAACATTTCTTTCTAAAATGTAAAATTTTGTTATTGAATATCAACATGTTCTTGCAATTGTAAAATAGCTACTTATTTTTCTGAGTAAAAAAAAATATTTATTTTACAGCATGTATGTGCAGTATAAGCTTATTATACATTTAAGAAAAAATATCCTGTAAATTATAAAAAGTTATTTATGAATGGATAGTTCTTTCTTAGAAGATTTGTTTATTATAAAATAACAAAAATGTAATGAGTAATGAGAAAAACAATTACTGATTATGAAAAACGATTTTAAGAGATTATAAAGATTAAAAATTTTTCTCTGGGCTATCTGCATCAGTAACATCACTCGTTCAAACATGTCAGATTTAAAAATTTTAACATTCTTAAATTCGCGCGGTTAAAACCCTCCGTGTAAAGGCAGCTATTATCTATATATCTATACAAAATATCCTAATGTATATAAATTAGACATATAGATCAATGGTTAACTAAGCATTCAGATATTCTATTTGACAAATATGATATAAATGAGGCTATGGATGGCCAATTTTACCAATCAACATACACAAGCAACAATATTAACTATAGTTTATTTACAGAACATTTCATAAGATAGTACTTCAGTACCTTAACATTGCAAATCATAAATAAATATACAGTCTCATTAAATAAATACTCATATAACACAATCACAACTCAGGAGTAAAGAAAACTAAACAGGCATAATCTGATTAAAATTATCAACAATCAGTAGGCTTGATGGATCCTGGGCATACTGAACAACCAAATATAACATACACTTCCCTATTAGTGTTTTATGCTGATGGAGCAGTCTAATAAAGTGAAAAAGTGGTATTATGTTGTTAAACTTTTAACCATATTTTTATCAGTATACAAAATATCATTGGTTACGAAAACAGAAATGTGATAATTGCATTTCATTATATGTTTACCTTTAAATAATCTAGTTTTTATTACTATCATTTATTTTGTTCCAGTGTACTTTAGTAAAATGATGTCAAGCTAATACAAATTTTGTCAATGGCACTGTCATTTTGAATTAAAATGTCACTTGTGACACATTGTTAAAATGGAAAAACTGCAAAATAAAATCCTCTTTAAATCAAAAATTAATATTTTGCACATTCCTAGCATTAGAAAAAAATTCAACCAATTATTTTATTTTATTTATCATGGTTTTATTTAAAAAATATGAACAGTATACAAAAAAAGAATGAATTTCACCGACACACAATGGCACACCATAAATTTCAAAAACAAGTTTTTTTACCAAAAGATATAAATTTCATAGACAAAGCAAAAAAAAATTATATAGACAGCTTCCACATATCAGAAGTAACCTCACAATTAAATTAATCTAACAAATAATTTACATACTAAAATTTACCTAAAATATAAAAATAAAAAAAAACCAATAACAGAACCAAATCCCACGTTTTTTTTTATTCTTAAATTAATATTGCAGAATATTAAACATTTAAGGAAAGGTGTATGGAGTGGGAATCTTTATGAATGAATGGGGTGAAATGATGGCTGATTCACGTTATTGATATCTGGTATTAAACAAAATACTGGAGAAGTGTATTGCTCAGAGAATCTTTGAATATTTGGAATCATATAATTTATTGACAGATAGGCAATTTGGATTTAGACGTGGTCTGAGTACAGCCTCAGGTATCATGGACCTAGTTACTTTTATATCTAAAACATTTCACAATTCAGAATGTTAGCACAATGTTTTGTGACTTGAGCAAAGCCTTTGACTGCGTCTCGCATGAATTGCTGATACAAAAACTTTCGTGCTACAATTTTTGCGATGACGCAATCAAATTAGTCTTACCTCATTCATCGATGCCAAATGGTAACCAGTGATGGTGTGGTGTCGGCAAGCAGGGCTCTATATTAGGACCCCTGCTTTTCTTAATTTATACAAACAACTTGCCCTTTGAAAATCATACCGGGCGATATGTTTTGTTTGCCAACAATACCACTGCCTCAGTTGCTGATGGCTCTTTTGAACTAGTTTCATGACGTTTTCACTACGTAATTTAGAAAAATTTCCTTTTTTGACGGTAGACCCTACCAAGTTTCTAGGAGTGACTCTGGACTCAGAATTGAGCTGGGGTCCTCATACTGATGCTGTAGCAACGAAAGTTGGTAAGAACATTTTTTCACTTCGAAATATCTCCTTCAGACTCTCTAGTAGCATCTTGAGAACTGCCTATTTTGCACTCTGCCCTACTATAATTTCATACGCGCAATCGTTTGGGGGCATGCTGCGGGGTGGCGTCGAGTATTTTCTATTCAACGTCGCGCTGTGCGAATTATCGCCGGACTTGGTTATAGAGATGACTGTAGAAATTCTTTTATTAAGCTACACATTCTAAATTTTCCATGTATTTTTGTACTTCAAAACCTTTTGTACATCCACCAACACAAGAGTGACTATACAAACAACGGAGAGATACATGGCATGGACACTCAGGGAAGAGAGAATTTTTCAATACCACACCGCAGACTCCGAAGATGTCAGAATGGCCCTGATTTTTTGGCAATTAAATTCTTTAATAGGATACCTGCTGAAGTCAGAAGTCTTAATCCAAAAAAATTTAAGATTACAATATATAGTTATCTAGTCACAAATGCCTTTTACAGTTATGATGAATTTTTAAATGATCATCAAATGACTTTTTCTTAAGAAAAATAAAATAAAATAAAACAAACTAGTCTTACAATATATTTTATTTCTGTTTTTAATTTATAAATTGTCCTCAATGTGTGTATTATTTAAAAAAAAACTGATTTTATTTGATTTAGTGTTTTAGATTATTTAAGTGTATTTTTATATTTTATATTATTATGACGTATGTAAGCATTATTAATCTAATGACATGAAGTGAGAAATAAAAAAATAAAAGTGTGAGACATGACTTGTAGTAAAGTAACTGTTTGGAGTAGGAGTCTAAATATAGGTTTTATGTATAATTGTCTAAGATTTAATAACCTTCTTTCTCTATTGATCGGAGCGACGGCGATAGGACATCGATCATAAGATATACTCACGAAAAGTGTGAAAAGTTGATTTTTAGGAAGAAAAGCACAATGACAACCAGTTAATATTGGTACGATAAGAGTTCTACTGTTCTAACATGTGATAAAAAAAGATAAGTGCCACAGCTAATATAACATACAGCTCCACATCTCTCTTAGCGGGAATGGTTTGCGCCGATCCCTTCGCGCACGGCGGTTGGCAGCCATTTGGTGGGAAAAGACGACTGTGGCGTGCATGATTCGCTTCGCATTAATATTTTGCGTTCAGCAGCCATAGTCGTGCGTTGCGAGAGTTTAATTACATAGATATTTTTAAATTGTTTTTGCAGTATAATGAGTGAAAAAAAGATTGGACATCATCATGTTTGTGCAGTGCGATCCTGTTTTAATAAAGGCTATAACTCCAAGAAGAAATTTTTTCGATTTCCCAAAGAGGCTGACCGGTAAGTACTTATTAAAAGTTTTCCGGGCTTTTGTTGGCTTTTAGTGTTACTGAATTAGACAAATTTGAAATATGTTTTTGAAGCATTATCTTTTTTTAATGACTGTAACACACAAAAATGTATGGATGAAAAAACACTTTTTCACATTGCAGCCACGAAAGCTAAGTTTTTGGAAAAATGAAAAGTTGTATGAAAGATATTATTAAAAACATATTTTTCATAAAATTCTTATGGAATTTGCAAAGAACTGATGCTTTATAACACTAATATCGATTATCTTTAACTAAAAAAGTATTGTTTTTTGTTTTTGAAAGTTCCTGCCTTCTAATCCAGTTCAATAACTCAAAATGGTGTTAATTCTTGTTATTGCTTCTAAACATATGCGCAAATTAATATCGATATTGGATTTGGAATTACGTCACATAAACACACATAACATTAAAGATATTAATAAATTAAGATAAAGAAAAAAGATTTTTGCAAATAACTCGGGATCTATTAACATTTTATTGATTTCTCATAAAAGGAGTCTATTTTTAATTAACAATTTTTTTATACTTTTCGGTAATATTTGTAGTCGGATAATTATTGTAAACAAAATTAAAATGATTTCGCTATACTATATTATTAGATTGAATTTTTGGAGTTCGCGCTTTTTTATTGGAAATTTCTTTCTCTTTAAGAATATTTCTAAATGTTAGTAGTTTCCGAATAATTTGCAATACACTAAACTACCTTTTTAAATAATAATTTGTTATTAGGCTCTGAAATTGTTTACGTGATAGTTTGAAACTTTTTCATATTTTTCTAGACGTCAGGCGTCATCCGCGCCATTTTTTTATATCTACTTTTGGTTTATATTTGATGGTTACTTGTTAAACAAAAGCCATGCATTTAAATGATTTCGCTTTGTGGAGACTTTACCACAACTGTACTAAATTATGAGATTAAGACGATGAGAGGTTATTAAATTAAAATTACTATTAATAGATTTCTGGAGTCCATGCTTTTTATTAGAAATTTTTATCTCATTAAGAATATTTCTAAAAGTTAGTAGTTTCCGGGTAATTTGCAATACATTATTTTTTAAAATCTTAATTTGTCAATAGACTCTGAAATTATTTACGTGATGGTTTGTTGAAGATAATTAAAGTCGTAAATAGTGTTTTTTATAGTTCTTTACGTTTTAGTTACCGCATGGGTTGACAAAAGTTTTAGTTTATTCGCTAATTTTTCCTTAAAATAATTTGAGGTTTCTTTTATTTTTCAATTACTTATAGATTTATAAAATGTTTCGATTAAGACAAATAAACCCGTTGGTAATACATCTAATCAGTTTTTCAGCCTAAAATGAAATTTTATTTATTAAAAAATCGGATAGGCGCCTCTTTGAAAGTATAGAATATGAATTTATTATTTTCGAACTTGGTTATTAAAATTTTAATTTAGGTACTTAAATAAATCTTGCAGGTAAAGGAAGATATATTAGATCAATAAAAAGGCGTTTATTTGGTGGGGCAGGTAGAGTAGATTTTTTTCGAATAATATAGGCCATACTTTGAAGTAATTAATGGTCTGGTATAGTAAAATGCAAATGACAACCCCGGCCGGCGCCTTTCGATCAGATAAAAATATTTTCTTGGTAGGTATTTCCAATGGTCAAAATCGAATAAAATTTGCATGAATATAATATGTCCATTAGAAAAATAAAAAAAGCAATATTTCTAATACAGATTTATTATCCCGAAACTCCAAAGGGCCGGCGACTGTCTTGGTTTATGATGTTTTATTGCTTTTAAACGTGTGGTTATATAATTAGTACGAATGGAAATAAATATTTAGGTGCAAAAAATGCACTATGTCCATTAATTATCGAATGCACTGTTGTACAGAGTAAACGGGACAGGTGAAACAAAATGGCAAATTTTTCAATTATTTGTTCTGAAAATTTAGAAAAAAGATTTTTTATTCTGATTGCGAGATTAGCTTAGTTTTTTTAAAACACAATTTTAAGAGTTTTAGAATTTAAAAAGCAGATATTACTTCCACATCTCCAAAAGACGGGGAAGTATAGTATCGGCTTTGGTGTCGGCAAAAAAATGTCCGAAAAATTATTTTCGCTAAATCGATTTAAAATTACTCAAAACGTGTAAAAAACCTAATTTCGGCGAAAAAAATGTTTCTGTCTGTCGGTCTGTTTGTTTACCCGATAACTCTCGAAGGAATTGTGCTATCGAGCTGAAATTTGGTACACAGGGAGGGGTCCATAGGAGAATGGTTCGGATTGTTTTTGGGAAAAATCGGCTTAGGGGGAAGAGGATGTAAATCGGTAAAAAATAGTTATTGATTGTAAATTGCCGAGTTTAAATGACTCAAAACCTGTAAAAAAACTAATTTCGGCGAGAAAAAAATCTGTTTGTCTGTCTGTCTGTATGTCAGATTACGCGATAACTTGGGCTATTGCGCTGAAATTTGGCACACGAAGAGCAGTCCACAGGAGAATGATTCTGATCGCTTTTATGCAAAAACGGCTTAGGGAAAGGTGGGGTTAATCGGTAAAAAATAATTATTTTTTGTAAATGATCATGTTATATGTCCTGCTTGAGATTTCTGTGAAAATAAGGGGTTTAGGCTATGTTAGGTTAGGTTAGCGGATGAAAATTATGCTGTTTAAAAAATCGAGTGTTACGTAGTTCTATGGGTTTTTGAGGGTATTGATTTCAATTTCAAAACTCGTTCATCATTTTAATAAAATTTTAGGGGAGGAGAGTAGGTTGAAATTCTAAATTTTATTTTTTTTTCGTCTGAAAACAAGGGTCGGGTAAGAAAATATATAGGTACTAGTTTGACACGATGTGGAAGTAGTGATTCCATTGGCAGCGGTTTTTTTTGAGGTATGTGTGTTTTTTTGAAAAAAAAATTTTTTTTTCATAGTACATAGTCATAGTTGTTTTTTACTAGAAAGCCCCTAACTTTGATTTTTTTACAATCTATAGAGTCTGCACTACACAAAAAATATATAGAACGTGCACAATAAATGACAAGATTAGTTAAAAACCTAGCGATTCTAACGATCGTGTGCGTATATTTCGAAGAAATTCAAATTTAAAAGATGTTTAAGTTCTAAGAAGTACTGAATATTTTCTGCAAGCTGGGGTCTTTATTTTCCCTTTAACTTTATCATTTTTGAAAATATAGGTGTTGCTTTTAGAACCAAGTTTGCTGTGACCGGGTGATACATGAGACAAGTAACAAGCTGATATTTTTGTGGTCTTAAAAATATCTATTTGAAATTTGAAACATTTGTCTAATTCCATAAGAGACAAATTTCCGATGCAAAAACAACTAAAAGTTACTTCGAATTTTGCCGGAAGTGACTCTGCTTTTTATTTAAAGAAAAAAAACCTGTATATTTTTTGCACTATTTTATTCAGCCTATAATAGTCTTCTACTATATTCCACAAGTTAACTTTTTGCAAAATGGAGGCTGGACACCTATTTCAAAATTCAACATTGCCGCATTTTACAAAAAATACAGGCGCTATTTATAAATATATGTTTTAAATAGTCCAAAATAAACTTATTTTTTGAATTTTTTACTTTTCTTTAATCGAAAGAGCATTTACTTTAATGGTACCTTGTATATTTTATAAGTCATTTTCGCCATAAAATTACGTTTTTAAAGATGTGTCGCATGCTTAACTTTATTTTCAAGATAACGATATGCTAGACATCCTTGACAAATCAGGTAGCCTTTCTCTAAAATAAATGGCTATTTTATAGTCATTGTGAAGTGTTCTAAAAAAAAACAAAACAGTTTTAAATTTTGTATTTGTATTGTTGAA
Organism: Kuschelorhynchus macadamiae; assembly: GCA_030620095.1. Taxonomy (NCBI): domain Eukaryota; kingdom Metazoa; phylum Arthropoda; class Insecta; order Coleoptera; family Curculionidae; genus Kuschelorhynchus; species Kuschelorhynchus macadamiae. Next base: position 1,372,740 of record JAUTXW010005496.1, read on the forward strand.
TTTTCAAAAAAATTGCTGTCTAGTCGCCATTTTTAAAACAAAAATTAAAATATGCTAAGTTTAGGTTGAATGCGATAGCACAAAAAAATATATACAGAGTCCTACTTAGTGTTTTAACACCTCGGAAAAAACCGGATTTTTCCCGAAAAAATCCGTTTTTTTCCAAAAGATTAAAAAAAAACAAAATATGGAAAAATACAATTTATAATTATCCTAGTTTTTATTTTTGTTAACATGAAAAATAAGTTAAGAAACAAAAAATGTTCTTCCTTAAAATTAGTAAAGAAAATTTAAAAAGTTAAAAATAAAGAACCAAAATGTATTAATTAAAAACTTTAAAATTAAATTAATATACTTCCAATTGGAAAAAAGCCGGTTTTTTTAAAACACTAGTTCTACTTAATTAAAAAAAAATAAATTAGGGGGTCAATTCCGGTAAAATTGAGAGCTAAAAGGAATTACTAAATAACATTTTTATTTTTTTATACTATCTTCGTTTTTTTTTAAATTTTACAGAGCTAAGGTATGGGCAATGAAAGCCAATCGAGAGGATCTGTTAGACAAATTGGAAAAAGCTCATAATAGCTACACTCTTTGTGAAGACCATTTTGAAGAAAAAATGTATACTAGTCATCTTCATACACGATTGAAAGCCACTGCAGTTCCTACATTATTTCCATCTCTTGAAGGAAGTTCTAAGAGCATTAAGGGTGACCACGCATATAGTAGACCCTTGCTACTTCCTGCGAAAATCAGAGTTCTGGATGACAGAATTTTAGTTCCAGCTATCACAAATACTGACCCAGGTATTTACGATATTCTATAATTTTGTATTGTTAAGTTGTAACAGCTAAATAAAAGTGTAAGGATCTTTTTTGCGAATTTTGCACCATGGTTGGTGTGAAGGAAATACGTTTTTTCTACGATCTTTGAATTATTTATAAACTGATGTTATTTTCTTCTTCTAGTAGGTCAAACAAACATAGTCAGAATCAAGCCTACAACCACGGCCAAAGACAAGGTGGAAACCGAGGTCCAAGTCGAGGGTGAAACTCAGGACGACCGCGACGTAGACGTGAAAACCGAGGACGAAATCGAGGTGGAAACCGAAGTTGAAGTTCCAGGGAAAACCGAGAATCAAACTGAAGCCAGACCCTTCGATGCTAGTAGTCCCCCTCTGATGTCTCCAAGTTCTACCCAAACATCAGCCAACTTATCTTTTGATACTCCGAGGAAGAAAAAATATAGACGCAACATTAAATCTCTTACTACAGAAAATCAATATTTGCGAAAAAAAGTTCAGACACTCGAAAGACAATTAGATAGTCAGTTAGATAATATAACTTTAAATCAATATATGTCTCTGACATTCACTGCTAAAATTATTAATATGCAGATATCACAAGGGCGAAAACATCCAAAGGGTAGACGTTATAGTAAAGAGTTCAAAACTGAATGTTTGTCCATATATTTTGCCGGTCCCCGAGTTTATAAAAAATATTTAATGCATAAATATAGCCTTCCAGCTCCCAATACATTGTTAAAAGAAATTCGAGCTATTAAAATAAGACCAGGATTAGAAAACGCTGAATTTTATAATTTGTTAAAAAAAAAGATTGACGGTTTTCATGAGCAAAATAGGTATTGCCTACTATGTTTTGATGAGATGTCTATTAAAGCAAATTTGTTTTATGAACGGTCTCAAGACTATATAATTGGACTGGCCATAGATGACAAAGAAGAGAAGATCTTTAAACCAGCTTTGACTGCATGCGTGTTCATGTTAAGAGGACTTTATTGCAAATGGAAACAGCCTCTCGCCTATTTTCTTTGTCATACTTCTTGTCCGGCGCAATTATTGCACGAAAATTTAAGTAAAGCTTTGCAAAAATTGAAAAATATTGGCTTAAATGTTTGTGCAGTTACTTCTGACATGGGTTCTAATAATATCAAATTAAGTAATATTTTAAATATCTCTATTCAAAATAGCCGTTTTTGCCTTCAAAATCGTTACCTTTATTATATTTTTGATGTGCCCCATATTATAAAAGCCATTAGAAATATGCTAATGAAGTATGACTTTTACGTTGATGGTAAAAAAATTTCTTGGCAGTACATAATTGACTTTTATGAAATAGATAAAAAATTTCCGGTTAAAGCAGCACATAAATTAACTGACTCACATATATATCTCACAAATTTTCAAAAAATGAAAGTTAAACTTGCCACACAAGTATTTAGCAATTCTGTTTTTGTAGGCATGAGTTTTTACATCAGATTTGGTTCTCTACCTGCAGAAGCCACTGAGACTGCAGAGTTTGTTAAGAGAATAGACCAGCTCTTTGATATTTTAAATTCGTCACAAACTTCACCCGGTAAAAGGTATAATGCAGCCTTCAAAGGGGAACCCTTTCAAATGGAGTTTTTGACTGAATGCCTATCTTTTTTAGAGAAACTTGAAGTTAGAGATAGAAATAATGTAAACTTAACGAAAAAAGTTAAATTCATTAAATGTCTTCAAATTTCTATCAATAGTATTCTAAATTTATTTAATTATCTTCGTGAGAATGCTAGTTTTGATTATTTATTTACCCGAAAATTAAACCAAGATTGTCTTGAAAATCACTTTGGTAAAATTAGAAGTGAAAACGGCAAATGCATCAACCCAACAGCCATACAGTTTCACAGAACTTTTAGAAAGTTGCAGTGCGTTAACTTACTTAACTCAGGTGCAGAAAATTGTGAGGCAGATGCAGATCAAATGCTCTTAAGGCTTCCCGACTGTAAAGACGATTCTATACCTGAGGAAGAGACCAGTTCACTAAAAGAAGTAAGCCTCGAAATTAATAAAATAAATTATTCCCGAGATGAAATGTTAGAAAAAAATTTTATAAGGTATGTGTGTGGATATCTTTTAAATAAATCCCTTCAAGTTCACTCTTGTGATAATTGCATTAAATATAGCAAAGACCACAAAGATTTAGATGATTCATCCGTTTATTGTTTTTTAAAAGCATATGAAAATGCCGACAAAGATACGTTTGGAAACCTACAAATGCCAAATGATAAATTTGTAGAGTTTATTTGTAAAGTCGAACTAATATTTCAAGAACACTTTGAAACACTTGCAATAAAACCTAACCTTTGTAGCAATCTTTTTGGTTTAACTAAATCATTGCATTTTATTCATCCATGTGAATACTTTCCCAAAGAATTTGTCATTAATCTATATATAAGAGTAAGAATCTATTATACGCTAAAAACAATAAATGGAAACTTCAAAAATATAAGCAGGAATAAATTAATAATATGGAAAAATTTATAAAAATATTTCTGTTTAGTTTACTCCATAAGCATTTTTTACTATTAAACATTTGTGTAATTTTTTCTTTTTCATTTACTTAATAATAACCATTGAAATCATAAAATACCATGGAATTTTATTTAACATCATTTTCCTTTATCTATTAGTATACATACCAGGTGTCAACGAACATATTGGACAGGCCATAACTTGTAAAGTATTAGATGTATCAAAACGAAATTTCATATAGTTAAATGGTACATAAAGAGGAGAGTTCTCGTATATTTTTCACTTTTCAGTCATTTCCGGTTTCACCGGAAATGACTTCAGTTTCAGTTTTTTTAATGGAACACTCTATATATTTTTACATTTTTGGATTCCTGAGGCAATTTTGAATCAGATTATGACATTTTAAAAAGTTTTGACGCCTACTTGATTTTTACATCCATTTTTAAAATTGCAACTAGGTGGCCATGGCCGGACGCTAATAATTAATCTAAGGACCTGAAATGATGACAGAATAATACAATCGCTAAGTTTTAGTTATTAGTCTGATAACTAGGAGCAAAAGAAGTTGATAATAATCAAATTTTTGTGTCTAACTATTTTTTTTCCAAATGGCGACCCTTTTTAGACAAGCACTTTTTGAAAAGAGGATTTTTTTGCGAATCTAACGGTACTAACTTTTTTGCGATTGGATTAAACATAAGCTCAAAAATTAAATATTACTTAGAAAAATACTTGATAATCAATTATTAAATTTTATCAAGTGTGCCATGGATAGCCATGCTGGATATTAAGTAGGATTTTTTGTTTGGACAGTGACACTCACCTATTCTTTCTGAGCAGACATACGATTGTGTCACTGTCAAGACAAAAAATTTTACTTAATATCCAGCATGGCTATCCATGGCATACTTTTTCCTAAGTTATATTTCATTTTGAGCTTATTTCTAATCCAATCGTAAAAAAGTTTGTTCCGTTAGATTCGCAAAATAATCCTCTTTTTAAAAAGTGCTTGTCTAAAAAGGGTCGCCATTTGGAAAAAAAAGTTACGACACAAAAATTTGATTTTATCAACTTGTCTTGTTCCTAGTTATCAGAATAATCACTAAAACTTAGCGATTGTATTATTCTCTCATTATTTTAGGTCCTTAGATTAATTTGCGTCCGGTTATGGCCACCTAGATGCAATTTTAAAAATGGCTGTAAAAAATCAAGTAGGCGTAAAAAGATTTCATATTCTGATTCAGAATTGTCTCAGGAATCCAAAAATGTAAAAATATTCAAAGTGCTTCATTTAAAACATTGAAACTGAAGTCATTTCCGGTAAAACCGGAAGTGACCGGAAAGTAAAAAATATGCGAAAACTCTCTCCTTTATGTATCATTTACCTATACCAAATTTCTTTTTGATACGTCAAATACTTTACATGTTATGGCCTGTCTAATAGAATCGTTGACACCCGGTATATACAACTCTACGCTACTCTTTATTAAGACTATGTCGGTTATTGGTTTTTAATATCATTAATAATATTCTAATTATTCAATTAAATCGCTTTACAATAACCATATCAATGTAAATTTAAACATTGCCTACTCCGGTACTGTCCGTCACAAACTAGTTATTTATTACAATATTCAAAATCAGTTTAGTCTGGCTCTGACTTTTCCCACCAGCGAGAAAAGGAAACGACAATTTCATCTCACTTGGTTTTCGACCGCCAGAATAAAGGTGCCGACCCTAAGAAGGGGAGCTGTATGTTATATTAGCTGTGTAAGTGCCCCGGATTAATAATAATTTGTTTCTATCACTAAAAACCTAAAAAAGAAACTTATATATATATATATATATATATATATATATATATATATATATATATATATATATATATATATATATATATATATATATATATATATATATAAACAAATATTTCATCAGTGATGATTGCCATGGAAAACTGGTATGTGCAAAAGCAAAGAAATACCTCTGTAGTTTTTTACATCACATTTATCACAAGATTTAAATATTGGCATAAGAGTAGACACTTTTGGGCTTAATCTTACTTAAATCAAAGTTTTAGTCATTCCACTAGCAGTACACTTTGGCTTACCATCTTATCTTAACGACGCTTTGGTGATGCGGGGCGAAATTCACTAAGTTAATGCAAGGTATAGGCAAATTATTGATATACCCAGACACCATATGGAATTTTTTAAATCCTGTTTTTATTTTTACTTAACCGCTCATTTGTATAACCTTTTCCCTGACTACTTTCTGGCTGGACTAATAAACTTATATATTCACTTAAAATTATATATATATATATATATATATATATATATATATATATATATATATATATATATAAAATAAAAATAAGTTTCGCATTATCAAAAATTTAATTTTTTATACAGGTGGCATCAAAAATACAAAAATGTTGTTTTATATTAAAAGCATACCTCGTTTATAATTTTCTCTCAAAAGCATAAATATTAAATATATTCTGAATTAAACACCAAGCAAGAATAGATTTCGTTATGAGATTTAAAATTAAGAGTATCAGTTTTATCACATTACTTTTCCAAAATATTCCAATTCCAAATATTCTCAAGCACACCTTGAATCAGGGTACCTACTAGTTTCTAAAATACTTATGAAACTTAAAGGCTTACTTGTCAATGTCTTAATTTTATGAAATAATTATCATTTAATGTAAAATAGTCCTTATCAAAATTAATTAAATAATTGTAATTCAAAATATGTCTTATTCAAGTGCAATTTTTAAATAATACAAACATTTAATTAAACTAAACCGAATTAAAATAAGCAGTATGATAAAAACGTCAAAATTCAAAAATTCCACTGCCATATTCAACTTTTCTAACTGCTGCCTCAGTTATCTGAAAGAATTTCTGATATTTCCTGGGATATTGAAAGGATAGCCTGGGTAATTCTGCCTTTTAGCACTTCAATATTATTTGGTATTGGAGCAGCATAAACAATTTTTGTTTTAAATGGCCACATAGAAACAGGTTGGCCATAGTTAAGACAGAGATTCTTGAGGGGTCCCAAAATTGGTCCAATTCATCTTGTATCAAATTTGCAGTTAAGCCATTCTGTTAGTTCACAAGCGCAATGAGCTGGACAACCATCTTATTTTACATAGCAAATTTTCAAGAACATTCCTAAGAAATGTATCCAGCATTTCTAAGTATGATATTCTATTGCAGGTGTTATTGAAGAAATATAGGCATATATTGCCATGGACAGATATCACCCACCACACGTTCACTTTGGTATATTATTGTCTCCGCGTCATTATTCTGAATTCGGGGTTTTCTCGAGGACAGTACCTGACGTGCTGGGATACTGCAGTTCCATTAGTAGAAAATATACATTCATCAGAAAACATAATCAAATCAATATTTTCACCTAAAATTTTGTCTCCTACCCACAAACAAAAAAACTTTAATTTTATTATTTTACAATTTTAAGTGTGAACGTTCTTCATTATATATTGTATGTAGTTGTTGTTTATCTAGTATATATCTGAATATGTTAAATGTAATTATTGATTTTAGAGCAACAATAAATAACTGCTGCCAACTATTTTATGACTTATGTAAGCACTATTGTACAATAACATTAATATATTTTTGGCTTTTGCTTTCTCACAATCGCATGTTGTAGCAAGAACATGGCAGCTCTCATTGAACTCAAACAAATGTAACCTACTCCATATTGGACCAAAAACCCCCCTACAAAACTGGAAATTGAATGGATGTCCTTTCAAAAAGGTATATACACAGAAGGACCTGGGTGTACATATATCCTCAGATCTAAAATGGGAACATCATATTTCAGTGATAGTTAAAAAAGTAAATACTACCATAGCACTTACAAACTGTGCATTTATTGACAAAAGCCCTCAAATAATACTTACACTCTACAAAAACCACATTAGGCCCATTTTGGAGCATGCCAATAGTGTCTGGAACCCTTTTTTTTTTCATCAAGGATGTGGAGATCCTCAAGGTTGCAAAAGACTCACTAAGATTCCACCAGAACTGAGAGATCTGACATATAAACTGATAAAAAAGTTCAGCCCTAAATCTGAAAGCATTGACCACCCAAAGACAGAGAGGAGACTTCCTAGAGACATAAGATATTAACCAGCCACTACACAATATCACTTTCACACAAAACCTAAATCAACAATTAAGTGCACACACTAACAGGAACAGAAAATTAGTTCGGAAGAATTTTCTCTCAAATTGGGTGGTTTACCTGTGGAACATTCTACTGGAACCTCTCTGCAACCTCTATTAATGATTTCAAAAATAAGCTCGACGTCAACATCGAAACAATAAACATCAGGCTCGTCCACTATCTCTGATGACAAATACAATAAAACTCACAAAAAAAGTGCAGACAGAGTAGTCTCATTGGCTCACGTACCCTTCTCCTCTAATAATATTTCTTCTTAATATAATTCTCGAATGCAGGAACCTGTAAGGTTATCCTACATAATGCTATTGCTTTGGTTGATCAGGTGAGAGATCTGGGAGTCATCTTTGACACTTCCCTCCACTTCGATCTACACATCGATCACATAACTAGCTGAGCTATAAATTTATTGGGCTTCTCAAAGAGACTTTACTGACCTCTCATGTCTAAAAACGATATCATTTGTTCAGTCTGTCCTGAAGTATGCCTGCCCCATTTGGTAATATTATTATGCACTATTTATATTATTGACAGATGTTTTATTATAAGATGTAATAGAGATCATATTCTGTCTGATGTATCTCGGAGGATGTTTGATGAGGCTAGATTGTGGTTTGCTACAAATAAGCTCCTATTAAATGAGTCTAAAACATTAGACATGAAGTTCAGATTAACCGGTGGTAGAGCTGATGTGTCTCTGAAGTTTTTGGGTTTGCAGCTGGATCCTGCTTTATCTTGGAATGAACATATTAATACTCTCTGTAATAGACTCTCTTCTTGCCTATATGCACTGCGTAGGGTACGTTTTACAGCTGGTCAACATGCTGCTTTGATAGCTTACCATGGCTTATTCAACGCAAGAATGAGCTATGGAATACTGGCTTGGGGTGATGCAGCGCACACTAACCTGCTGAGAGTATTTATGAAGCAAAAACAAGCCATCAGAATAATTTTTAACATGAAATCCACAGAGAGTTGCAAACCTCTTTTTCTTCGACACTCTATACTGACTCTCTTTGGTCAGATAGTTCTTGAGAATATATGTTACCTAAAAAAGTACATTCATCAACACACCACTCATTCAGACATTCATGACCATGATACCCGACACAAGGGAAATATTTTAAAACCACAGAACAGGCTTCATAGGAATAACACTGTTGGCATAGATCTATACAATCTATTGCCTCTTGCTTTCAGGCAACTGAATTCATTACGGTTCAGAACTCAATTAAAAAAATATTTAACAGCCATTGCTCCTTATTCAGTGACTGATTTTCAAAGTGCCATAAGAGAGAATAAGGAGATCAACTTACTATTAGTGTAGATTTAATGGTATTTTAATTCAATGTTTTGCAGTTGATACTTGTATGTTTTAAGTCTAATATGTATTATTATGTTAAGTATTTCTTTTATGTAACGTATTTTATTTTATTGAATTCCTTTTTGACCTATCTATGAAAATGTATTTTTTCTTCAGACTAATAAACTTAAATAAAATAAATAAATATGCATCATATAATAAGGTAGAAAGTGTCCAAAATAAATTAGTCAAATTTGTTACTTTTAAGCAGAGCTTCCTTTAGATCCTGTCAATCTGTACTATATTGTAGGGTCTCTAAATCTATCATCACTACATAATAGGTGTAGAGTTTTAGACCTATGCCCTCTGTTTAAAATCATTACAAACATCAATGAAGTGCCGGAACTACTTCAAAAAATATGTCTCCTGGTTCCACAACGAATAACTAGAAATAAACAACTATTCAATGTGTTGTTTTCTTTAAGCAACTTTTTTTTTTTTTTAAATCAAGTACTGAATTTGTGAAATTTGTGTGATTGTAGATCATTATTATTTTTATGAAATGAAATGAAATATCTATATTTGTCCAAGTATACAGTTTTTTAGTTTTATACATTAGGCCATGTGGCATTGGACGTGTCATAGCTACCTCTCTAAAACTAAAATATAAACAAACTAATAGAAATAATAAAAATATCGATAGGCTTATTAACATAATTTTATAAAACATATCAAGAAAAAAAAATAGTAAAAAAAAAATACTGTGCATTGTTGATGTTACTGTTTTAGTGAAATTTTGTTTTCTTTCATTAAGCATTACCTCTCTTTTGTATATGTTAATTGTATACTGATAATGGTTATATCCACTAAGAAATATTTATTTATAATAATAATTAATATTCATATGAGGTATGCTTTTTACGCAAAACAACATTTTTGTATTTTTTATGCCCCCTGTATAAATAATTTCATTTTTGTAAACGAGAACCTTATTCGTTTTTGAAGCAAAAACATTTACCAAGAGTGACTTTTTTTCATATCTTGGAAAATAAGACAGTTTTACTGTTATGCAACATAACATTTTTGTATTTTTTACGCCTCCTGTATCAAATATTAAATTTTTGATAACACGAACCTTATTAATTTTTCAAGAAAAAATTTTAATCAAGAGTGATTTCTTTTCATATCTTTCAAATTTTAGTCCATTTACCTCTTGTAAAATCCATCCGTGGGCATACTGTATATGTATGTCATAGTAAAGTGTCATACCTAGCGTCAAAAGTCTAGTTTCTAATATATTTTAGTTGCAGCTAGCTTTGTCTGTAGGAATAATTTTACTGTAAGTATTATTTGACAATAAAGCATATTAAGAAAAGAAGATAAAAATAACCTACCAGCTTTGCCTGCAGGCTCTAGGTTTGATTGCCAAAAAATCAAAGATGCTCTCAATGCTAAGTGACTACTGTCCAGGTCTATAAACAGACTCAAGATAGTTTAAGTCCACTCCTCATGAGCGACAGTCAACAAAATGGGAGGCTTCCAGACACGTTGAAATGAACAATTTGCTATTAGGGAAAAACTTTTAACCTCCTGCAATATAGAACATACAATGAACAGGTTCTCTCAGACTCCCCAGGAGACATTCTCATCCCTAATTTTTTTGTTGTATACATTAGTGATCTCTCAGAGAAGATGAATTCCCAAATATCATACTTTGCTGATGACACAAAATTTTCTGACAACCCTCTATGCTCTCATGAATGAGGACAAGTGCACACTCATGCCCTTGGGAAAAAATAACCCCTATCTTCCTTACACCTAAAATAATATCACCATTAAAACAATCAATGAAAGAAGGACTTAGGCATTTACATAGCTTTATAAAGGCTTTTCTTCACTATACATACCAAAATGTTGCTATCTTATGCATAAACCTTTTGTACACATCAGTTGATGTCACAAAACATTTCAGTTTCCAATTTGAAAGGAGTTTAAATGACTTAATCAGTTCAACTTTTTTAATTCTTCAGTTAGCCATACAAGAAAGGATAAGGTTCACTTATTAAAATTCCATTCTTGCCAGTAACTGATAAATTTGAAAAAACTATAATACATAATACAAATATAAGCCCTCACCTTCTCGTCATGATCAGAATCTTCATTAGATCCATGTTCGTCACCCTCCTCAGTTCCTTCTTCTTTTGGAGTGTTGAGTTTGCGAGCTTGTTTATCCATAAGGCTTGTCCTCGAACGTGTTTTCTTCCAACTGTAGTAGTATTTCACAAGACTGGCTATACTTTTATCTGGCAACTGAAATATCAAGATATTCTGTTATTTACCTGTCAATTTTTTATTTGTAAAAAAAGTATCGAGTAAAATATTAGCTCTATCTTCAGCAAGAATCATATAATTAAATATTACAAATAGGGCGCACTTGTTTTTTCAGAAAAAAATATTTATTGTAATAAAAAATAAAGGTTTTTGTCTGCAAAGCTCCAAAAACTAGTCAGTACTAGCTGCACATATTGATTAATATTCCAGTTGGAAGTAGCATTTAATACTACACAAGTACATATTCTAATGTGTCTTGCTATGTAGTTTTGTTTATTCAAGGCCAAAGTAATGGAAGTGATATTTCAAGAAGGTTGTTCAAGGTCTAATAGGTTTTATTGTTTTTAAAATACTCTTTTTTTATTATTTTTTTTATTTAATTATTAAGTAATATATGCAAAAGCACATCCTTACAAGATCTTATAGATTCAGCTCTACACCGACTTGCCATTTAAATACTAACTAGCCTTTTTTTAATAAACTATTAAAATTTAAATTTTCAATTTTATTTTATAACTTTAGTGATAGCGGGATGGATGCCTAGGTGGCGCCCCTTTTAAACTCTTAATAATGGATTAATGGATCGTAATAAATCAGAACAACCTATTAAACTATTACCACAATATATATTAGGAATACAAAACCACCAGTGATCCCTTGAACATTAAAATGGGACGTTATATTGCTCGTGGGATGGATAACCGGTGGTTTAGTTTTCCTAATATGCATCTTGGTTGTGAATAAAAAAATTGGAACAAAATTGTTAACCACAATTGGTAAAAAAGTCATATTATATTTGTGCATGGCTAGCATTACTTTTATTAACTTATACTTGTAGTGCATAATGATTTTTTGACAGTCTAATATTAGTTGCTTATTGATCAAATGTCTTTTAAATATGTAAAAAATATGCCAATGTATCTGCACAAAGCTGTCACTACTGCTACAAACTGCGTGTACATACCTATTTTATATCTAGGAACGTCTCGACTTTAGGAGAGATCAGACAGCTTAAATATGCGTTCTGCTTGCGCTGAGTGGCCCCAAGCCCATAATTGCATAGGAACAGGTAGATTGAACAAGACAATGGTAAACCATCAAAATTACACTTTTCTCCACTGTATTCTTTAGTCGTTTTAGGAGATATATAGACCGACCGACTTCTCCAGCAATAAAGTCTACATGAGCATCAAAGATCAGCACTGGGTCTAAGAAAATCTTCAAAAATGTTACCTGCTTGTCCCTGTTTCCCTTAATTTCCCGGGCAATCCAATCCCCACAATTTCGCAAACGAAGGATTATATTTTCGGTTTGACTTTTGTTTAAACTAAGCTTATTTGCAATAAACCACTCCCCACTTTAGCAACATCTTCCCGCATAGGATACCCCCGCCTCACTGTGACCTGGTCTCTACACAATACTGTTGTGCCATCTGGAAACAGGATTAGCTTACTATCACTTGCAGCCTCACTATGACCTGGTCTCTACACAATACTGTTGTGCCATCTGCAAACAGGATTAGCTTACTATCACTTGCAGAGCTAATATCAAGCCCTCTGAACAAAGACCATAGTGAGTGAATTTTCTTAACAGTATACCACAGTATATGCAGTCGAACGCCTTTGATAGGTCATATTATTAAAATGGACATTATATTCTCTAGATACTATTATTTTTATAGCTTTATCTATTATTATAATAATTTCTAGGACTTTATTTATAGTTTCTACAAATATGTCAACATTTTTAGATTATGTTGACCTATAAACACTAATCACCACCAAATTCATAGGCTTTATAAAACAAGCTGATAGTTCACATTTTTTTGCTTCAGACAGTTGCACTATCTTAGCAAGATTATTTGACTCTACAAGTGAGATGCACAAAGATACATGACCCTCTATTTTTATTTCCCTTTTTACAGAAATAACTACACTAATACAATGCTCTCCATCGAGCCAATGCTCATTTAGACAGACAATTTTTCTTTTTGTATTTCATTTTAAATAGCACTGTAATTCTAAAGTTTTATTCGAAAGATAGAGTTGTGTATTGTGTCAATTAAAATCTTCTATGTGTCGGTCTCCCGCGTTGAAAATTTCTTCTTATTCCACCAATTTCAGCTCCCCCATTCCATCCAAATCTAAATGGCCTGACTCTAACCGATTCAGGCCAGATCTCACTATTCAAGATGAAGTTGGACTCATCTGGCGATATTGATATTTTACATGAAGCAGCATGTTGATATGCTATTTTTTCACACTCCATTGCATTAACTTTATAAGCCTTGAGATGGTTAAGCAATGACTCCCGTTTCGTATTTATATCCAAGTTCCCAACATAAAACCATTTTCCCTACTGAGCAGTTATAATAGTCATTTTTTTGCAGTTGGTTCCAAGTATTGGTACCTGAGAAGTAGCTGCTTTGATTTTACTGATCTTTTCCTTACAATTTTCCTTTAATTTTCGCTCATAGCAATTAATTTCTTTCCTGCTACTTGGCATTTCCAAGTTCTCATTCAGATGAATTACTTCTCTCAGTTTATTAGCTGTCTGAGCTTCCATTACTGCTGCGGAGGCAAGTTTGGCTGTAGTGTTACTTGCCTTGATACTATGATCATTTTTAAGATGATTTGGAGATTTCAAAAGTAACTTAACATTTTCATTAAGACTGGGCTGACCGTCAGCAACCCTTTTTGAAAAAGATCAAAGGGATTCTTCCAAGGCCTCTGCTATTGGAGATTCCTGGGCTTTTCCCTGCTTCTGTATGGTCTTGTCGTTTTTACTTTTCAGTATTCCCCCTTGAGTAGTTTAACTTTGTCTTGCAGGATTTTACCATGCTCAACATACAAGGAAAATGTTTGAAACTTCCAAGACAATTAAGGCAAATATGTAGTAGTATTCTAGATTGGCTCAGTATTACCCTTATTTTGCTTACCATGGATCCATTACACTGGTCACAAATAGTTCGATGGCAAGCATCGCATGGAGAGGTGAAAATATTTCCCTTTTCTTCCTTGGATACGCATATCTTAATGCATTTAAAGCATTTCTCATTAGTAGAAATTTTCTTTCCCAAACTCCGTAGGAATTGGCTTGATTGATCAGGACTCAGGACGTGCAACACTGTGTGTGGCACTAGCAAATTGCTGGTAAACTACAACCACCAATGTCTGGCAAGAAGAGATTCTCTAGAGAAACCTAGTTGTGGTTTTCGTTACCGTTAAAAGAAGTGTGAATGAACCTTGCCTCAGATGCACAGATGTCAAATTCTCTAAAGGTATATATTTTGGCGGAAAAACGGGTTTAGGAAGTTTTGATTTTCGCGAATTTATAGAAACTATGAGATGCTACAAAGAACTCAGCTTAGTGACGCATAATTAATAGAGGCAACATTCATCACCACATGATGCATAGTTGATCTTTTTTACTAACTTTGTACAATTTTGACCTACACACTAACCTCTTAGGCACCTGTGTAACTGAAGACAGAGTACAAAGTCCACTGGAGAAATGAGATATTTCGCCCATAAAACACACAGAATACACAGAAAGTAAGAGTAAATAATAGTTTATGATAAACACAGCACACTAAAAAATACAATTCACAAGTGAGAGTAAATTATTCGGGCGAGTTATTTCATAAAAATCGACAAAATCACACACTAAAATGTAAACATAATGAGTAATAATTAGTAATCTCATACTATTACACCACTCACTAATTTTTTCTACATGTTCATATCCCTCCAAGATCAAAATCAGACAGCAAAGATTTTGTAGTTACACTGTATAAGAATAGAAAAAAAATGTGATTAATCTTAGAGTATTTGTGACAAAAAAACTTATTACGAACTCTTTGTAAAGAATATCTATGAACCATCATAAAACAGGTGACTGATCTAACCAGCTGTAATAGAGCGTTCTATAAGTACAGATCCTTACTATTTATATAAACAAATCCCAGTAACATGCTGAATCTATTCTTAGCTATGACGTGCCCATTTGGATATTATCATGTGTGTTATAGATGTTAGAAAGAAATTAATATTTACATTAATTTCTATTTGAGGCACTGCCCTTCGTATGACTCTGGATAATGTGGGCACTTTCATTTATAATAATGTGGTCAATGGCAGCTGGTGCATAAGCGCTGCAGTGCTGCAGAGCTCAAAAAAAAATGTATTATATATTATAATTAATATTCTCTTACCAAAAAAGCAGATATAATATTTCGTGTTCCAATAATGGTAAAAAACTGTCCGCTTTCCCCAGCTGTCTAAAACGGTCTAAAATACAGACGTGATTTACGGTAGATACTGCACTGCATTTAGTACAGACATAATACTATTAAAGACAGAAACAAACCTTAAAGTATTAAAGAAGCATGCCCTCAGCATGCTCGTAAATATACTATTAGTAATTTTGATCCTCATTTACGAATGGGAGTCACTATAGATGTTTTAAATTGTTTAGGGACTTTCCCTGTTTTAAAAATAAGGTTTATAATATATGTAAGAGGTTGAACAATATACACATGTAAAGACTTAATGACTTTGGTAGTAATACCATCACTACCTGGTGAACAGTTAGTTACATCATTTTGCGTCACAGGTCTCAAATACATAGAAGTCAATGATGTGTGTGTTACTTCAAAAGAATTTTGGGCATTAGGGATATTTTTTGCCATTTTTTGGCCTATATTAATAAAATACTCATTAAAGAGATCAGATAGTTCCTCATTTTCTGAAATCAAGCTGTCATTTTTGTCAGTGATATGAATTTTTTCACTATTTTTGCATTGGTTTTCATTTGTGGCATCATTTTTTATAGACATTCTTAATGTTTTTGGAATTCTGATTAATTTTATCTTTGTAATAATTGTTCTTAGTTTGAGCAATAATTTTATTCAACCTATTACAATATTCTTTATACTCTAACTTTTCCGGGCTTGAATATTTTTTCAGCATGCTCCTCATTCTATCCCATGTTGTTATTGAAATTATGTTATCAGAGGCTTTATTTTATGATATTTATTGTTACCTCTGACTGCTTTACAACATTGATAACATGTTTGCTCAGCCTTTCCACTGCGGCTTCTGGATCAAGAAGCTCCAAAGTATCCCCCCAAATTTCATCTTTTGCCAGATTATTAAGCATATTAAAGTCAACCTTTCTATAAACCTTTTTCTCTTTTTGAGATGTTCCTGTATTTTCTTTGTTCATTAGTGAAATGTTTATAAGTATATGGTAAAATATATATTATTATAGTTGTACTTTGGATGTAACTAATTTTACCCTTCACAAACACGTGGTCGAGGCATGTCTGTGACTCAGGTCGAGTGATGTCCCGATATAAGGTATCAAAACCATTTATGATTTATCTAAGGCATTTGACAATGTCGATCATACTGTTCTGTGCAACAAGCTTGAGCGATATGGTATCAGGGGCGTGGCGCTGGGCTTGGTTGTGTCATACCTTCAGGGACGTGAACAGTGTGTCATTGAAACCAACGACTCAGGGGAAAAGGTAGTGTCTGATGTCACAATCATTAAACGAGGTGTTCCGCAGGGATCTATCTTGGGACCACTGCTTTTTATCATATATACAAATGACCTTGTTGGCGTTACTGATTGTGGTACAGTTCTTTTTGCTGATGACACTTCTCTGATTTTCAGTGAGAATGATCAGCAAGCATGCACGGACAAGATGTCTGAGTCCTTGAATGCATTGGGGGGTTGGTTTGTGGAAAACAACCTTCTCCTCAATGTGTCTAAATCACAGATGATGCATTTCTCAAGATCAGAGACCGATTTTTCTTTAACTTATAAAAATACAAACATCAAATCAGCTGAAGAAGTTTCTTTTTTGGGGGTAAAATTGGATCAGTGGGTAAATTGGAAACCCCATGTTAAACAGCTGGCAATAGGAATCAGTAGATATAGCTATGCCCTTCGCGTTATTCACAATAATGTTGGGTGGCAGGCATCTCTAACAGCATATCACGCCTATGTCCAGTCTCATATTAGCTATGGTTTAATATTTTGGGGTAATTCTGTTGAATCAGATCGAATTTTTTTATTACAAAAAAAATGTATACGTATTGTATTTGGCATGGGATATCGAGACAGCTGCAGGGAGGTATTCCGGGAAACTGGTATACTCACCCTGTACAGCCTCTATATTCTCGAATAAGTTAAGTTTTTAACTAATAACTTTCCCCTTTTTTCTGATAACATGCGTCAACATTCTTACAATACAAGATTTAAAACAAACCTTAGGACTGAAAGACCAAATTTTACATCTGTGCAAAGAAATGTGATCTTTAACATAATTAAGGTGTGGAATATGCTCCCCCCATCTTTAAGGCAGCAGTCTTCTAGTAAGGGTCTGCATAGGCTCAAAGCATTTTTAAAGGATAGAGCATACTATAGTCTTAGAGAAGTTTTTGAGGATACTAATGCTATACGTGAGGCACTCCACTAAAATGGAAACTTGTAATTTTATAGACTACTCTAATTATAATATTGACTGAATTTTAATGTTTTTAGTGTAATCTTATTGTTTATTTAGCTGTAGGAATTTCTAGTTTTAAGACTCATTGTGACATGATCCATAGCCCAATTGGGGTCTAACTATTATATTGTAATATATGGATTGAATAAAGAATTAACTAACTAACTAACTATTCATTAGCGAAACATAATAGCAAACCATGTGATCTGTATAATTTAATATATTAAAGTTAATATCACCCACGTCAGTCTTCTGGTTAGTTCTCAGATGGTGTAACCAGTAACAGATATTTAGGCAAACGCTTAGACCCTGATAGCTAAAATTTAGTTTGGATATGCTAATTCTGCTTGTTGTTAATTTAAATGTATTAACAGTTTGATTCAGTGAACCCTTCATAGAAACTAGAACACCACCAAAACTGTTAAAGTGCCCATTATCATAACATATACTATAATCAGGTATATTGACTCATGACCGAACTCAATTTATGACATTCAGTCAATATTAGAACATCACAGTCACAGAGTTTATATGACCTGAGAAAAACCAAGAGCTTGTCAAAGTTAGTTCTTAAACCTCTAATATTCAAAAGTAAATTATTTAATGACCTACTTTAATAAAATTCTGAATACTGTCAGTTTCAATTGTAATATTTCGACTCTCCATTTCTATAGAATTCAAAAATTATATAATTCCAAGTATTGTTACTACCTTATGTTATAAATGTTAGTTTTATTATGTACTTTAACAGGTCTTTTGCTTAGATTTTTTTTGCTTTTTGAGTGTTTTTTCTTTCTTTTCTTTATTATATTTTTATTACTAGACAGATCTATGAACTGTACACTTTAACATAGATATTTACCTATATATGGTTTTACTTCTTTGTTAATTTTTTTTTACTTGCTATTAAACAAAGGAAAAGGAGAGAAAAAAAAATATTAGCTTTAACATGCTTTGTTGACAGAAATTCTTTGTATTCTTGACAATAAAGTACATTTTGATTGATTGATTGATTCTATTTCCATCTGATGGTCTAGACCAAAAATTAATTCAAACTACACAATATCAATATACTATATATAAAATTAAATTTCTAATGTTCAAATTAATAATAATAATAATAATAATAATATTTCTTTATCGCCAGCAAGATTACAAAATATGTAAAAAAAGCAAAGTCAGACAGGTACAGAAAACATAATTCTGGAAAGATTAGATTTAGATCTAAAAATTATAAAAGTACTAAAATAATAAAACATCAAAATGTGAGATCATTAAAAAAAAATTTAAAAAATCTTTAAAATGCCTGTAAACAGATTTAAAGAGACGCTATATGTTAAAAACACATTAAAACTCAAAATTGAACGAATAAAAACATTTACTTTGAGCAAACACGGTGGCTGCCTTTTTGAATCCCTCAATTCCCCCAACATTTCTGACCTCAGGCGGCAACAGCTGGTATGGCTTAATACCTCAATAGTAGGGTCCCTTCTTGAAAAAGGTGGAGTTATGGCAAGGAATGCGAAGATCATTTCTTCCCCTGGTGGCCATCGTCAAGAACAGAGACAAGTTCTTACTAACAAAAGTGATTAGTGCAATGAAATACAGGCTAGGTACAGTTAGGATACCAAGTTCGATAAAGAATGGTCTGCAGGATGTTCGTGGATGTAGATGAAGCATGCATCTTATTACTCTTTTCTGAGTTTTAAATATGTCTATAGAAGATCCAGATGACCCCCAAAATGATATGCCATAGCTAAGCAGAGACTGAATGTAAGCATAATAGAAAAGTTGAATGCTATGACATAATGTCTCGAAGTCTGAGAATTACTGCACAAGCACTATTCAGCTTAGATTGAAGTTTTAGAATGTGTTGTTCCCAGCCGACATTAGAATCGATATGGACACCCAGAAACTTTATGGTGATATTTGGTATAGACCTATGTTCGTGGTTTACATACAATGATTCAACAATGAGCCTGTTCTTGCTGAATAAGATGAGACCCGTTTTGCTGTTATTTAGTCAAAGGTGGTTCCTCTCGCATCACGAAGCCATCCGATCCACCACATCTGAACAACCAACCGACATACTGGGGCAATCCGGCCTTGAGACAACGACTGAAGTATCATCTGCAAATTGGCAGACAAGTCCACCCTCCAGAACATCAGGTAGGTCATTCACATATAGCATATAGAGGCCCCAAAATGGAGCCCTGCGGGACGCCCCTCCGAATCAATGTCTGACCCGAGAAGTATTTTTGTCCATCATGTGTAATGGACACAGACTGCAAATCTGTTTCCCAAATAAGACGTAATGAGCCTGTAGGCTAAGCCTCTCACCCCATATCTCTCCAACTTGGTCAGCAAAAGGCCATGATCAATAGTGTCAAAGGCCTTTGACGGATCAAAGTACAGGCCTGCAACTGCTTCTCTATTGTCCAGTCGTTCATTTCAGTAGACTTACCAGGTAAGAAACCGAACTGATTATTCTTAAGAACATTACATTGAATAGTAAACTCCAGAAGACGATTGTACATTACCCTCTCAGAAATCTTAGACACCGATGACAGGAGAGACACCGGCTTGTAGTTCGCTGACCAGTGCACATCATCCTTTTTATAAATAGGAACCACTTTGGCAATCTTTAATGAATCTGGAAAAATTCCCAGTTCAAGACAGTTATTAATAATCAAAGTTAATGGTACAGAAATCATTTGGACAATGTGCTTAAGAAGAAATCATCAATTCCAGAAGAATATTTATTTGGCAAAGCCATAATGATTCGAAAAATTTCAATGTAAGCTACTGGCTCTCAAAAACAGAGTATTTGCATTTATAAAATTTAAATTGTAATTATTATCAATGGAGATTGCAGCATCTGAGAGATCAAACTGACTCTCAAAAATATGCAAAACACACCCAGGATCGACAATCATATCATTGCCTTCATTGCGTAATGTAATATTTTTAAGACTAGTATCTCTATTGCATTCCCTATTAAAGATATTCCACATTGTTTTATTTTTATTTTCAGAATTAATTATTTTATTATCATTTAGCCCTATCCTAAAATCAGACAAAAACTTTTGATAATTCTTATATTGATTTAAAATATTTCATATTATATATTTTTTGTTTGTTTATATAATATATAGAGATCTTTGACATGACTAGCATAGTTTTTTATTTCAAGGTTTACCCAACAAGGTTTGTTTTTTATTTGACTGTTGCAAATTGGAAATAAAGTATTAAAGTAATAGTTTAAAATATTTTTAAATATGTTATACTGGTCATTAGGATCCATCTGGTCATAAACATATGACCAATCCTCATTACTCAAATACGCTTGAAAATTTAATATGTTGGTATGGGTATAGAACCTCTTTTTTATAAAAACGGGCTTGTTTTTAATGCCTGTAATTTGAATATTAATTTTCTGTCCAAAATGAACAGAAATATTGGTAAATATAGTATAAAAAACTAGCTGAGATTTTGGAATGTTACTAAGAATGTTAATTAAACTACAGACCTATTCCAATTTCAGATCAGTCTCAGATGTGATCCTAATTGCGGCCTCTCTGGCTGATTTACTCAAATAGATCTTTCTATTCCTACTGTAGACTGAATGAAGTTTATTTGTGTTCTTGAAGCCCTTTGCCAACTTAAACAGCCTATGATTTTGTGCTGTTAGGTCCTCATTAAAATAAATTTTGCCATTCCCTTGTAGGCCACATGCACGAATGTTTAATCCTTTCATTTCCTTACTCTTTTTTAAAATCTTGCTTTTTATATCCTGGCTATTTAGTCTAACCAATATTGGTGCATCATCCTGTTTGCCCAACTGATAACTTTCCTTAATACATTCACTATCAATTTGAACCTTCATAGCTCTTAACACTTGTTCCACAATTTTTGTAGTGTTATGTTCTTGCTGCTTTGGTATTCCTTTTACGATAACATAATTTTCCTTCTCCTTTTATTTTTGAGCATATATCTTCCAGAGCTTTAATTTGTTGCTTGAATGTTGTATTCTCTTTCCTCAATTTCCACAAATGCTTTTTGAAGAGATTCCCTCTGTTCTTCAAAAGAATCTAAAGGAGACTAGAAAAATGTGGTAACAACAAATCAAATCCTTTCTCAGAAATTCAATAACTGAGGATTGTTTAACAACTGTTTCCATGCTATCATATGAAAAAAAGTTTATCTCCAAAATAGACAATTTTAATGACAAAGTGATTACAAAAATTTGCGAACAGAAAAGAATGTAGGATAGACTTCATTTATAAAAAATTGGTAGGTATTTTTCTTTGTAAAACTTGCATAACACCTCAGAATTTTTACCAGGAGCCACCACTCAATGTTGATATTAATTTCTTATAGTGAGTGCTGCAAGTACAGCTCCAGCCCGTGGGGCTTACTTTAAAACTTCATAAAAAAATATATTATAACAAACAATGAGAAATAAGCTTAGACCAATTCTATATTGTAAAATAGAAATAAATAATAGTAAATTTGTAGGTTAAGCCTCTTCTAATCCTAACAAAGTTACATTACCATTTGCCTTATCCTATGGAAACTCTTGCCATGAAACTGGAAAGCCTGTTCAAACAACACCTTGTCCTCAACAGACCACTCATCTGGGAATGGTGTGAAGTTAGCCAAGTCAAGAACAGCCCTGTCCAGATCATGTTTGTGCCAGAACAGCATGCCTAATGCCTGTTCTCCATTGTATCCATATTTGTCTTTGGCCAACACTATATAATCTTCCACTGTAATATAAATAATTAACATTTTACTGAAATAAATTTCCCACATGTTAAGGGCATTTCAGATAAACATTCAAATAGAAAATTAGAATTTGACTCCGTCAAATATATATATATATATATATATATATATATATATATATATATATATATATATATATATATATATATATATATATATATATATATATATATATATATATATATATATATATATATATATATACATATATATATATATATACATATATATATATATATATACATATATATATATATATATATATATATATATATACATATATATATATATATATATATATATATATATATATATATATATATATATATATATATACATATACATCTATATATACATATATATATATATATATATATATATATATATATATATATATATATATATATATAAATATATATATAAATGTTTGGGTGAATTAAAGTAATAAAATTTGAACAAAGAAAGTCTAAACACTAGATTAACAAATTAAAAATATTAATATTAGATGAGATACAACACTAGACAAAGTAGCAACATAAATTACACTTACAAGTTGGGTTGGGAAAATATTGCTTTTGAAGAAAACTTGAAATTTCACATTACATTAAATTTATGAAATTATCGCGAAACTTTCAAAAATTCAATATACGAAACTTTCAGCCATGCATTGAATATTTGAACAAGAAAGTATAATAAAAAAATCATATTTTGAGAATGAGAAAACTGATATTATTCAAACTGAAAATAAAAATAATTGTGGTAAATGTTTTAACATCTAAAAATTGTGGAAGTCATTGGATTTATTCTTTAAAAAAAAGTGAAACAACTTTAATGTTTTTTATTTATATATAAAATATATGGGATGAAACAGACCACTGAAATAAAAAATATTTCAAAAACACTTAGATTTTGTGTTCTCAAGTTCAATGATGTATCTAACCAAATATCACACTTAGTGATTAGGCAGTACATTTGGAATTTTTTCTTAATAAACAATGAGTTAAAAAGATAGTAGATTACAAGAGAGAACAAAAAATTCAACAACGTTTGATAGAAAAGTTTTCCAGATTTGTTACAGTAAAGAATATTTTCAAAATCAATGACATTCTAATTTTCCTCTGTATCTTCCAAAATGCGCCATAATTTTGTATACAATAGTATTTTGAATATCGGTCTGCCTTTTTGGTTAAATAAAGTTATGAGTGTTCTTCAGCTATTATTACTCCCTAGTCAGATATTTTCGCATCAAAGCTTAATTTTTAATGTGCATGCCATATACGTATTTTCAATATCTCCTTGGGTTAGCATTAGGTAAGAGTTTTTTTTTGTTCTTGCTGTTTATGTTTTCATTATACATTATGTCCATGCACTGAATTAACAAGGGGAAAAACTTTTTTAACCGTATTTTTCGGAAAACAATAAATATGGTTGACAGTGAAGAATTTTATACCTGATGTACAAGGTGAAAATTTTAAAAATTGATTTTTGATTAAATTTTTTAAAATTGAAATTATGTAACAGAATGCTTGAAGGTCAAACCAATATTAAAACTAAATGTTAATATAATTTACTTAGTAATTGTACAGGTATAGAGAAATTTAGCCCCTTTTTTTTTGGTTAAAATTTATTTTTCATAAGATAGACTTACGTAGACGTAATGTTACGTCTAATGTACAGGGTAGTTAGACAGTAAAACCCGTATTCAATAAAGAGGTGTACATTTATACCACATTACGAAATGACAGTGAGACAAGTATAACATAAATGGCGAACTAACAGTTGTAACAACTGCCATGGAAATTAGATCAGGTCTAACTCTTAAACTGTTTTAGTGAATACGGGAACAAATATGTAAATGTTGCCAAAAGCAGTGTTATCGTGCGGGTTATACGAATTATCAACGACAAACTTTTTAAGTTTGTTTTTCTTTTATTACGTGTAATCATATCCTCCGCATAAAACCCGGAAGATGAATTAGATAGACCTATGATATTTTCACATGAAAAAAAGATGATAAACATATAAATACCAGCTGTTGCAAAAATCTTTGAGCAATGTCACTTCAAAGTCAGATTGACAAGTCACTGACAAAATGATTAATAGAAAACAATATTCGGGTTTTTTGCGTCCACAAGCGAAAAAAATGGTATTAAATCCAATAAAATGTTACGAAAACGAAAATTCACCGGCCAATATCCAGGAGACAGTAGCAAAAGCTCTGGGAATCGGTATAAGGACTGTGCACAAAATTGTGCATGAAAAAAAGCATAATTTACTACCGAAGAAGATTAAGAAATGTACACGAAAAAAGCCAGACAGAAGACTTAAGTGACAATGTAAAAATGGATATTCGTAATGCAATTTACGATTTATACACATCAAAAACTAATATAACCCTTCAAGTTTTAAAAAATCGAGGCATATTGGAAATTGGACTAAAATCGTCAAAATTAATAAAAATGTTGGGTTTTCGATATAAGAAGTACTGTAATCGAAGATTATTATGCGAGTTGCTACATATAGCAAGTCAGCCTATCCAGTTTTTAAAGAAATACACGGAAAATGTTAATTCAAAATTTAGAAAAGTGGTATTTTTAGACGAGACTTGGATATTTTCTAATGGAAGTGGTTCGAAATCTTGACAGGACGAGTCTATAAAAAGTGTCAAGAGAAAAAAGGGATGTGGGACAAGAAAACGGTTCATTTTGCATGCAGGTTCTTCAACAGGATTTATCCCAGGTGCAAGTTTACTGTTTTCTTCAACATCCAAAAGTATGGACTACCATGATAATATGAACTGTGAACTGTTTGAAAAGTGGTTAAAAGAACAACTGATTCCAAATTTAGATGCTCCATCTTTAATCATTCTGGACAATGCAACTTATCATTCAAGAATCTTAAATAAACAACCTACTTCATCCTGGAAGAAAAGTGATATTTATGACTGGCTAATAAAACAAAAACAAAATCCTTTACCCAATATGCCGAAACTAAAACTTTTTTTTTATGGCAAAATCTATTAAAAAACCAACAATATATGCCGTAGATGAAAGATTACGGGAAAATGGACATGAGGTTTTACGACTGCCGCCATACCATTGCCAGTGTAACGCAATAGAATTAATATAGGCTGGGGCAAAATCATATTACGAAAAACACGTGAACGATGGTCTTACAAGACATCAGATGAAGTGCAAATTGTTTGGCAATATTCGTTAAATTATATTACGCAAGAGTACTGGAAGATATCTGTGGAACATAAGGAAAAATTAATATGGGATTGGTGGAATCGACAACGAGTTCTAGATGTCGAAATAGCACCAATGATCATTGCGCCATTTGAGGACGACTCAGAAGATGAGGACTTTTTAAGTGATGATATTTTTTAGTCTATAATATTAAAAAGTTTCTGAAGGATTATGTTAGTCTTTGACGTGTATAAATCATAAATTGCATTATGAATATCTATTTTTGCATTGTAACTTAAGTCTTTTGCCTTTGGATTTTTTCGTGTACATTATTTAATCTTCTTCTTATGTTTTTTTTTCATACACAAGTTTCTGTACATTCCTTATACCGATTCTCAGAGCTTTTGCCACTGGCTCCTGGATATTAGCCAGTGAATTTTAATTTAAAAATTTTTTTATTAGATTTGACACAATTTTTTTAGTACATATGTAATTTTGTAGGCAATAAATAAATCGTCATCTAGGGACCCTTAAACTTAAAGATCTGAAAAAATCTCACGAGGGAAGTAATAACTAATTATCTTGTGTTTTTAACAAAAGTGTATATTTTTGCAAAATAAAATTTTTTTGTTATCACAATACAAAAAAAAAAACAATTTTTCTTTGCACAGGGGTAACCCGCATTTAAATAAATGACACTGTATAAGTGTTTAGATTTTTAGGTCAAGCAGGATTCATGATTTTTGGTGATTGATAAAAAAATCTCACTTTCATTAAGTGGCTGTATAAACAGAACATATCCTGATTGTTCCACTGAAACCGCCTTCCGACTTTATTAAGGCGATTGCCATTTTGTGTATTTTTGTTTTTGCCAAACAAAAAGTTTTAGCCAAATACATATTAAGCAAATTTTCTTATTTAGTCCCTCGGCACTTAATATATAAAATAATATTAATTGGCTATCTTAATAATATTGCATAATATAATAAAAAAAACTATTTTCTTTCTCCCTGTATAGTTATAAATAGCCCATCGAGATTTAATAGCTCGATAAAAGAATCACACAAGATTTTGGTATTCACTGTGTTTTCTGATTTGATTCATAATGTTGGCGACTTTTGGACCCGCACGATAAGACCGCATTCGACTATATTAAAGATTTCTTTTACTTCTGGTTCCCTTTCAAATTTAAACATCAGAGAAAATGTCTTGGAAAGTGTATTAGGATTTTCCTATTACTTAAATTTCTTTAGCTCCTCAGTACATTGTGATTTTAGTCTAGCAAAATATATTTTGCAACTCCACTTTATGGAAAATACATATTATAAAAAAAAAAATTAATTTTGCACTTAGTTTTTCTTTGTATTGATATAACTTTTAAAAGTTCTGTTACAAGTGTATCTCGATATCACATTTAATTGTTGGCCAAATTTAAAATCAATTGAATAACTAAGTTTTTTTAAGAAATTTTATTTAACCACTATCTTGAATTCGTACCAAAATATTTACCAGATACTTTTTAACAATTATTTATTTAACATTTCATTTAGGCAGCGATTTTGGATTTTTAACAAAATTTGAAGTCATTCAGATTAGTAGTTTTTTAACTATGTCGCGAACGTGCGTCGGTCTGTTCGCCGAACCGAGAAAACACGTTTATGGCATCTAGGGACCCCGAAACGTGAAGATCTAAAAATATCTCGGATGCGGCTTTTTTTATGATTACAATACTCCCCTCTTACGAAGAAAGTAAAAAGGAAATGACATATTACAAGGGACGTTCCGGGTAAAGCGAATTTACCGATTTTTTATTTTAATTTCATTTTTTTTTTAATATTTCATATATTTTATTGTTTGACATCTTTAATTTTATGGTGTATAATAATATAGATTATCTCCTTTTATATTTTTCTCAATTAAAATAAGGTTTTATTCTAGAAAATGGAATGTTACCAACTTTGTAAACATTTTATTATGACACCATTTTCTTTTGGCTTTAAGGATTCGCACCAAAATTTTACCAGTTTATCCATGGACCTCACGTGATTTTTGTGCAAAATTTAAAGTCAATTTAATAGTTTTTTTGATACTGATATTTCAAACATTTTATTAGTCCACCATATGGGATTAGCACCAAAATTTGTATGTCTTGCATATTTCATATATCATCTCAAATGACCAAAATTTCAAGCAAATTAGATAAGGATTTTTTTTAGTTATGTCACGAACAGCTAGGCTTAGAGACAACTGAAGGAAATGGGAAAGCATGTTTTTTGGCATCTAGGGACCCCAAAACATGAAATCTCAGAGGGCGATTTTTTTCACAAGTTCCCATTTACCAGGGAAGTAGTACTTTCAAAACTCAAACTCAATTTTTATAAAATAATTCAATGTCAATTATAATTTTTCAAGCAAAATTTTTTATAATACATTTTTGCCAAAAAATGACAAATGAAAAGTTTCACCTCTTGTTAACACAATCTGTGGGCAATAGACATACTGTACATTATTGCTGTAGACCACTATTTCAGTTTCAATTTAATGTAAACTGTTTCACAAGCGACTAACAGCAAATTCAATCGAGTGTAATAATTTAACTTAAATATTTTGAATCACTAAACTTACTTAAATAAATCTGCTAAAAGAAACAAAGTTGTAAGTCCATAAAATACTTTAAATTGACTGATTGTTATATATTTTGCAACTTTGCAGGAATTTAAGCATATATGTGGTAATTTCAATTCATAATTTGCAGATTTTTGGGATTTAAAAACACATCGATTTTTAATAAATTTTTATAGTAGTTACGGATTTAAAGAAAGATCACAGATTTTTGTAGAATATATATATATATATATATATATATATATATATATATATATATATATATATATATACATAATGTAATAAATATCCCAAGAATTTTTTGAGATTTTAACTACAACATACACGGATTTAACAGTGAACAACACCTCAGTGCCTGTATTTTAAATCTTTTGTACTTCATGGGCATATGACTGACCATCCTCCAATAATGCTTAATACAGGTTATAAATATGCAGTGTCAAATAACCTAATATGGCAAAAACTACTCTGGTCAAAAATTGATAAATTGATTGATAAATCATACTTTTAATTAGATAATAACATTAACTATAGTTTATTAGAAAATCATTTTAACATTCAAAGCATAAGAAACCGACGAATGGGTTTTGACATTATTTTTTGCTATAAATTGCTTAACAACTTTATTGATTGTCCTGAATTGTTATCCGAGCTGCAACTGTACATTCCATCTAGATTATTAAGAGAAAACAGAACCTTTGAAATAAAATTTCACGGAACCTCGTACGGACAAAATTCGCCAATTTCCAGAATAATGAAAAATGCTAACTTATTTGACTGTGATCTATTCCATATGTCATTAAACTCACTAAAGTTTAAACTGAAGAATGCAAGACTTTTTCCCTCTCAGAATGGATTATAGTCAAAATATTTGTTATTAAGTATTGTCCCTTATTGTTTTATTTATGACTCGTGTTATTTTGACTTGTAATTGTATTCATGTTGGTTTGACTTTTACCTGTATTCCTTAGTGTTATATATTTTTATTAATGTTAGTGCTAGTATTAGTTTTTTAAATTATACTTTGTACGATTGGGTCCTGTTTATAAATAAATAAACAAATAAATAGATACAATTCAGTTAAAATGGCAGTTGCAGGATTGGTGTTCCATATTGACTGAGCAAGATCGTGAAAAATGTTTTATTTTACAGTGCCCCACACTTCTAAATGGAACAACTAATTTTTTGTCAATCTTCAAACATCTATAACTTTCCTATTTCTTTATATTTCAATTACAATTTTGGATTCGTTAAAGAGTCACTCTTTAAGTAGCCACTGCTGATATTACAGAACATGAGTTTAGCCAATTATAGAGGGAGTAGTTAAGAAGTGTAGAAAAAGATTAAATGTCATTCGCAACT
This sequence comes from Kuschelorhynchus macadamiae, assembly GCA_030620095.1. Lineage (NCBI taxonomy): Eukaryota > Metazoa > Arthropoda > Insecta > Coleoptera > Curculionidae > Kuschelorhynchus > Kuschelorhynchus macadamiae. The sequence goes on from JAUTXW010005496.1 coordinate 1,402,394, forward strand.
GTGGCATAGAGAAATGTTTTATGATTCATGATTTATATGCCATTGTGTTACTATGAGCCATATCCCTAAATGTTTTTTTAATTTTAAAGCTATCTGGATTTTCAAAGTTTACTTGATGATAAAATGTAATTTGGCTTATCTTTTCACTTTTAACTAATTTTTCTTTGCTTTCTTTTTGTTTTGTATTTTTAGTTGAAAGCTAAATAACATTTATTTTAATGTCTTTTATCAGATGGACTGTAGCAGAAAAGTCATAAAAAGTATATTCTATTCACTTACAATTCCAAAAGCTTTTTTTCAGGAATTGGTGGGGATATCAAAATTTGGTAGGGTTTATTTGATAGGGCAAAATGTAATTATTTACGGCGACATGAGGCCAAGAAAAAACAAAACAATTGCAAGAACTTTGAAACTTGATTTCAAAAGTCGGTCTATGTTTAAGACATTTTTGTTATTTAAAACAAGTTGATTATCATAGGATTTACTAAGATATACAAGTTGTTTTACCTAAACTTCAAAGATTGATTTCTCAGGATAAAATAGATATATCAAAATTTTACTAACGTGTTTATTTAATTGAGTAAAATGTAATTATTTTGAGCTAAAAGAAAATTGACACTGGTATTAGTTGAGGCGTCGCGACGCCAAGAAAAAATAAATCAAATGTAAAAAAGTTTAAGTTTAAATTTAAACACTACGTCTTTTTCTAAGATTTTTTGTTTGCAACAAATTCATTTCTCTCTTGGTTTTTTATTGGCGAACTGATGAGGGCATCCTTTTCACCAAAGTTGGAAAATATTCCCAAGAAATCAGAGTTTGAAGTCAAAATTAAACACCCTGTATATCTCAGTACATTCTATGGTTGATGCAAATAGCAACTATTTCTTAGAACCAGACATATTTATGAAAATCTGAGAGTTTCAAAGTGCTTGTTTTTTATTGATTTGAAATGAAATGATTTTGTTTTTTATTGCTTTCGCGTCGCATTAAGTGGTGACGACGCCGTTTTATTTTTGACTGTAAATAATTACATTTTAACAAATCAAGTACACCCTTTTTATCAAACGGTAAACTAAATAAATGCCATTTACTTTTCAAGTGATACAAATCAAACAGAAAGTAAAAAAAAATCGATAAAACTTGAAAACGTAAACCAAATTAGATTTTATAAACAAGTAAGCCTCGAAAATCCAGATAGCTTGAAAATTGCCAAAACAGTTAGAAATATGGCTCATAGGAATTCTGGCATATAAATCATGAACCATAAAACATTTCTCTATGCCAGTTGCAAGTAAAATTTAATTTTTGTACACACATCTTTACTACACCCTGTATAACTGGCAAAACTAATACTACCATTCTGTAATATCAGCAGCAGGTTCTTAGAGAGTGCATTTTTAACAACTCCAAAATTGAAATCAAAAAATAAACAAATATAGAACAGGAATGTCATACATGTTTGAAAACTGACAACAAATTAGTCTTTACACTTAAAAGTGTCACCATATTTTTGTTTTACACTTCACAAACACCACGAGAATGGTAATTACAAAGGCAGTACATAGCTTAAAAAAATTGCTAAAACGTAAATATAATGAAAAAAATCAACATTTTTAGGAACAAACTAAGACTAATCGACCAATTAACCTAACTCCTAAGAGGTAAAATTTTATTTTAGAACAGGGACCTTAGTCTCCTAAAATCTACCTGGAAGATACCAGCCTCAACCAGTCCAAATACCTGGTTACATACAACCATCATACAACCTATTGGTGACGAACTTGCTACCTTTACATAAAAGCTGTCTGAATTCAAAATTCTTAAACTAATCTTTGATACAATAAAACTAATATAGCGAATTAAATCAGTCTGTTTATTTCTCCTTTCAAATAAAGTTTTAAATTAAAGCTATCTAACATACTCTTGTACAATACCATATATGGGTACACATTGCATTGTTTAACATACAAATATCTGAGAAAATATTTTTCAACTTTCTCTATATAGACTATACTATGTGTATTGATGCTGATGTCATCCAAATCCAAATGCTTATTTGAGATATAGCCTCACTAGGGCATTACAGAGATGAATAATGGCAGGTATATATAGAAACTGATCTTTTAATATAATTTACATACTTGAAATTTGTTTTTATAAGGTTATAAATTAATTTGTGTCATTTTAGTTTACACCGTAAACATATTACAGGTGTTCAAAAATTTTGACCAAATCTAGTTGTTTTTTTTTAACATTTTATGTAAAAAGATACTTTTCCACTATACAGGAGGGCCCTAGGAAGATAAAACAGCCCCTTGAAGGAGAATAAAATTATTCAAAAATAGTTTAGTTAGTTTTAGATTAAAATATTTTTTTTTTTGTATATAAATACATTTTTTATATTAAACAGGGTATAATATAAAGCAGCTCACAAAAACCAAAAATATTTTTTTTTTAAACAACGTAAAAAAAACGGTGAAACCATTCAAATTTATATTTTAATATATTAAACATTTTTTTTTTTTTGGAGAATCCAGATGTTAAAATTAAAATAACATTGGCAAAGGTAAGATCAACTCGTCTTGAAGACTTCGAACTAACAAGTCACTTTTACAGGTTAAAAATGGAGGGTCATGTATAGATTTGCACAAAAGTGTGTTACAATTAGAATTAGTATTGCAGATTAATAGTAAGATAAATATATTGGAAGCTGGAGTCTGACAACATTCTTTGAGTTTGTACAGAAGTTCCATTGGTTTCCATTTGACTGTCCATGAGCCCTCTTACATAATTGGCAATTGTTTGGATTGTGTATTTTTTAATTAACCAACTGAAAATTTACCTGAAATGGTTACCATGGGCTCCATCAAAAAGATGTTAGCTGTATGTGTAAGATCATATAGTAATATAATACATGGTTATTTGCCTTAATAAAGAAAACTGGGATAATGTATATAAATCAAATACAGCTAGTGAAGTTTTAGGAACTCTCTCCATTCTGTGTTGTTTTTAGTTTTTTTACTTATTTTAATTTGTCACTATTGCCTTTTTACAATGTATTTTATATTTATTATATGTGTATGTTGTTTATCGTTCTTAATATAATGTTCATTTACCTATTTTTTTACTGTATTTTGAATTAATTATTGTTATTTTTTAAGATCTTTATATTCATTGTTTTATTTATTACAATACAATACAATACAATATTTATTGGTAATTGAACATACTTAAGTATTTTTACAAGTCAAAATATAAAATGTAAACAGAGCAAAAAAGACAAATAACAAACTATAAATAATAAGATTAAAATAAAGCAAATAATTAAAAAAGAAAAATAATACTAACTAAACTAAAATGTAACAGCAACAAGGATATGCCTCTCTGAGTTAATCTAAGTTAACAAGGTCGTTGAAATTACTATGAAGATACTCATCCCAAGTGTAAAAAGCTTTTTTAATAAGGTATTGCTTTATTTGGAATTTAAATTTTTTGACATTAAAATTTTTGATTCTCTCTGGGAGAACGTTATAGAATTTTATGCAATGGTAATTCCTTCCGTCCCTGGCTCTTGCAGTTCTACTATAATTTATTGCAATACAGTTTCTTGCCCTAGTGTTGTACTCATGATAGTCGCGATTGTGAGAGTAGGTATGTAGATTTTCCTTAACATATACAAGACAATTTAAAATATATATACATGGTAGAGTGAGAAAGCATAATGTGACAAAACTATTTTTACAACATTCATCAAATCTCAAACCTGCAATCACCCGCACACAGCGCCTCTGTACAGCAAACAACGCATTTGCATGGGGGGAGTGTCCCCAACACAGCACAGCATAACATAAATGGGAATTAATGTGACCATAATATGCACACATAAGGACGTTGTCTGATACAATACCTTTAAGATTACGTAACATGTACAGATTTCTGCTTAACTTCCTCGCAACCTGACTTGTATGTTCTTCCCATGTCAGTTTCATGTCGAGGTACACACCCAGAAACTTAACGGGATCTGTGCTCATAGGACCTGCTCTTAACGAGAAGTGTAATGTTTTTGTTTTCGCGGTATTAATACCCAGCTTATTAGAAATAAACCAAGTCTGCACATCACTATGTGTCGTCACCACTATTTGCTCCAGATCTTCAAGATGTTCGTTGGTATTAATTGTTGTGGTATCATCGGCAAACAATAATAGTTCTCCAGCCCCATCCGGGATACTGGCTCCAATGTCATTAATATAGAGCAAGAATAGTACTGGCCCTAACACAGATCCCTGTGGAACGCCATGGCTGATAGACTGTCTGCCCGAAGACCCACCATTGTATGACACATACTGACAGCGATTGGACAAGTATGACTCAAGCAAATTGGAGCTACTGATGTCAAACCTATACAAAGAAAGCTTCTGAATGAGCAAGTCATGAGAGACACAATCGAAGGCCTTGGTCAAGTCAAAAAAGGAAGCCTGAGCATATCTTCTGCCCTCAAAGCTCTCCTGAACAAAGTCTATAAGCTGACCAATCGCTGAAGTAGTAGACATGTTATTTCTAAAACCGAACTGCCGGGGATTTAGTAAATGGTATCTTTCTAAATATGTACATATCTGTTGTTTAAGTATTTTTTCGAAAACCTTTCCAAATATTGGCACAATTGATATTGGTCTGTAATTCGAAATTTCGTCACAACATCCTTGTTTGAAGACAGGCATAACACGAGCAATCTTAAGACATTCAGGAAAAACGCACTCACTAATACAAAAGTTTATTATTTTAGTTAATGGGTATATTATTATTTCCTTCATCGTCTTTAAAATTCTCACATTTAAGTTCAAATAATCTTTGCTAGGACTATTCTTAAGCCCTGTGAGAATATCCCTTACTTCATTAATTGACACATGAACAAATTTAAAGTCATTCTCAATGGTGGTAGTGTTCGGAGTTACATAATCCATTGGGTCTTTTGCCATCATAGGAATATCTCTTATAATGTTATCAGCAATTTGACAGAAGAAATTATTAAAATCAGCAGCATTTAGTTTTGTTGATTGGGGTATTTTAGTGGAAGGATTGTTATTTTTTATGATATCCCACAATGCCTTGCTTTTGTTGCTAGACTCTGTAATATATTTGTCATTTGCACACTTTTTGCTGTATTCAATTTTTTTCCGGTAGTCCAGTCTGAAAGATCTTAACAACGCGTTAGGAACAATAGTAGGATCTGTCCTGTTCAAGCGAGTTAAGAAATGCAATGTTTCCCTATCCTGTCTCAACTCATCATTGAACCAGTGTATTTGGCAAAAACTGCCAGAATTATTGCTAGCATTCTTAGTTTTTTCTGGAAAACTAGCCTCACATGCATTTACTATAATATCAATAAACCATTTACATTTTTTAGCAGCAGAAATGTTTCCAGAGTATAAATGAGACCAGTCAACACTTTCCAGAATGCGATAAAGATGAAAGAGGCCCATTTCAGTTATTACCCATATATACCCAGTTATACACCACTCTAGCCCTGCTAACTACAATGGCGTCCATACCCCCATAAGAAAAAGACAATGCTAAGTGGTCAGGCAGACCTGGATCAACCACTTTTATATCATATAGAACCTCACTGATTTTAAAGAAAATGTTATCTAAGCATGCCTGGCTTCTAGTAGCCAAACTGGTTGATTTTTTCAAGCCATATGATTCGAATAGATTGCATAGAAGACGTGCCTCTAAAGTATTTTTGTCAAAATGTACATTAAAATCACCAGTTATTATTGTGGTCTTATTCAAATCTAATACCTCTAGAAGATGGGTCAGTCTATTTAAATATATACTCAAACTTCCATTAGGCGAGCGGTAAGTGCTTAGAATTTGTACATTTTTGTGTAGAATTCCCGCGACTTCGAAATCAATTTCCCCTGACATACCCACCAAATCAAACGGTAATGGAGTTACGATTATATTATTGCTTGCAAAGATGGCAACTCCACCATTTTTATGAGTAGTTCTGCAAAACCCTGAGACTAGAGAGAACCCATTGATATGTAATTGATTGGCCCAACCAGTGTTCATTAAAACAGAGAAAATTGTATTTATTTCCAATTAAAAAAGAATCCATTAAGTTAATTTTATTTCTTAAACATTGAATATTGTAATGTAGTATACTCAGAGGGGCACTCACCCTTAATATATTTCCTGTGGATGGGGGTTTTAAGGATATCGGTGGTCCAGTTACAGTCAGAACAGGGATACTTCCTGTGGTAGGATTGGCAGGTGTATTGGCAGGATGGCCTACTTTTTAGTCTCTAGTTGTATAACATCGTCCGCGAAAAAAAATCTGTTTATTAGCATCTGATTCTTTGTGATCAGTGTTTATTGGCTAGGGTTCTGGGGGATAATTGGCATAAGGAGTTTGTAGTGCTTGTATTCTGCTCATGAAATTATTGTGTTGGGTCCTTGATTGATGCTCCTCATAAGCTCTCCAGACATAATTTTCACATAAATAAGTAATGAGTTGTTTTCCTTCCCCAATATCTTTTATAATTTGGATCTCCATACTCGACATGAAACATAGCAGAATCAACAAACTGTGAGCTTCCAATATTTTGTGTGGCGCAGTACAGTTTTTGATTTTGAGAAGCTATCAGGCTGTTCAAGAAATTTCTAGTAGATTTGGCATATGGTGAGCTTACTAGGATCAGGTTAGTTTTCTTTCCATAAGACATTAGCTGGTTTAAAGTTTCTTGTTTTGGTGATTTTCCTTGAATGCTATTCTGTGGTCCTGTAAAGAGAATCAAAAAATCATCCATTGTTAACCTCTGCACATAAGTCTCACATACATCTGCCATGTTTTCAATAGAGCCTTCAGCAACATATTGCACGTTTATATCGAAGCGTGATTTAGTGAATTTTTTAAAGAGATGTAAAGAGCCTTTAGCAAATATATCACCCACCACTACCAGTTGCGGCTTCTTACATAAGTTAATTTCTTTTGCATTAGTCCCTTGGATGTCCGGTGAAGTGGTTTTTTGTGGTCTTGGGATATTATCCTTTGGCATCCTACCTATGGTCTCTGTTTGGGTAGATCTGTCAATATTTATATTCATAATTGAACAATACATTAGTACTTCTTCCACCAAATCATCTTCAACGATTATGACATCAGTTTGTACTTCAGTGGAAATTACTTCATTAGCTATTATTGTTTGGGATTCCTGGTTTTTGCTGCTAGATGCTATGGTTTGTGCTTCTTGGTTTCTATTAAGTGTGTTAGCCGTTTGTGTGCCTACCACTTTCATCTGCTTAGGCTGTCTAATAGCTTGGTCTTTTATTTGTTTCTTTAAGGCATCTAGTTCAAGAGATTTTTCGCTTAGCTCTTTTTTAAAATGTTCCTCCATGTCAAAAACATCATCCTGGAAAGCTGTGGATCTTCTTCTGATATTATCTAAATATTTGTCTTTTTGTTGTAATTGTTGTAAAAGTTCTTTATTTTTCCTCTTTAGTTCTTGGATAATTTCTTTGCTAAATTCTTGACTATTTGCTTTATCAATGCAAGTTTGGGAACAGTATATTTTGTGCTGATCGATATGGATCCAATTCTTTTTTCTTTCCCAGCAAGATTTATGTACTATTGTATGGCATGAAACGCAACAGTATATTCTCAGTTGCAGTTGCTTGCTTGTACAACATGGAAATATAGGAATTTTATTATCAAGCATGGTAAATGAGCAAGAACAAAGTACGTACAGTTTACAATGATATGAAAAAGTGTGCAAAAACAGAAGCAATATAACTAATATTATGTATATAAAGTACAAAGGACAAAAAAACACAATATATGTCAATCAACCAAAGGCAATGCAATGTGACAACAACAAAACGATGAAAAATAAAATGAAAGACATACACATGAAAAAATTCTAAGCAGAGGGTATGACCACCTACTCAATTCAGCAACCACACCTCAGCCACTAAGTGTATTGCAGACAAGTGAAATTTTTTTAAAAATATCTACTCCACGATTTAGTTATTATATATATATATATATATATATATATATATATATATATATATATATATATATATATATATATATATATATATATATATATATATATATATATATATATATATATATATATATATATATATATATATATATATATATATATATATATATATATATATATATATATATATATATATATATATATATATATATATATATATATATATATATATATATATATATATATATATATATATATATATATATATATATATATATATATATATATATATATATATATATATATATATATATATATATATATATATATATATATATATATATATATATATATATATATATATATATATATATATAATATACCCTTATTTATGACTTTATATATATTTTGGGATATATATATATATTTTAGGGGGACGTATATATATATATATATATATATATCGCATATATACATTTTTAAATGGAAACCCCCAATTTTTTTTCTATTTTTGGACAGGAAGTTTTTAGTAACTTTTGTATAATAGAGTTTATACCTATCTTCAACCATTTTGAAGTTTTTTTAATTTTTTTTATAAAATTCGCCTCAATATATGCAAGAAATTTATATGTATAAATCATAGAACAACTTTATCTTTGATTTGAAATCGTTAAGTTGCCTAGTTCTATTATAATATTTTGCAATTTATTCAATTCAAGAAAGGGTCGAAATAACGAAACTGTATTATGTGCAACAAGCTAAAAGACAAAAATAAAATAAGTATGTGGCTAAATTAATAAGAAAATTTGAAGCAACTGGATCTGTATCTAATATTCGCCGGAATCAGGAAAATTAGAAATGAAGCCAGAGAAATAGCAGTTTTGGGACATGACAACACCCAAAGTACTCGTGGTCTGGCTACTTCTTCAGGATTTACATCAACCAAACTATAAATTTCACCCGTACAAAACTAAACTTGTCCATATAATGCATGACACAACGTTTGAACAATAACCCAAATTTGTTATTTAACATTTGTTTTTAAAATGTACCTTCTATTTACATGGTGCTGTAAATAGACATAATTGTCGATATTGGAGCGACTAGAATCCACATATATATATATATATATATATATATATATATATGAGGTTATAAATTCATATATATATATATTAGCTCCAGTACGACAGTTTTTGGACACCCATTTATATATATATTGAGTGGCCACCAAGGTCTCCGGACTTGAGTCCTTTAGATTATTCTTTGGGGACATATAAAAAGTAAGGTTTTTAGTACGAAGCCAGACTATATATGGCGGAATATATATATATATATATATATATATATATATATATATATATATATATATATATATATATATATATATATATATATATTTATACTTATGGTTAATATTTTTATATATATATATATATATATATATATATATATATATATATATATATGAAGATATATATATATATATATATATATATATATATATATATATATATATATATATATATATATATATATATATATATATATATATATATATATATATATATATATATATATATATATATATATATATATATATATATATATATATATATATATATATATATATATATATATATATATATATATATATATATATATATATATATATATATATATATATATATATATATATATATATATATATATATATATATATATTATATACATATACATACAAGTAGATGCAAAAATGGATGCAATAAAAATACATAACAATGCAAAGCAAAAATTAAAAAAAGAAAAAAAAAATAGAAATAGTAAATTAGTTAAAATAAACACATTATGGTAATCTAAAACATGTACATTATTCAAGCAAACATAAATACTAGTTAGTCCGGTCCTGTGTTTGTTGCAAAGTTCATTTTTAAAAGTTCATTGAACCACTATTCTGCTAAACAACAATAACAAGCCACAAAAAATAATGATTTATCCCAGTTGCTTAAATATCAATGATTTCAAAGAAGTAAGGAACTTCCATGAAATATTTCTTGAAACAGAAAAAATAAAATGTATCTGAAATAAATTGCTATTGAATCTTATCACTTAACTGATAAGAAATAATTCTTGTGCAGTTTTTTTGTGGGTAGTCAGTTTTAAACATTATAATTATCCTGGTTTTGTAATTTGAGATTTTCAGTCACAAAAATATCACTTCACATCACAAAAAATATATCATTGCATAGTAGATTTTTTCCCCTTCAAAACGACACACAATACACCAAATTAAAGACACTTATACTTTCAAAAATTACAAAATACCGACGGCTCAATCTAACGTGTGTTATAATCGTGAATTTTATTTTGAATTTATTGTCGACATTCCCTGTTTTTAATGTCAATTTATGATTATTTTACTTTATTTTTGACGGACTTACTTAGTTTAGAAATTTAGTTTTGTCAACAAATGTTTCTTATATTTTAATGACAATAAAGCATATTTTGATTGATCGATAGTGACAAAATTGGATCTATTTATGAAGACTTTCGTTTTTATGATGGTATCTGCTTTCCTATTGTAAAACCTAAAATTTTAGAGATAAAAAATTATAACAAACTTGTATATTTCAATAAACATAAAATAATTGTACTAAATCAATTTGGTTTTAGGAGAGGTAAGTCTACCTCTGATGCCATTTGAAAGAGGGATGTCTTTACAGATCTAATTGCTGCATTTGACTGTGTAAATAGAGAAATTTTGTAAGAAAAACTTAACTTTATGGAATGAGAGGCACAGGTCTCTGCATCATTTGGTCTTACTTGACTGAACACTTTCAGATAGTCTCAGGGATCTGTGCTGGGCTCTCCTCTTCCTTGTATATATAAATAAACTTCCAAGGCCATTTTGTATTGACTCTACTATTTATTCGGTCTACTAGACCCAATAAATAAAGAAAATAATGTTTTATGTAAAATATGGTTACATTGGACTTAAATTAAAAGGTTTAAAATCTATTTATGATATCTAAACCCTATATACAAATTTTGAACACCCTGTAATACTGTCACTCACTAAGACCCGCATTCACTAAAGATGTTTAAATTTAGACCAGGTCTAACTTGACAGTTGTAGGTTTACGATGACATTTTTAACAATTCAGCAAATAATTTTTCTAAATGTCACAATTACAAAATCACATAAGCAAAGTATAACTGGTGAACTAAGAGTTTTAAGTACCATAGCAACTAGACCTGGTCTATCTCTTAAAACTTTTTAGTGAATATGACGGTAAATGTCCTCTGCACAAACATGACAAACAGATCTAGAAAATATTCCAAACAAGATTTTTTGCAGAATTTGTAGTTGTAATGTGTTTTATAATCTTTAGTATACCTACATCGAACTTTATTACCAACTTGAACTAGGGCTTTTTGTTTCAATACCGCTTAGCTTGAAAAAAGTGGAATCTTGTGCCGCGATTTGTGGTTAGAGAATAAAACTGCTCTCAATTTCATTATCCAAGCTGACTTACTGCTCCGAGTTACTGTCATATTCACTAGCTAGCAAGCTGAGTCATACATTGATAGTGTCTTCCTCGTATATTATATGACACTATACGTATATCATATAATATACCTGTAATGTACTATTGAAAAAACTTTTCTTCAATAATAATATTTGCAACCTTTTACGTTGTTCTTCATAATGATCAGGCATTTTATAATTTGGTATGAAAATTATGTAACAAAAAAATTATCGAGAGGGAGGGTTGGAGTCCCACAGATTTTGCTGTTGTCTAAATCAATAACATGATGTATCATGATGTATTACGAATGTAACGAAGTGTTCAGTTTGTTTATATTTGTGTTGTGGAAATTTAATGAGTTTAATTGTTATTCTACCAATAAATGCATTTTATGTGAAGAAAAATATTTTTTGCGAGTCTGGGTACCTGTGTAAACGAGGGCAAGACGCAGAATACAATAGTATAATAACTGGAAATTCATGGGAAAGTTCGTATAAAGTTCATATAATTTTTATTGTTTTTTATTCGTTTTTGGCAGAAACTTCCCGCCGAACTATTGACAGTTGATTAAATTGACAATTAACAAGTGACTGCTAAAATTAGGAACGGCTAAATATCACTCTGCATTCCACTCGCTTAGTTGCGGATTTATGTCACTTTTGCCAACCTTAGTTATAAAAGCCGTGTATACATCAACCGGCAACGTCGTAAAGGGCTGACAAACCCGGCTACATTTTCTACTGAATTAAGTGGGTTGAAGAGAAAATACATTTTTGCTCCCTTTCGTGGTTGACTGAAATGCTCCGAAATTTTAAATGTTGCCGAAACAAAGAATTTTCTAATTACTGCTGCATAGTATGCTTCGGTGTTTTTCATCCTAGCTGTTTGGAGCGTCTGTCTAAGGCAGTTGTGATTGGAGGGCATAGGATCTACTGCTCTGAAGAATGTCAGGGGCATGCTTTGGAGCAGGAGAATAAATGCCAGCGGTTTGTAAAGGAAATTCACAACTTAGGACAGGAATTGAAGGAAAGGGATAGGCATATTCGTCGGGTAAAAAGTAGCAGCGTTGCATTCGAAGATGAAGTAGCGGAAGCGGAGAAAAAGTTTACCGCCGAACTGGAGAAACAAAATAAGCGATTAGGAGGGCTCAGGAATGAAATGAAAGCGCTGGAAGATAAGAACAGAGATCTGATAGCAGAACTGAAAAACCGCAGAGATTCTGAAGACATACTCAGAAATGACGTAGAAGAACTCACTAAGCTTTGTAGGAGCATGACCGTCACTATCGAAACATTAGAGAAAGATAATGAATGCCATGTAAAGGACATCAAGCAGCTAAATCAGACGATATTTTTGCTTAATAGGGAGACGCATGCCAGGGAGTCAAGCAATGGTGAAGATTGTGAAAGGATCTCTGATCAGAGGAGGCGTCAGCTTTTGATTATAGGCAACGAAATAGCAAAAGGTTGTATGACACTTTTTAGAAGATATACTCAGGGGACTTTTGACTTGACTTGTCAGTGGCGTTCAGGATTCCTATTCGAGGACTGGTATCTGAATGTGTTTCCTATAGTGCCAAATTGACAAAAGATGATTATATTGTGTTCTTCTATGGACCAGAAAATGCTATTAAAGGGGTTCCAATTAAAACAGAACAAGTTGAGCGTCTACTGAAAGACTGTCATAATACAAATCTAGTTGTCGTGGGCTCCCCCCGTTACAGAAATAGACCTGTCTTAAATAACTTCATTCGTGATCAAAATGCATTTTTAGAGAATCAACTTGCCCCGCGACATATTAATCTTATTCCACTTACCCTAACCACATGAACACCTTATGCACTATGATGAAAAGGCAGAGCTGGTCAGATTCTTATGCCGCAGTTTCGCGGATCAGCCTGACAAATCTTTAAATGTTGTCACCACGGAGCCAACTTTTCTTGTTCTTCCGACAGGGCATCAAAAACTCTGACACCAATTACTGATGCTACTTCAAAACTTAACGTATACTACCAGAATGTTAGGGGACTGCGCACAAAAACCGTTGAAGTCTTTTTAGCTACTGCAGTGTCAGACTATGATTGTATTGTCTTTACAGAAACCTGGCTTAGCGATGATTTACCCAGCTCCGAATTATTTGGAACGCATTATTATGTCTTTCGTATTTCAAGTTGTCGTGGGTACTGTAATGATCATAAAACTCATTACAATTGATAAATCTGCACAAAAATATATTTGTTTCGAACATTCTAAATCAGTTTCTCATGTTTACAGTTTTTTTTCTTTTTCTCATTGGAAGTAGAAAATCCTTTAATGGACACCAGTGGCCCGGCGCCCACCAGTAGTGTTGTACTCCCACAGAATACTAACCAAAACCCAAAATAAGCTTGGCAGCTTATTGACCTAATATATCGTGCAACAAGGTGTACAAAATTTATATGCCAAAAATAAATAGGTTTTTATTGTTACAGTTCCCAAAAAACATCTTAATTTAAGTACCCTGTAATCATATATTAGTGTCTCTTAAGCCCAACATGTTCAGTCAAAGCTGAAAATTTGACCCATGCACTGCAGGATTAATTGCCCAAAAATTAATACATATACAAACTGAAATAAATCAATCAATTTTTATTATACCTACACTTCGAATCTGGAATAGAATCTGTAGGCGACCAAACCAAGAGAGCCCTATCTGCTAAAAGCTCTGGTTTTCTCTGTGATTCTGGTTGCAACTCGGGGCAAGTTGCTTGGAAGTCTCGTCCCACGCGGATTTTATCAACTGGCACTGTAAAATAAAATTAAACGTTTCCTTATACCATATAGGTAATTTAATATTACTATACAAACTAAAATTTAGTTTAAAAGCCCCAATGGGATATACAATTTAAAAGATCGGTCTCTCTTATATTAACAATAGAAGTACAATGTAAAAGAATTTATAAAACAAGACATCAAACATGTTGGAAAACTAAACCCACAAAATATGATGAATATTGGTATTTCTACAGCCCCTTTGTAGCATGTTTTACACACCCATCCAAAAAATATTTTTTCATGTTATACCTTTTTATAGTGAACATTATTTAAGAAATTGCAAATAAATCCTGGAATAAAATAGAAAAACTTGCCAGTGCTTTCATCCTCGCTTGTGGAGTCCGCTTGTACGTGCCCATTCGGACTTGGTCCCCGACTTCTGCGTCCATTTCTGGAGTTCTCATTTTTCTCCGCTAATACCATTCTATTTAAAAACCACTAATAGTAGCAATGGTATTTCCAAAAGCCCCCAAAACAGTTTCGAGGGGGCGAAACACCTCGTATATATAAACACTACAACGTTCTCCACTAAGTTTTAATACTTTATGTTAAAAATGAACAGGTAAACTAAAGTTTTCTCGTCGGAGCACCGTCGTTTTTTGTCGGGTTTGAAAAATGCTCACGGACGTCTCTGTCGCTAGTTGTTACAAAACACATTAACGGAGGTTCATTGGTAACTTTCACTTTAACACTAAACTTTAAAGCCCTTGCCCCTTAATATCTATCATATAATTATTTGTTTAGAGAAAAAAGAAAGTGAGACCACATGCGCTAATATATTTCGATATTATTCTACTGATCAAAATTTTAAATTCATGGTGACTCCATCCTTTTTTATTATTTTTATATATCTCTTAATCTCTTCTCGATATTTCAATTTAGACAAAGCGGTAACCAACTTTCTACAAGACCCTAAATCACCAATCACCATCCCGATACCCGCCAATCACACCACTTTAACTAAAGAGCCATTAAAGCGTGAAACACAACGCAAAGGGTCCGTTTACATCAAACTTTATTTTGCGGTGTTTTTTGAGATAATTATTTGAATTATAGGTTATAAATGGGTATATTTAGTTCCAACGGTAGAATTATCACCCATTTTTATACCACAAATGTGTACTTCCTTTATAAGTTTCGTTTTTTTGTTTAGTTTTTACCTAAAATAATAGGTAAATTCTATTGTGTTCCAAGCGTTAACAGAAATTCGAAATGAGCGCAAGAACATAAATGACATTTTCCATTTCCATTTCCATTATATGTTTTTGGCACTGCACTTCGCAACTTGCCAGATTGCTCCCCGTCCGGAGCTTACCCGCTTTATCCGGCGACCCTCGGAGCGAGATACACTTTATTCCGGTTTGGGGACGTTATCGGTGGGATGTCCGGATGGCGAGCTCTGGGCTCCCGATCACCCCGTGTATTTCAAATCGTTAAATTTAACTTTCTTTAAAACTTTTCTAATGCATCTTGGCTTCCACTAGATGCCCCTTGAGAGTACTACTGGTCTCACGAGATAACCTTTTCTTTCAAGCTATCCCCTTACCCCTCCCACTCCCGCCACATAGCGGCCATTACGCTAATATTCTATGTAGAACTGCGGCAGACGAACGGGATAGAATACAGGAACAACTAGGCCTCACACGTTCACAGCGTCTGCTCCCTTTCTAGCGGGGTCGTTAGTTTCCACTCTGAGCGGTTGAGTCTCCCGTTTCCCCCCGAAATAAAGCAGCAAAACCGAACACGTGGCACCAATTATGTTAT
Organism: Kuschelorhynchus macadamiae; assembly: GCA_030620095.1. Classification (NCBI taxonomy): domain Eukaryota; kingdom Metazoa; phylum Arthropoda; class Insecta; order Coleoptera; family Curculionidae; genus Kuschelorhynchus; species Kuschelorhynchus macadamiae. Next base: position 1,418,510 of record JAUTXW010005496.1, read on the forward strand.
CAACACAGAGGTCTGCATTCGACGAGACGAACCGGAAGACTGTAAATGACATTTTCATACTTGATAAATCATCGTTCATCAGTGCTATGAAAACTGTGGTCGAATCAGTAGCGGGTATCAACGGTGGCCAAATACACACGTGTTCGATTAATACTAACCTGTGTTTTTTGACTCAGTGTGACTGGTAAGTCTTTGCAAGACTATATTGAAGAAAATATTAAACATATATAAAGTTCAAATTAATCAAATACTAAACTATATAATAACATTTTTTTTTTCTTAACATAATCTAAATTTTGGTGGAAACATGGATGACCCGGGTGGGGGAGGGGGAAACCCTTCCCGCCACAATAGTGATGAAATAAACGGTATTATAGGTATTACACAAAAAGTAAACACGAAAATTTGCGACAATTTAGAAAACAACACAAAAACGGTAGAAATATTATATAATGCAAATGATTTGGGCCCCTACATAGTGTATATTGAATCCTCCCTAGAACGTTCAAATGACAGTATTGGTAGATTCAGTACCATCCGAATTGCGCGTGAAATAATTGAGCTAAAAATAAACAATATTAAAAAAGTGGACAACAAAGGTTCCAATAGAGTGTCTGTGGAATGCAACGATTATAATACAGCAAATAACCTTGTAAACAACTCAAAACTTAAAGAAAAAGGATATAAAGCGTTTATCCCGTATAATTACGTTACATGCAAAGGTTTGGTACGTAGAGTAGATTTATGGCTAGACATTGAAAAACAAGTACAACATATTTGTAAACCTAGTAACCCCTGATATTAAAATTTTAAAAGCAATTAGATTAACTAGAAATGTCCTGAAAGACGGAAAGAGTGAAAAAGTTCCCACAGGGACAATTTTATTTACTTTTAGCGGAACAATGATTCCAAGAAATGTTATATTTTAGGATAAACCGTCTCTACATGTAGGCATTTATGTGCCCCCTGTTACGCAAAGCTTTAACTGCCTTCTGTTTGGCCATACCATACAAAATTGTAAGGGTGAAGCGAAATGCTCAAATTGTTCATCAGTAACTAATGCCAATGAAAATGATCATATTATATCCAAAGACCCAAACACCTACTCATGTAAGCCCCTGTGCCATTTTTGCAGAGGTGACCACAAAACTACATATAAAAAGTGCCCCGAATACCTAAGGCAACAAAATATAAAAAAGCTAATGGCATTTGATAATATGTCCTTCTTTGATGCCAACAAAGCATGCCAAAAATCCTACCTACCAGAAAACACTGGATTCGTATATAATCCTAGCGACTTTCCGACAATAAGATCTTTCAATTTTCAAAAAAGTAACGAACATACATCAACATCTATTGCAGTTTCCCAAAGAAGAATAACAGATTTTAATTCAAAAAATAAACGAACATATCAACAAACAGTATCAAAAGACCCCGTGAAACGAAGAATGATTATGAGAGAATATGACAAGTCAGCCCACCAAGAAAACCTATACACGCCAAATGGCAGGCCAAATTAGGAAAATATTTCTACAAATGCCCTTTCTTATCGCGATAGCCACTCACTTACGCCTAACTCTAGTGCCCAAGATAATGCTTCCAATATATCGACACTACAAACATTTGAAGATTTGATACAACATCTTCATAATAATATTACAAAACTTCCATATGAAAAAAAATCATACTTAAAAAAATAATTAATGACCATATAAATACTGAGAATTATATGGATCTAGATGTCAAGGTGAAGATTTCTATTAAATTTAGAAAAAAAAATGAAATTAAAATTTATTCAATGGAATATCCGCAGTCTAAATGCAAATAGAATTAACCTTACAACTATAATCCACAAATATAATCCTGATCTAATATTAATAAATGAAACCTGGTTAAAAGAAGAAAAAAAATTTTATTTAAAAAATTTTAAAATATTGAGACAGGATAGACCAGATGGTTTTGGCGGTGTTGCCACATGTATTAAAAATAATGTTGATTTCTCCTTAATAAAAAAAATTAACAACAATAATATACAATACATCACTATTAAAATAGCAAATCTTAACATTATAAATGTATATTCTAATTCGAATAAAAACATAGACGAACAATTTTTAAAAAATATTTTTTGCACAACAGAAAACTATCTTTTAATGGGCGATCTTAACTCGCATCACCCCATGTGGGACAGTTCCACGACTAACTTTGGTGGTAAAAATGTTAGCGGCTTCATATTTAACAATAATCTTAATATCCTTAATGATGGATCAGCCACCCTACTACAACCTCCAGGTTCAAATACAAGTGCTGTTGACCTTACTGTTATTAGTTCTAATCTTGCGGCAATATCCGACTGGAGTGTACTTCCAGACTGTGGCAACAGTGACCATTTCCCGACATTGGTAACCAATTATAAAACAATATCAAATCAATCTCCTTTCCTAGAAACCTTTCAAATAAGAAACCATTTTAAAGCAGACCTGGACCTGTTTCATAATAACTTCTTGATGAGTATACGAGAGTTCGATACTCTTACAGACTTCCAAGTGTTTGAGAAAATCATAAATGAAGCAGCATCCAACTCCATACCCATGAAAACATGCAATATTTTAACAAAACTAAATAACCCCTGGTGGGACACAGAATGTACTTCATTAATTAAAACTAGAGCACTTGCGCTGAAAAAAACTTAGAGAAAACGTAAACATTTGTAATTTTTTAGAAGCCAAAAGAATAACAGCTATAACAAAAAAAAATAAAAAGTAAAAAAATTTATAAATTTAAAAGTTTCTGTCAAACATTAAATAGAAATTCGAACCTAACATATATTTGGAACACCATAAAAAAATTCGCTTATGTTAAAAAAACATTCAACAAAGATCCAATTGAAGATCATATTATAATTAATATCCTTAGAAGAATGTCTGTCATAAATATAAACCCTCTGTTTACTTTAATACAAACTGATCATATTGATCCTTTTACTATGTCTGAATTGGAAAGCAGCCTTAAAGATAAAAAATTTTCAGCCACAGGTTTAGATGATACATCATATAAAATGATTAAATCATTCCCTTTTAAGGCAATAACGTTCCTATTAGAAACTTTTAGTAAATGTCTAGCAGGTGAACAATTACCCTATAACTGGAAAAAATTCAATGTTATTAGCTCTGTAAAACCAGGAAAAAACCCTAACAACCCGGATAATTTTCGACCCATAGTTTTATCCTCCTGTTATCTTAAAACATTGGAAATAATGATAAAAAATCGGTTAGAATGGTTTCTTGAACACAAAAACATGTTTAGCCCACAACAAATTGCTTTTAGAAAAGGGATGGGGATTAATAGTGGCATTGCCTACATAACCTCAAGAGTAAATTTGGCCCTTGAGCGAAAAAATAAGGTAATAGCTGTTTTTCTTGACATAAAATCAGCCTATGATTCCGTAAATTTATACAAACTATATAAAAAACTGTTAGACTTGGAAATACCCATTGAAATATGTAACATTATTTTCAATATACTTAAGAATAGATTAAATTACTCTAGGAACAAAAATGGGCAACTTCTCGGACCATTTTTAGCCGCTTATAGACTTCCACAAGGATCGCCATTAAACACTATTTTGTTTAACATTTATATGTTAGATATTTTTAACTTGCCTTTGAAAAATGTTAATATTATCGGCTATGCGGATGATCTGACGATTTTAACTGAACCAAGAAGTAACCAATAACTTAAACAAGGCCTTAGATAGAATTCATATTTGGCTCTCAAATCACAATCTGAATATTTCTCATGAAAAATGTGAAGCAGTATGGTTTACAAAGGGAAAGTTTTCAGCCACCTAATATTGCAATCAACGATTATTTGATACCATTTAAAAATCATGTCAAATACCTTGGAGTAACTATTCAAAAGCATTTAAAATGAGATCTTCACATTCAAAATATGATATTAAAAAATAGGATTCAATGCATTAGTCAGGTCACATTTAGATTTTGGATCCATTTTCATATACCCTACCTCCAAGGTTAATATATCAAAAATTAACAACATATTCCATGAAGGTCTTCGATTTTGCCTAGGATGTATGAAATCTACACCTGGCTGAATCAACAAATTTTGATTTACATCACAGAAGACTAACATTGACAACCAAGTTTCTTTCTCATATTTTTGCTATTACAGATCACCCCTTGGTAAACTTAAAAACTGAGCGCCTGCAAAATGAATATAACACACCATATTTGACACAGACTGCCGAATACTTTCTTCCATCTGTAAATAAAATGATCAAAACAAAACAACTGCCCTGCCACATTTTTGACTTCCATTTTCAGCTGAAACCACTGAAACTTGTAGATTTAAAACTTAAAAAAATATGGACTATCAGTTAATGGCCCAAACAATGTAAGACTGGAATACGGTATATCTCAACGAATTGATAGCCATTGAGGAAGAGGGTCGCCGGATATATTTGAGCAATTGAATAAGCCATGGATTCCGGACGAGGAGCAATCTCGAAGTCTTAACATTCCAAAAAATACCAAAGTTAGAATGAGGCAATTTTTTTGGATTAACATAATACCAAATTAAGAGATGCCCCTATTAATAACGAAACTGTGTTGTCATGACAATATTGGTATTGTGATCGCGCCAACAATAACACACAAGATTTAAACACATATAAACAACAACAACATTGATAAATCATTTTGCAGCTGACAGTGACCGAACAAATGTAAACATTTTTCTTATTTCACATTATTTTAGAGACAAAACCGTTTTTTCTCTGTAGTTCTATTAATAAATTCGGTAAACGTGTTTGGTGAGTCACTTCGATACATGAACTTGTGCTATCAAGAGATTATGGACTCAATGATAGGCAAAAATTCCGAAAGCGGAAGCTCGGATATTAGGGATATTTATAAAACATCCATTTCAGTTTTATTAATATATTATGTTGGGCCCAAAGAAGTACTTAAGGATACTGGTTACACGCCTAAATTATAAAAAGCCTGCTATCCAGTGAAAACTAGTTGAAAAATTTGGACCATTCTTTAGGTATATTCTAATTTACATTTATGAATGTTTTAAAATAAAACTGTTGTTTAGATATTTGTAATTTATTTTTTTGAAAATACCCTTTAATGTTATTTTTGCATATTTATCGGGTACCTACTCAATCCGTATAAAGTAAGTTTTTAATAAATGAAATTAGAAAACCGCTATCGGCCTCCTTACATAATATTTGTGTTTCATTATAATTAAATAAGAGCCCTGATTTGTGAGTGTGTTCTGAAAGAACACAGGTATTTTTCCGTAACCTACAGACGCTTTTATGTGAAGTTATTCCGTCTTTTAAGACAAGATATTTGCTCTATATATACACCTACACACTCGAAACAAGTACGAGCGTTAAGTCGCAAAAAGTGTCTTTTGTGTTTGTGTACACTCTTACTTTCCACCTCATTTAGTTAACATACGTCCATTAATGCAATACGTAAAAAGAGTTGAAGTCAACTGTCAGATTGTAAGTTAAAAAACCGCATGGTAATCGGAACTAACTGGTACTAAAATTGTGGACTTTGGGTGCTTGCATTGTGCAGCATTCCTTTACGTGTGGCACAGAACATGTTTTTCTGTTAACATATCCATGGCGGCTACGTTTTGTATAATAAACGGTTGCATGTTCTACTGATACTTAAATGCTGTTAGTATTAAAATAAAATGATAATGGTTAAAAAAATATTGTTTAATACTAATAATAGTAACCAGAAATTCTATTTATTTGCGGATTAAAAGTTAAGTATAGGGTAGGTTTTTGAGTTAAAAATGTCATAAAAACCACTATCTGAATAATATCTTCATTACTATTCATTTTTGATAAAATTGTATAGAAATAAATTAAATATTTATAGAACTGGAAATAACAAGAAATAAAATGAAAACTGAAAAATTTCAGTTTTTCTTAAAAATGTCTACTTTCCGGTCGTTTTTCCGACAAAGATGCATTCAGGTTTTTGTTCTCCTCTATATTTCCAATGAAAAATGTCTCTTGCAAAATTTCGCTAGGACGCACCCAGTTCGAGCTATAAGCGCCCCAAAACCCCTTTTTTTCAAACGAAAAAAAAAATCGTAAAATCACGAAACGGGTTCGGAGCTCAACCAAAAACAATAGGGTTCTGTTGGATCCGAAGATCCATATTTCCAGAAAGTTTCGACAAAAAAATCAAAAATTGTAACCTAAACCGTGTTAGATGGAACTTGACTTTTTTGGTCGAATTTGCGGTACCCCAACTCTGGTTGTCTTTTGTATTTTATCCCTGTCTTTTAACATACTAAAAATGTTGCTTACTATTCTGTTGTGTTCAAAGGCAATTTTTATTGATAGATCAACACAAAATTGACAAGTTGTTTAAGTTTAACCTAACCTAAACTAAACAATTCTAACTGACCTTATCAGCAGGCAGTTGCACTATCGATGCCTTGCAGAGCGATCTCCGAAGGTTTCGTTTCATTGGACCACGAGGCTGGCGGCCCGCGATGACCTCATGGCTATGAACGGAGGCAAATTTTTCCCTAGTGTTCCTGATTGAATTCGCATAGGGGAGCATAGGTAATATACGGCTTACGTTGGCAAATTTCGGCTCAAAAGCTGCGCCGAGGAAATTTAAACATTTTTGTCAGTTGATGTGTTGTGGTTATGATTGCGTATTTTTATAGAAGTTATTTTATTTTCAAGACTTATTTTTTGATTTTGTAATTTAAATTATTTAAAAAAATTATTGTTTTAAATAATGGTAGCCACTGTGGTTTAGAATCTTAAAACTTCAAAAGCCGCCAGTGAGCTGAACTATGAGAAATGTCTCGAATTTAAGGCCAGATGTCAACCTTTACCGCAGCTTAAAATTCGGCCGACAAGTAAAGACAAAAACAAAAAAGTAAACCGTTATTTTAGTAAAAATATGTACGATTTATGTGTGTGGATATATGATTGCAGAGGGATTAGAGCATTTTATTGTTTCGTGTCCTTGATTTCTCAGATGACTCTGTGGTGTAAAATATAATAATTAGGAAATTAGGTGTATGTATGTATGTATGTATGTATATATATATATATATATATATATATATATATATATATATATATATATATACATTATATATATATATATATATATATATATATACATATAGATATATATATATATATATATATATATATATATATATATATATATATATATATATATATATATATATATATATATATATATATATATATATATATATATATATATATATATATATATATATGTATATATATATATATATATATATATATATATATATATATATATATATATATATATATATATATATATATATTTGTAAAATATATATAGATATATTGACCCCTCTGAAAAGTTAACCATGAGCCGCCACTGAAAGAACCGCACCACTGCGCCACGGAACTTCATACCTAGTATTTACAAACTTTGGTTTATACTCCACCGAATAAACCTATGTTAGAAAAGACAACATCGGTATATGGTAGGGTGTCTACCAAATGTCAAAATCATCTGACTGCCAAATATGTCAAAGAACAACAATATTGGCCAAATTTGTCATAAATTTGTTTTTGTTTGAAATTGCTGAATACAGAGACGAAACTAAATACCCTTAACAAATTTAGCTTTCAAGAATTCGCTATGAATCATAGATTTTTGGTAGAAAAATATTTTAAATATTAAACTTTGGTTGAAGTATTTCGTAAAATCGACCTCAAAATGAAGTGAAGCTATGAATTTCCTAACTAAAATGTGTTATTAAGGACAAGATATCTTGTGTCATGTCTAAAACCTAATATGTGGGAAGAACAATCTATGGGGTCACAAACATTGGAAATTATACGCCAAGGCGTTTGGGCTTCCATAACAGGAGGTTGGTTTTATGACCCAAGTCAAAACCTTTTTTGCAATACTTTCCACTTATATATTTGGCTGTTTCTTCTATGTTTACCATTAACTTTTTATGTGGTGAGTATCCATAACTTTAAACAAAGGTTCATCATAAATTCATCTCAGTACCTAGCTACTCTAATTATTGTAAACATGACAATCTGTTTTTAGATTAGTTTAAAAGATAATAGCCACTTAGAGGAATCTTCTCTATACATTTAACTGAAATTACTAAAATAAATTATTTCAGTTCTTAGTTACGTCCAGTCATAATATAGGAGAAACATGGTTTTTGTAAGGGATATATTGAATGTTTCTGGTCTATTTCCAGAATTGTTTTAATCCCCATGAAAAATATTTTATTTATCTATTTATTTATCTATCAAACAGTAGGGTCAAGTGGGGTAAATGTAAACAGGGGTAATTGTAAACGCCATAAATATTCGTTTTAAAATTCGCGCCAGAACCTAATACCGCATGGCGGTTGACAAAATATCCCCACCTTCCATCGTATTCAAACGAACAGTTGCTTACGGACGTGTCTTCTGATTGTTGTTTATTCTCGTCTGGACTATTGCAAAAATTTTGTTTTCGTGTTAGTGATACTGTGTGAAATATTTAAGTGAAAATTCAATTTCAACGGTAAGTTTTACAAAATATGTTTAAGATAGTTGCAAATACCATAATTATTAATCTGAACTATGTTTTTAAACTAGCTGTTGTATTTTTACAATATTATAGAGGTGTTTACTTTTACCCCGTATAAAAGTGTGAAGGGGGTAAATGTAAACGCTTGGTTGGGGTAAATGTAAACAGACTTTAGGGGTAAATGTAAACGTATATTTTAATTAATAAATTTGTTCCAGATGCCCAGAAAATATATCCGCAAGACTAACGGCCCAGCTTATGGACAGGAGGATCTAGAAAGAGCTGTTAGAGACGTACAAAATCGTCTTATAGACAGGCACAGGAACAGTACGGTGTACCTATTGCCGTTATTTCGCAGCGGCTTAATGGAAGGAAAACCGCCATTGACTCTCTAGGGCGAGGTTGTAAACCAGGGTTTAATTCTGAAACAGAAAAGAAAATAGTAGATTGTCTATTGGCCCGCGCACAATCTGGATTTCCATGTGATAGAGACGAACTGTTAGACCTTATCCAGGAATATATAAAATCTAATAACCTGTCAACCCCGATTATTGATGGCCGCCCAGGAACAGACTGGTATTATTCGTTTTTGAAACGTCATAACAACCTATTATCATTAAAAAAACCTGAACATTTGCAAAAGTGTCGGAAGGATGCCAGAAGGCCGGACGTGATCTACAAATTCTACAAAGACTTAAGCACCACATTCGATCGACTTGGAATAACTTCTCTAGAACAGGCATCTTTCGTTTTCAATACAGATGAGTCGGGCTTTAAAAGCGACCCAAGTCGAATAAGGGCCATTGGACAAAAAGGGAAGCCACTAAGTCGAATATCTGGAGGATCGGGTAGGGAATCGACTACGGTGTTGGCATGTGTTGGAGCCGATGGGTCTGTTCTTCCTCCTCTCATCGTATTCAAAGGCGCTGGTATACAAGCCCGCTGGGTGTCCGACAAAGCTTATCCTGGGACGTTATATACAGTATCGAAGAACAGGTGGATGGAAGAACCCCAGTTCTTCACCTGGTTCACCCAGAGTTTCATACTTCATGTCAAATATTTAAGGCAATCGAAAAATATTCCAAACCAAGCAGCGGTGCTAATATATGATGGGCATGCTAGCCATATTAGCGTTCGCATAGTTGAAGAAGCTATGTCTAATAATATCACTTTGATCAAGTTACCAAGTCATCTGACCGACATGTTACAGCCTCTTGATAAATGCGTGTTTGGTCCTGTCGAGACTTTTTGGGAGAAAAAACTCGTAGCGTTCGGAAAGAGACAAATGGGCAAGGGAACTGGAAGATTGTCTAAAGTGGACTTTGTTGAACTACTGGCTGAAGTATGGACTAGTGCTATAAAACCGACCAATATCATATCTGGCTTTAGAAGCTGTGGGATTTTTCCAGTCGACGAAAAAAAATTTCCAACAAGTTCCTTTAAACAAGGCGAACTGGAGGAATATCTGCAAAATCAGAACACTCCATCCAAAGAACGCATTGTCACTATGCAAACAACAGAAAGCTCTATAGATGCTTCTGAAGATATTCCTCAATTAGCAGCTGTGCCGAAGCCAAACACTTTTATAGAAGAAGGAGAAACAACACACAAAACAGAAAATCTTATAGATATCCCTGAAAGCATTTCTCTTGATGATCACCAGGAGGAGCCAAGTAGGCAAAAAGTTAGGGTATTTACTCCTCCAACCCCCAAACAAAATAACCAACCATACAAACACGTCAGTACTGAAACTTGTACGTCTATTTGCATGTCAAGTAATATACAAGCTCTTGATGATCACCAGGAGGAGCCAATTAGGCAAGAGGTTAGGGTATTAACTCCTCCAACCCTAAAAAAAAATGACCAATCATGCAAACACGTCAGTACTGAAACTTGTACGTCTGCTTGCATGTCAAGTAATATACAAGCGACAAGTAGTAACATACCTGATACATCACTTAACAAATTGTTTTTTAAGTCCCCAGAGAAAAAGGAAAATGTGACAACCATAGTAAAGCAAGTGATCCAGATTGAGACAACAGACATATGGCGAAATATTGACAAGCAAAGAAGTTCTTGATAGACTCAAACAAGCACAGGAGAAGAAAATAAAGAAACCCAAACCAGAGAAACAAAAAAGACAAGCCAATACCAAAGAATTGCCAACAAATAAAATAAAAAAACCAAAGATGACAAAAACAAAAAAGTACCACAATATAGTTCAAGCGAGGAAGAAAATAATAGCAGAGACTTTTTAAGTGACACCTCCAGCTCTTGGGATTTGGAGGCCGAAAAACTTGATGAGAACCCAATTGATTTAGACGAGACCTCCCTTAAAGATCTAAAAACCGGAGGTTTCGTTCTTGTGCAATTTAAAGGGGGAAAAAGAAACACGATGATTTATAAATTTGTTTGTTCTGTTGAAAATGTAATAGATAGTGACATTGAAGTGGTGGGTTTAAGAGCTATAGATGATACCAAACAAAATTTTGCTGTTAATTCAAGTGACATTAGCTTTGTTAGGCATGACCAAATTATAGGTGTGTTGCCTTTCCCCATCATAAAAATGAAAGGTGAAAGAATTTACTATCATTTTGAAAAAATTGTTCCGGTATTAGAAGATACTTTTTTGTAACATTATTATTCTTTTTTTTACTACTGATTTAATTCAAATTAATGTTAAGTATAAGTTTTTTTTGTATGCAATGTTTTTTAAGTGGCTAAATAAAAAGCAATACTAAAATCTAAATAAAATATTGCCTCTTATTTTTTAGGGGTAAATGTAAACATCTATTTTAAAACGAATGGCTACACTTTTTACCACTCAATAATTCAAATGTTCACTTTTGCCCCTTAAATTTTCTCATTTGTTCAGCTGGTTTTTATACTAGCTGTTTACAATTACCCCAATACCCCAGGGGTAAAAGTAAACAGTGACAGTTTTTTTCTAATGACAAAAAAAAAACAAAAATCTCATGTTTTAAATTATTTTTTGGTTATTTTTATAAAATAGAAGACCTATACAATATAGTAGATCAATTGTTCCAAAGATTTTCATTATAGAAAAATTTTGACACACAGGTAAAATCTATTTTTTTTTTAACTTGTCAAATTCGTTTACATTTACCCCACTTGACCCTACTCTACAGAGCAAAGCTCCAAATGGAATTACATTGATCATAAGTATAAATTTAAATAAAATACATTTGAGCACAGAATATGTAAAAAAAATACAGAACACGTTAATGAAATAGTCAATAAGTAGTCAATTTATAAAAAATTAAAAATATTGTAAAAATATGTCAAGATCCATCCGATCGATGATGAACAAACAAACATGAATACATACAATATAAGTATTAACATAAGTGACATAGTACAGTTAACACCATTAAAGAAACAATAACATAAAAAAAAATTGCACTTTTAAAATAATATTCTTAAAACTTTCAAAGGAAGGGCTGGAAATATCACAGTTATAATAATAATCATATTAGGTTTTAACATGTCAGTCAGTCACTCCCCTAAATCTGTAATTTGTATGGTGTGGCCCTTGAATTTGTTACATCTTTTTTCTTTTTCTATAACAAAGCACTGGCTCATCAGATCAGATGTGTTAGTATTACTTAAATTATTCAGAGAAATTGATTGTTTTTTAGTTACACTAGTTCTAAAGTGTTGTACACACAAATATCAATATTTCCTACTGAACTGCCCTCTAAAGCAGTAGGAACTGATTTTAAAACTATTTCATTATTACAGGATAACTCATTAGTTTCTACATATAAAGCAAGAAGTTTGCTCAAAGATCGAATCGAGTGCCTAAAGTTAATACACAAATTTGAAATTAATCTTACACTGCAATTTTTGTTTTTAGCATAAGTATCTATAACCTCTTTTATATGATAAAATTTACTGTGTGAATATCTATTCAAATTACATTTAAGAACAATTATTAAATTTCTTATTTTACCTAAAGAAATGATATATATATATATATATAGATATATTTTTAATATTAGTTATGTTAGGAGATGAAAAATTTAAATTAAGGCAGGCAACAATAATTGTATCATTTTCAGTTAAATCAATAGTTAATAAAAATACCCCCTCTACAAGCTGATTTATATCTAAACCCTTATAAACATGTCCCTGTATATTATGTGATGACTTTATAAAGGAAGACGTGTTAAAAGAGAGGGTTCTTGCGCTAGAGTCACCACAAGTAACACATTTTTTTGAAACAGAATTAAATTATTCAGTTGACATGCAGCACTCTCTATCTCTGTTGTCGTTTAATAAATTCAGTGAGTCATCATTGGCAGTACATTTACATCACATCATTACATCCTCTTTGGGAACTACACTATTATTCTTCTGATTTTCATCTGAGAGTCTTGCAGACTTTTGAGGCCTTTCAATCTCCAAATTATCACACTTAGATTTTCTAGATTTAAGTTCTTCTTTCATATATAGTTGGTTTACCTTGATAGTCTTTAGCTCCATTATAAGTACTTCCCTCTCCTTCTCTAACACCTAAATGCTGGTCAACATACTATTGCTGGTTTCAGTTAAATCCTCAAGATCCTGTTTAAGTTTCCTATTAGTTGATTTAAAGTTCTCAAGCTGTGTATTTGAATCTAGATTAGTGTTGATCAGTTCAGTGACCTGTTGAGTAAGTTGAACCATTTCTGCCTTTTGATCATCTATTGTAGTGGAAAGTTCCTGTTCGCTATTAAGAGCGATATTTTCATAACCTTGAGTTCTTTTGTTAGGCCTCTTAATATGAATAGCTTTTGCTTCATTACCAGCAGTGAATTTATCAATTTTGATTTGAAGCTCCTCCATTACTTTAGAGCATTTGTCTTTATAACCGTCAGCGAGACAGCCTGAGCCTCTGTGGGGAGCCAAAAGCCTCATCATCCTTTGGTGGCTCTTAAAAAGGTAACATGATTCACATTTAAGAGATACTGTACTTAATAATATTAATTTTTATTTCTTTAAAACTGCCTAAATCCAATGCCACTACTACACAAATTGCGTCCGTTTATTTACTTTCGAGGAAAACAACTTTGCAAAAAAGTGAATAAAATAGGTGTGTTTATATTCACCACAAACCATTGATGGGTTAATTAACTGAAGGTTTTCTATGGTTTAAAGGTGTTTATTGAGGTTTGTTTATGAAATAGAAAGTGTAGCACTAATACACAAATAGTATTAAAAATTAGGAAAATGGACGGTAATTATCTCTAGATTTATGAACAATTTCGGGAGAGCAACAATAATGTTGTTTACGACGCGGCTAGTAGTATATGGTTTTTTGACCCCTAGTATGTGGTACCTCGGATGTCACTTAAATTTCCGGAAGAAATGTTCTCATTTGTTTTTTAAAAAGTGGAATATTTTTCATTATCTTTGAAGGTGTTGTTATGTGGTCGTTTTTTTCTGGTCCTAATATTTGAAATTTGAATGTTTTTCTTTAATGGTTATAGAATGTATTAATATATATACTTTCAGTTTATAAATACTATTATAATCTAAATAATTGTTTGGTTTGTAAAGGTTAATTGTGGGCTCCAGAAAATCCAATTTATAATTTGTGTATAAATTTTATAATTTAACATGAGAATTTTAAATTCGTTTTTTTTTTAAATATTTGAAAATAGAGAAAATACAAGGATAACAGAAATAGGCCAATAGTTATTACAATCAAATTTTATTTATCTATTTATTTATTTCAATTCTATGGCTAAAAAGCTATTTACACTATAATACAAAATTTTTGATTAACATCTAATAAAAAAAAACAAACACTTATTCGATTTTTACGTTTCATAATATCATTTAACTTACTTTTAAATGAATTAAAACTTATAATAAATATAACTATATTATTCTGTTCAAAAATGTTGGTCCCCATAGTACAGAATCAGTGTTTCAATGTTTAGTATTTTTAAAATGACATTATTGATTTGCTCACTTGGAATTTTTAATTTAAAAGCAGTTAATCGTAAAAACTTTTTCTGCACTCTTTCCAACTGGTCAACATAGACTCTGTAATACGGAGACCACACTGGACAAGCATACTAAACAACAGAGAAGAACAACTTTACGACTCTTGTAAACCAAACACGTTTTTAAGTGCTCCGAAATAATTAATTTTTTCATGTTATAATACTTTAACCTTATATACTGTTTTGTGTGTTTCTGTTCAAGAAAATTCTGCTAATGTAACTGTGCCATTTTCAAGTTAATATGAACTGAATTATCCACGTGAAACGTGAAAAACTATCCTCCAAATCTTTACAATTCCTGAATAACAGTAAAGAAATTCCTTTCTTTGCTTATAGTAGCATTGTTTTGCTTATCAGCACTAACAACAAAAAAAAAGGGTTTTGAAAACTTTAGAGATAAACCATTGTGCTGTTTTAGATCATAATAAAGAATAAATAGTGCAGTATTAGAATAACTTAGAATAAATAGTGCTTTAGCCAAAGGATCAGTGCATTTGATATACCTTAATATATTTTTATGCCAGACACATTTAAAAACTTTTGTTGCTTGTTGATTTGCTGAGAGTTTTGGCAACACACATTATTAGTGTATATTAGCAAAGATAACTTTATTTAAATATTTTTATATTAAACTAAATTTGTACATTTGTTCTAATTGCGTCGGTTATTACCTAACTTAATTACCTAAATAAAAAAATGTAACCAGAAAGAAACCCACATTTAGAACTCTTTGAAATCACACCAACATAAACAATAACAAACATTACATCAGTTCCCTGCTAGATATCAAACCACTGAGATTAGGTTCAGAATCCTCCATTCTTATATTTTATTTCCTGATGATGATGAAAAACCAGCTCGTAGGTAAAAAACAGATTGATTTGCATGGGAACACCCTCTAACTTCAAATTCAAATTCAAATTGTTTATTTCCTTTGACATGGTTACATGTATTAGAATTGTCATATAAAAAAAAACATAAGTAAAAATATATACTTAATGGGTAATTACAGTACAATGTCAAGAATATAAAACTTAAGTAATTTAAATAGAGACAAAATTAAAGTTAAAAAATTCATCCATTGAATAAAATGGATGGCCAGCCAGTATGGTCTTTAGTTTATACTTGAAAACCTTGGAATCATTAACACTAGTGATGTTAAAAGGCAAATGATTAAAAATCCTCAAGGAACAAATTTCAGGACCCCCCTGCACCTGGGTCAGTCTAGAGCTGGGAATATAGAGTCTTTAAGAACCCCTCGTCTTATAGAGATTCAGGTCACTCGATTTTGGAAATTTGTCAATATGCTGATGCACATTGTAATATATATAGATTAATGACCATTAATATTTTTTGAGATGTAAAGATCTCCCGACTTATTATATGTTTTTGGCTAATAGGACCCTTGAAATGCTACTAGAGTTGCCCCACAACATTATTCCATATGTCATGATTGACTCAACTGCAGCATAATAAAATGTTTTAATGGTGTTTAAATCAGTAAAGTTCCTTAACTGTAGTATAGCATAGTTATTTGAAGAAAGTTTATTACATACATATTCTATGTGGCTATTCTATGAAAGGTGTTGGTCAGTAGTAATACCTAAAAAATGTACGGTCTCTAGTTGCTTAATGTTAGTAAGTTTATCTCTTATCTTTAGAGATCTATCCAGATGTACTCTAATAGGTGTAAAAATCATAGTGCTGGTCTTAGTACCATTTAGACACAGACCATTCCTGTCACACCACAGGGAAACATCACGTACACATTGATTAGCTCTAAGATAGAGCAAATCATAATCATTTGCACCAACTATTGCAGATGTATCATCCGCGAATGAAGGGGTTATATAACTGTTATTTGCAAAAAGAGGTAAGTCATTTATAAATATTAAAAATAGAATAGGTCCTAAAACGCTGCCCTGTGGTACACCCGTTGGAGTATCAAGCCAACTAGAGATAGTCACACCATTACTAGAGCTCAGCTTGACCGCCTGGGTTCTATTTGACAAATAAGACTCGATCCAGCCAAATGCCAACCCTCTTATACCATAATGTTCTAGCTTATTAAGTAATATTTGATAATTAATAGTATCAAATGCTTCGGTAAAGTCAAAAAAATTCCCATAGATTTTATTTTTTAATTAATTCAAATTCAAATATTTTATTATCTAACAGGAAATCCCAATAAAAAGACAATTTAGGCACTAAAAACAAAAAGAAACTTAACATTGATATCAGCCTATGACTACAGAGGCTGGGCAGATATAAAATAATAAACAAAATTTGAATCTAAAAATAAGTTATACCACAAATAATCTAACCAGATGACCATGACTTAAAGTAAATCAATTAAAAATTGAAATCAGAGCTACAATTTTCCTCTTGAAGGTACCAATAGAATCATTGAAAAGATCTACATTACCATTAATATGTAGTATGTTAAACTATGAACAGGTTCGACATAAGGGTGCATTTCTGGCAATGAGAGTAGGACGGTTTTCAAGATAAAATTTAAGTTGTGAGCGCGTGTTTCTAGGGGGAACAAAAAAATCAAGATTGCTCAATAGATCGGTCGAGTCCACCATATTATTACACAGTTTATAAATAAAGAGTTGGCTAGATAAAATAGCACTTTGATTTAGAGAATGAAAGTTTGGGGGTAGGTACCATCCTATTTAAAGCTTCAGTATTTGAGAAATCTGTGCCGAACATATGCAAGCCTGTCCAGGTGGGAGGTGTAATAAGGATACCATACCAGAACTGCATATTGAAGTCTTGACTTGATCAACGAGTTAAATAGGGTAATCAAACTCTCAACATTTTTAAAATCCTTAGTTGCTCTCAAGATAAACCCCAAGGTCTTTAAAGATCATTGTACAACATCATCAATATGCTTATTGAAATTAAGTCTTTTATCTATTATCACTCCTAAATCGCGCACATGATCAACTTTAGGAAGAGCGCAATTTGACAATTTATAACTGAAATTAATTTCATGGTGAAGAATGGATATTGACATAGACTTACATTTACTGACATTTAGTGGAAGTTTGTTAGTTACACACCAGGTTGATAGGGTTTCAATGTCCTCTTGCAATTTAAGGCAATCCTGAAAGTCTTTTATGACTCTAAATATTTTAAGGTCATCAGCAAACAACAAGCAATGGGACGAAATATTCAAGGTAATATCATTTATAAATATGGCAAATATAAGAGGAGCAAGGTTGCTGCCCTGAGGGGCACCGCTTGGAACACTAAACTCATTAGATGTGAATCCATTGAATTCAACAAACTGGGATCGACCACTGAGATAGGAGATAAAAAGTTTAACTAAATCAATATGAAGTCCCAGTCTAAACATTTTCGAAGCAACCAAACCATGATCCAACTTATCAAAGGCCTTCGAAAAGTTTGTGTATACAACGTCAAGTTGATTTCTTGAGTTAATAGCGTGATAGGCTTTTTGTAAGAAACTAGCAAGATTAGTTACAGTTGACCTTTTTGAAAAGAAGCCATGTTGCATGGGTGAAATTAAGTTCTTTATTTGATGAAACAGTTTGTTATAAATGCAGATCTCTAGATAGAATAGAAATTGGTCTGTAGTGTGTGATGTTGATTTGGCCACCCTTAAATATTGGACAGATCTTAGATTTTTTCCATTCATCAGGGAACATATTAGATGATATGGCGTTATTGAATATATGATAAAGGGGTGTCGCTAAGCATTGAGAACAGTCACGGAGTACAATTAAAATTATTAAGTAGTTTTAAGTAGACTGATAATACCTCGTCAACAGTGGATCGCCCAATTGTAAAACCAAATTGTCTACATGATACAATTTTAAATGAAGACAGAAATGCAATTAGTTTTTTCTTAAAGGACTTCTGAAATATTTTTGAAAAGACGGACAAGAGGGCAATGGGTCTATAGTTGTTGATACAAGCTGTGTCACCCTTTTTGTGAATAGGTACAACCACTGCCCATTTTAACTCTTCCAGAAAGTAACCCTGCTCAAATGAGAGATTAATTAGATATGTAAGAGGTGCTAGAATTTCTAATGCACATTTATACACCAGGTTACACGGAACATCATCAAATCCACAGGATGTTTTTGTTAGATACAGATTTTAGTATTTCTAACACTTCATATTCACATAAAGGGCTCAAAAATATTACATGAGTATTGATATCTGAAGGTATGCTACCACTTACATCAAGCCGATCGCTATCAATAAGTAGGTCCACAGATTCATTGTGTTATCATCAGTTACCTCCACGTTATCCAGTACTAGTTGTGTAGTACAGTTCTTTGCTTTAGATCTGGAGTTAGTATGAGAATTTATAATTTCCCAAGCACATTTAGTTATGTTGTTACTTGATTTCAATTTTTCTGAATTCCATTGTTTTTTCACTAGAGTAATATTATTCTTGTGCATTTTTAACCTATTTTTATAACTTTGTAACAGAATCGGGTTATTACTAGTTTTGCACTGTCGATTTAGAATTCTCAAAACATCTCTTTGGTTTAAGCTGGAGTGATCCAAGGGCTGTTTTTGTGATGTATTCTTTTTGGTTTAAATTGAACTTAAACTTCAGACGTTGAATTGAGTAGGCAGATGAGTTTGAGGATTTACCAGATGATGCAACAATGAGTGAGAAGCAATCTTTGGGAAAGTTTGAATGCTGTAAAAAGGATATGACATGCTATTATTGTGTAGCATGCAAAAGAATATTGTATAGGAGTTGTACTGATAGAAAATCAATAACAATCATTAAGAACAACAAAATCTATTGCAGCGACTTCTGCAAGAATTTTTGTAATGATAGCGAAAATGGCGAGACTGATGAAATTACCGAATTACGGGGAATGATCGCGGAACAACAATGCGAGCTAAAAGAAATAACCACAGCACTTCATAGAGCTAAACGGAACTCAATTGCAATTGAAAATGCTGCGGAGGAACAAGAAGAGATATATACAAAGGATGTAGAGAAATACAAGGAGATTATAAAGGGAATGGAGAAGAAAATGGAGGAATGGAGAAAGTCATCTGAGATGGAACAAGTGAAAAATCAAGAAAGTCTGAAAAACCAATCGGATAAACTGGATGAATGTAAACAATACTGCAAAAAGCAAGAGAAAAAAGTAGCAGGAGAAAGAAAAGGAAGGGAGAGTGCGGAAAATCTAACAAATCACCTTAAAATGGAGAACAACGAGCTGAGCTGTTTGAACTAGAGCAAAACATAGAGCATTTAAATTATATGGCAGACGAAAATGGAGAACAAATAAAAAAAAAATAAAACAACTAGAAGAAAATATTGCATTCTTAGAAACGTCATCCAGAATGGAATCACTAACGGAAGAAACAAGTGCAAATAGTGACAAATACAGACAAAAGCTGAAAGTCGCAGAACAAGACTTAGAAACGGCACAAACCTTGAAGAAGGAGGCACAAGAAACTATAGAAAAACTAAAAAAAGAAAAAAAAAACACAATCCAGAAAGAAAACGAGAGACTCCATGGGGAGCAAGAAATGAGAGAGATGGAAAAAATAAAAGTACTTGGAGAAAAAATATCAGGACTAGAAAAAACACTCTCGATGGAACAAGACAAAAGATCAAAATGTCACAACAATTTTAGAGCATAGGTTGAAGCTTTGAAACAAAAAATCAATGAACAAAATTTTCAACTATCAGAGCCATATAACTTAAATGATATTCATATGAAAATGATAGCTAACTTAAAAAGTCAAATAAGTGATTTGAAGGTTATTCACACAGAAAGTCAGGGAGATAATAAAGAGCGAATCACAAGAAGCGAGTCAAGGATTCAAAAGAGACCCCAAGTACTCCTACTAGGTGGATGTAATAGTTACAATAATGGCAAAATTTTTTAGTCTGTTGCGAAAACTGCTTTCGACACAAACTGTCAATATAAGTCAAATATTTTTGAAGACATAACATTGCTCTTCAAAGAATGTACACAAAACTTCACAAAAAATGACTATGTGATAATATTTAGCACTACGGAGAATGCAAGAAGAGGAAAATCTATTAAGAGAAGCTATATAAATGACTTACTGGAACAAGGACAAAACACTAATGTAAGATTTATTGGTTCAACCACTGTAAGGAACAAACCGACGTTAAATAAATTCTTAGAACAACAAAATAGTATGATCCAAAGTTCCATTAATAACATAACCAATGAAACAACTCATTTCATCGATTGCAGCAAGATATTGCAGGAATATCAAATACTAGACAATGGTCAAATAACCACTAAAGGAAGATTTCGGGTGCTAAGTTATATATACAATAACTACATAAATAAAAGAACAGTAGCAACTCTCACAGAACAGAAATAGTCAAAACAAAATTAAAGACAAACAGCGAGCAAGAAACGGCATCAACTCAAACAACATATAATTTTTTATACCTCCGACTGTCGCAGCTAATAACGGAGATATAGCAAAACATCAAAGCGGAAAAATGTTAGTTTACCATATTAACATTCAGAACCTGCCCAATAAACTGAAACTGTTAGAAGCTCTATGTAAAGAAGAGCAACCCCACATCTTGTGTCTATCAGAAACATGGGTAGCTAACGATGCAACTGCAAGTATGAATATCCCAGACTATACACTGCAAACCTCTTTACCTCTTTCTGTCGTAACATACACCTACATGGAGGGACCGCGATATATACGAATAACAACCTAAATGTCAAACCGATTGAATGTATAAAGGATTTTGCTGTGGAAATCCAGATGGAATGCTGTGGGATAGAACTGGTTCTAGAGTCATTGAAAATAATAGGGATAACTATATACAGACCACCCTTAGGAAATACCGAATTTTTCCTCAATCAAACCTCAAGTCTTCTTGAATATTGTTCAGATAGGTGTCAAAATATAATTATATGTAGTCCCCACATGTCAATAGTTTGAAAAAAGACGACTACTCTTTTAAATTGCTAAAAAACTTACTGGACTCATTCGAACTAAAGAACCACTGCACTGGACGATAGTTTGATCCAAAGTACAATTTCAGAGCCGCACCTATCTGACAACACACTGCAAGAATTATTGATTACTATCAAACCACAAGAAACGACCATTAAAAACAAACAAATAAAAGATCCCTAACTAAAAATAATCTCAATAATCTGAAACAGAGACTGACACAAGAAAATTGGAGTGGTATCCAAGTAATTAACATTGATTCTTCATTTGAATATTTCTTACAGTGCTTTGTTTGGCATCTTGATGCAACCTGCCCAAGAAAACAAAATAAAAATAAGAAAGACTCACAATAATTGGTCTACAACTGAGCTTAGGCAAGAAAAAGACAGATTATATGATCTGTTTTCACTAGCTATTCAGACAGAAGATGAGAATATCCATCAACTCTATAAGAAGCAGAAAAAGGAATACAGGAAATCAGTCAACAGCGCCAAAGTGAACTTCAACAAAGATCGCATAATGAACTCGGAAAACACGACGAGGCAAATGTGGGCTATAGTCAATGAAGAACTAGGAAGAACCAACCAAGAGAAACCAATACATCTTAACATCAAGTAGGAAATGATGACTGAGCAAAGCCAAGTGACTGATGAATTTGGAATATACTTTTAGACTGTAGCTCAAAACAAAATAAAACAAAACTTTGGAAGCGTGAACGATGCCACTGCGACCACATATTCTACATCTGACCTGCAACCAAATAGTATATTTTTGGAACCTGTGACAATACCTGAAGTGGAAAATTAAAAATTTGAAAAACAAAAAATCAGTTGGCACTGACGACATTCCCTTCAAAGCACTAAAAGCAGTTTGCAGTGAAATTACCCAACCACTTCAGATATTGATAAATCAATCCATGGAAACAGGCAAATTTCCAAAATTGCTTAAAACGGCCAAAGTGATTCCGCAATACAAGAAAGGTGACCATACAAACATAGATAACTATAGACCAGTGTCAATTTTGAGTGCTTTCTTAAAGATATTTAAAAGAGCCATTTACGACAGACTTGTAAATTTTCTAAGCTTCATTTCAGCCTTTCTGCAAGCATCAACACGGTTTTAGAAGCAGAAGATCCACTGAGACAGCAGCAATTGAACTGGTAGAGTTCATACACCAAGAACTCGAATCAGGACATGTTGTGGCGGGATTGTTTTTCGACCTATCAAAAGCATTTGATACCCTCAACCTCAAAATTGTTAATCACAAACTTCATCAACTGGGAATAAGAGGGAATGCTCTTGCACTTCTGATGTCATTCTTGGAAGAGAGGCAGATTATGGTGCAACTCGGCAGTACCAGATCTGAATAATATGAGATTAATATTTGAGAAGCACAGGGCTTGGTTCTGGCACCACTCATTTTCATTTTGTTTATCAATGACTTGTCCCTTCCAGGAACAACCATCAAGTTTGCTGATGACACAACAGTGGGAGCGTCAGCAATGGATGAAAAGTCCCTTTTGCAAAATATAACACTGGTATGCAACAGCATGAATCAGTGGTGTACACAAAATAGACTGATCCTCAATAAAGAAAAGATGGTGACAGTTCACTTTTACAATCTCCAACCAAAAGCAAATATAGAGGAATGAATGAATATGTGTAAGAATCTATATCTGGATACCTGATGCCACGAAACGTCAAAAATCTGTGGGCCAATTTAGAAAGACTCTCCGAAACTATCTGTCTGAGAAGGCATTTTACTCCTTAAAAGAGTGACCTGTTCTATATCATATTTGTGATCTTAGGAACTAATAAAATGAATTTGAATTTGAATACAATATCCTAAAACAGTTAATATTATTGAATTCTGTTGCAAATACATTGCATAAAACCCATGAGCTTTAATGCTTTATTTACAATAATTTCAACATGGTTATTAAAACTTAATTCCTTATCAAATGTTACACCTAGATCCTTTATGATTTGTACTTTCTCTAAACTACAATTATCAATCCTCTAGTCATAATCAATAAGACTTTTCTTACATAAAAACTGCATCACCTTGCATTTGCTCACATTAAAAGATAAACCATTTAAGCGGCACCATAGCAACAGGCGATCAATATCCTCCTGTATCAACACACAATCATTAACAGAGTGAACTCTAGAAAAGAGGAAGAATAAAAATAGAGTTCATTATTTACATATTTAGCCACTGCCAAGATTACCTCACAGTATAAGGTCGATCATACGACGATGCCAAGCCTAGCCAGGAACACCAATGTTTATACCAATTTATATTAGGGTGCATATGTTTAAACATGATGCAATAAAATTTTCATACAAAGAATAGTAATGTATTTCCAGTATTATTTTCTAAGCAGTATAAAGAAATTACTTTTATTGCAAAATAGTAAAATACAAACTAAAATACCCAAAGTCTCAGATCGGATGGCAAACCTGATCGACAACTCCACGTATTAGACCATCCCACTGTGGTATTAAACCATCCCACTTTCATTGACAAGGGATCCTTATAGTAAAAAAGTATAATAGTCTACAGTAAACATTGTTACAGGGTCACGTGACCGGCGTGGCTTAAAAACCAATAGCGGGTCGTGGAACTACAATAAATTTTAACATTAAAGAAATTAATTTGCTAAAAAATATTTTTTTAGCGTCACTATTGCCTGTGTTTTAATGTATTATTGTGTATTTGTTGATCTGGCTCAAATCTTCTAATTATATGTTGCCTTACTTCAAGAAGCAGCGTTCTAAAGGTGCGGTGCCATTAGAAGAACATTAATTTTTTAAATATTTAATAAATAAGTTTTATTTACTTGCCACTGCGAAACTAGGAGATTTAGTTTTAGCGATGTTTTTTGTAAAAAAATGACCGTTTAAGTTTGGAATTTTTTTCTAATCACTAAGTAAACAGCAAGATTTCCTTTTCCAGGAGACATGTCTAATGGAAGATGCCTTATTCATTTATTTTGGGTCACATGATGTATTGACCAATCCGGTTAGTAGAGGGGATTGGGGGGTTAGTCTCGCTCCCCCCACCACTTTTTTCATTGGTCTCCCACTTCCCGCGCCTGTCCCTGCCACGCCTACTTGACTCTGCTTGATTCTGATTGGTCTTCCCCACTCTTACGTGTGCATCCGGAGGGAGATGTTTTATTTAAGCGCTAGCAGCCAACCTAACAGATCAATTCATTTTCATCTCTTAAATTTAGTCAGATGGGTTCGTTGAATACAGTACCTACCGAAGATATTATTGAACGTGTTGGTGAAGTTATTTGTTTAGCACTAACGGCGCCATTGTGGGACATTCCGGTGGGTGATCTAAAATATATTCCTCTTAATTACTTAAGAAGATTTGTAGAGTCAGTGGAGTTGTTACAAATTTGGGAAAAGCTACCAGAACGCTATAGACGTGACAAGAAATTACAGTTAAATTTACCGTGTTATACTCATCATAACCAAGAGGGTGACTGTATAGATGGACCACCGCGATCTATAAAAAGGTGTTGTGGTCATGTGCAAGTTAGTAAAAGCTGTTAAAAAGTTAAATAAAGAATTCTACTTGTTATCATTTTCTTATTGTCAGCATTCTATGCAAAGCAGACCACAATGGTGTCATTATTACGAGAAACTATCGAATGAGTATGCGAGTGCTGCATCTGCATGTGACAAATATTGTGAAACATTAGATTTAATACAACTTATTCATGACATAAGGGGATTGGGATTTGGTTATCATCTTCTTAAATTGAAAAAATATATTGAAGATCCCGTTCTAGTGAAAGACATTTTAAAAGAGGAAGAACTTTTAGTGTAGTCATGGAGGAAGTTGTTGAAGAAATGTATGAAGAATTCATAATGTCTAAAGCTTGCTCTGAGTTTTTTGCGTTTGACGGACAAAGCAGTGAAGCTCAAAACATTACTGTTTATTTGCACTATATGGAACATGCAGAATTATGTGAACTAGCTGCTAAGGCATGTATAGATTTTCTTAAAAGTAAAAATGAAAGAAAATTTATACATGATTTAAAACAATTAGAGTTAAGCGAACATATATTATGTATAAAGGAATATTTAACCAATAAAACAAATATATTTTAAAACGAATCGTTTTATTTCATAAAAAAATAGTTATACAAATGAAAAACATTTGCTAATGCACAAAAACATGGATTTTTCTGATGATAAAAGCAGCATGGTTCCAATTTCTGTAAAGCTGGCTGTTCATCAAATTTAATAACTGGTTTTTGAGAATATTTTCTGACAAACTCCGCCTTTTCTTCACCCTTAACATAGATAAAGTCGACTTTTTCGGTTAAATTTCTGATAACATCTCGACATCTATGATAAGGAGTAAATCCTTCATCCCAATCGATACAATGATGATTGTTCATTAGCCAAATAGCATTGCTGTATAGTTTTGATGGTAAATGATTCATAGGAAAGGGCGCTTTAAATATGTGGTGGCTGATTTTAAACCCATCGTATGCTGCCAATTCTTTAACAATTAACTTATTGTTCTCCACTTTAAATCCTTGTATATCTACAATTACAGTTAGTAGAGGGGATTGGGGGGTTAGTCTTAATATATAATATCTTTAAATAGTGAAATTTTTTTACCATTTCAAATTTTAATTGGTATTCTTCTATCTGTTTCTTTAACTCTTGTAATTTGTGTTGAAAAATGATTAACCGATGCATATAATCCATAATGAAAGAAATTTCTTTGTGTCATGCTATAAATATTAAAACTGACGCATGCGTATTAAAGTTGTTTAACTATTTTTGTTAGAGGATTATAGCTAAATATTTTATCGTGAAGGATGAGACAATAAACAGAGGTATTTTTTTGAATATTTTCATTTGTTTCAAATTCAACTCTTATAACTACAGAACCACTTTGAAGCGATTCCTTCTGATGAGAGCAATCAATGTGTGAAATAGGCAAAGTTGTCTTAAATTTTTCAGGCGCAAAAATTGGTTCACTTGTTAATCCATAGTAAGAATTTCTAAAATTGGCAAGCATTTCATATAGAGCAGAAATTTGTTTTCTTTAAAATTTAAATATAAATCGTGCTATGGATATCTCTCAGAATTTAAAAAATTTCTTATGTTTGTTAAGTCAACGTTATCAAATTGACTCATGTCCTTTTTTAATTTTCCTTTTCGATCTACTTGGAAGGCAATAACAGCATGACGGGGCGTCTCCAGTTTACTAGTTGTTTTTACCGGCCATGTATGACGCGTTGCTTCAGGTAATTCGGAATATTCAACACATTCCCAGCTTCGAAATCCTAACAATATTTCCTTGTTTGTTTCTAATATTTTCGTTAAGGCAAGTTGTTGAGGAATATCTACCTCGATATGTGGCACTTTCCAATACAATTTTTCAATCGTGACTTTTGGAGTAGGAAGTTCTAATGTTTTGGGTTCCGTATCATCTATAAAGAGCACAGCATCTAAATCATTACTTGCTCTGATGAGTACTAATTCTTGCTTCATATTTAAAATAATTTTTTTATAATCCTCGAAGAATCCAAGTAGCATCTTTAGGGGTATCGATACATTAAATTTACCTTTATTATCTACCAAAATTCTGTCTGCTTCATTTCTGTTGGGAAACCACCCAGCATTGTGAAGCTTTACGCTTTCATTGTTATTAAAAGATAAATATCCTTTGAGTATTGATGTTAAACCAACATTTCTTACAGAGTCTACAGTTACTCCATTTAATTCATAACGTATTTCTCGAAACAAAAACGCAATACCATTGTTGACGAATCTTAATTTTTCTGTATATTTTCCTTCTTGATTAGCGAGATTTCCTTCTATTTATAGAATACTTTCTGAAGGTAATGTGTATGTGTCTAATTCTTGGATTGGAATACGTATTTCATCATTATAATCAAATTTTGAAGAAATGAATGGTTGATAGGTATGTAATTCGGAGCCAATTACAGAGTTGTCAATATATAGACTTTCATTAACGTTTAAAATATCCATTATTTAAAACTTTAAAACCCAACGATTTCAGAAACTGATGGTTTTTTGTTGTTAACCGTTTGATGTTTTTGGAACTACTAACTTTGTGGTTAAGTTTTTCTTTTTTATAAGATTTACTTACGGTAATAGGTTCAAATTTAGATACAAATGGTCTATTATATCTAATAACCATTGTTGTTAGTTTTTAAATGTAATCTTACGGTAATGGTTTCGTTTCTGAAATTTATAAGGTGACCGTCTTGATCAATTATTTTTACAGTAATGTTGTTGATTGTTTGAACGCTAATTGGAAAGTATAATATAGGTAATGGTGATTCCACTATTTTATACCCTGGTGGTACCGAATTGGTGAATTATGTGAACTGGTTTGCCATTGTTAAATGAACCTACACAAATGTTACAATCAATACAAATAGCATTAACCTTGGAAATATTTACAACATTGTCAGATTCACTCCATTCATGAGGCTTAATTTTCCGTTTACAAACAAACAAACAAAAGTATGCTTTATTGCCGCAGAAAAATTCTACAATTTTATGGACAAAGCAAAATATACCTAAAAATAAGACATATCAAAACATTAATCGAAAATAATTTCGACAAGTCAGTGCTTTTATTTTTAAAATGTAAATTATCAATTTACCAAATCGTAAAACACACGTTAGAATATAGCATAACATTGCAAACAGTAAATGAATCATGATAACCTTATAAAAGTAAACAAACACACATGTACGAGGTGAATAATTTCGATGACATTGAAATCAAAATTGCAACTATGCGACCTTAAACTCTATGTTATTATAGTTATACAAATAATTGTGATGTTAAACAGAAGGTATATTGAACTAGTGCAGAATGTAGTATACAAAAAGAATTAAATTGTTTTTAATCCAATACCTAACAAAAATAATTAAGTTTTAAGTGAATGTTCGACAGTTCTTTTCCCTATATAATGATTTACAAAATTCTATGCTATGAGTTAGGACATGACTCACAAAAGATTTAAGTAAACAAGCGAGTTTAGTGACAATTTAAAGAGACTTACTCACTGAAAAAAAAATCATTAACGCTGTAAAGTGGTCTCTCAATGAGGTATGCTTTGGTGTTTTTTCGAAATTGTGCAAGCATAGGGATAGATTTTAAATGTACTGGCAGATTGTTGTAAAGTTTTATGGCGTTGTAAATAATTGATTTTTTTATTAATTCTGTGGAAGGAATGGGAAGATAAATATCATGCCTAGAGTTTCTGGTAGGGTATACATGTTGTGGCCTTTCTGGGAGGGTGTTTATATGTTTTCTCAGCAAACATACCGTTTCCAAAATAAATAATGCAGGAAGTGTTAATATTTCATGTTTTTTGAAATAGTATTGGCAGTGAGCTCTATTATTTAGACCAAACAAATAACGAATGGCTCTCTTTTGAAGCATAAAAATACTACGAAATTGCTCGGTGGTACAGCAGCCCCAAAAGGGAAGGCCATAGCGGAGGTGGGATTCAAATAAAGAGAAATAAGTAAGTCTGGCAGAAGGAACGTCTAGTTCTTTTGAAACTGATCGAATGGCGAAGCAGGCGGTAGAAAGTTTTTTAGTTAAGGTGTCAATATGATTAGACCATTTTAGGTTGCTATTTATATTTAAACCCAGGAATTTAACCGACTCTACGTATTCAATATTGCTGTTATGTACCTGAAGTGGTTGTAAAGTTCCCTTATAAGATAACGCCACCGTTTTATCGACGTTAAAACAAAGCATATTGGAATCGGACCAAGCCTTAATTATAACCAAGTCTTTGGAGATACTAGAGTGTAAAGACGTTGTATCAAAATCACTCCATGTTATGCTTGTGTCATCAGCAAAAAGGGAGATTCTTCCATTAATTTTAAGGTTCGTGATATCATTAATGTATAACAAAAAAAGAATAGGTCCCAAGACTGAACCTTGAGGAACTCCACTTGTAATCAACTTACAATCAGAATCGGAACCATTAGCCCTTACAAGTTGTTGCCTTTTTCCAAGATAAGATTTGAACCAATTTAAAGAAGTACCACGAATTCCATAAAAATGTAGTTTGTTTATCAGAATTTCATGACTAACACAATCAAAGGCTTTCGCATAGTCACAAAAAACTGAGGCAGTTGGGTGGTTGTTATTGAGAGATGAGTAGACGCCTCTAAGCAACGTGAACATGGCGTCACTGGTGCACTTGTTGGGTAGAAATCCGAACTGCTCCGGGGATATTATCTGATGTTTCAGGAGAAATGGCATAAGACGGTTCTTCAGTAGCCTTTCGATGATTTTTGATAGCACTGGTAGTAGTGCAATTGGGCGATAATTGCAAGAGTTAGTTTTTTCGCCGCCTTTATGAAGTGGAATAATTATAGCTGTTTTAAGGCAATCAGGGAATACACCTTTTATAAAGGACTCATTTATTAATGTTGTAAGGGCCTCTATGACTGGGAGTGGCAAGTTCAGGAATATTCTAATTGATAGGCCATCAGTGCTACACGAAGATTTACTTTTAATATTATGTATTACCTTCAATAGTTCAGTGTTGCTAACGGGACTTAAGAAAAAGCTATCAGCTAAATTTTTTGAAGGAGGGAGAAACGAAAGAGGGTCCAAACTTGGCGAGATACTAGAGGTAACATTTTTGCTTACATTAATAAAATAATCATTTAGATCATTAGCCCCTGGCAAGTTCTGAGTCACAGGGTTTGATTTGTTTCTGAGGTTATTGATGATGGACCAGGTTTCTTTTGAAACGTTATTAGAGTTTGTTAGACGTTTTCGGTAGTGTAATTTTTTTGCTGACTTAATAAGAGTAGTGTAGATCCTCCTATAATTAGAGATATAGTCGAGAATAAGAAAGGAGTCGGTGAATTTTTTTATATATGAGAGCGAGCGCATATTTTTAGCAGAAATTCGTATTCCTTTCGTGGTCCACGGTTTATGCCGCTTAGGTTTGATATTCTTAAGCGGGAAGGCCTTGTTAAAAGCACTTAAAGTTTTATTTAAAAAAGTTCTGAAGTTTGTGTTGACATTATCAGATTCAAAATTCCAATTGGTGTTAAAGCAAATATTATGAAATACTGAGAAATTTGCGGCCGAGAAAATTCTGCCCCGATGGCGAGATCTTGGTAAGGGCCTAATAGGTAAACTAAACCTGGAAATTACCGCCTCGTGATCGGAAAGACCTGAGTTATAGACCTGTGATTGCACCTCTGATGGAGAAAAATCAGACGCCATGTAATCGAAGATAGAAGAAGAGTTTTTTGAAATTCTAGTTGGCGAGGATACATGCATTGAAAGACCGAAAGAGTCGAATATAGAAATTAGATATTTCTGGATGGCACAAACAGTAGCATAGTCAATATTAAAGTCTCCGCATAGAATTTTTTTACCTTTAATCGGTAGGCTGTCTAGCAAACTTACCAGGCTATTTAAAAATGATTGTACATCAGAGTTTGGTGATCTATAAATACAAATTACATAAAGATCAAGGTTTTGATTATATACTATAGAGAATTCAAAAGAGCTATCCGCTAACAAATGATCATATTTAGATACCGACATGAAATCTCCATTTAGGGATAGAATCAGTGTTCCCCCATGAGCTGAGTTTTTTCTGTCATATCTAGCTACTGTGGTATACCTCTCAATATAAAAGGGTTCGTTTAGATTCAGCCAGTGCTCAGTAATTGCAACAAGTTGGGGGAACTCCAATTCTTCCAGAAATAGGTACAACTCGTCAGTTTTATTTCTTAGAGAAGCAATATTAATTAGAACCATATTAAGACTAGTAACAACAGGAAGTTTTGAGGAATCTAGTTCCTCAGGACACGTCGTGTTTTCTAAAAATTTTTTTTGGGAGAATTGCTGGTAAAATAATTTTTATGGCATTCTCTGGTCCTCTGAAGATGAATCGATCTCTCCGAAGATATGTAGGATCCATAGGCTGCAAGATCCGCTTCCACTTCTGCTGCGTTAAATCCGTAAGCAGCATGAAAATCGAAATATATCTTGTGTAGGGTTCTATAATCTATAGGAATGCCTTCAGAAGCCAAAAACAGCCTGGTGCTTGTATTTGTAAACCCTTCAAAGTGAATTGGCGCAGGTTGGTCGTGCAGGAAGGCGAGATATAACTTGAAGGCCTTTAAAATGGCTGGTTCTCTTAGTCTAGACATGAGGAAACGGTTATCAGAACTTTTTTCGGTTCGCGTAAGCTTCACTGTTGGGGGAGACATTGGATCAAAAATAGGTTCTTGGTCAGTAGGAGCTTTCTTGGAAAGACTATAGCAGTTGTCGCTCAACAAGACATCTGCTTTGCAGGCAGCAATGGCCTCTTTGTCAGAAGATATTATAGTGCCCTTTTGAGAAATTGGAGAGGAGACAACCAGTGAACTGACGGAGCTCGAGTTGGTGGGCAGTTTTTTCGGTGTGGAGGGAGGTGGGAGGTTCGGTGTAGATTTTTCTGTAAGTTCGGATACAGCTGACCGTTTTATTACTACGCCATGTGGCCATAGATTGCTGTCTAAAAGCTTTTCAGCTGACTTTTTTGACTGAGTTCCAATTTTAAAATCAATGTTTGAGATATGATTTATTATGATTAAAACCTAAAAGTTTTCCTATTGAATCATCTTTTGTGAAATCAATTTCTTTACTGCATTTAATACTGCATTTTAGGGTATTGAGATTTGTCGTTAATCTAAACGAAGAGGGTTCTATAGTAAAAATTTCATGCAGTTTATTATTTATCAATGTACTTAAGTCTTTTATGTCATAAGTTCCATCCGGAATAACAATCACTTTACCATCTACGTAAATTTTATTGTTTCCATCCTCTATATTAGGGATACTCATAAATGACTCAAAATCAGCTAAACCTAATAAATATTGCTTGTCGCCATCCAAATAGATGGGAGGATTAAAATCAGATGATAAAATAGAAGAATTCCCTGTAAGCGTAAATGTTGTAGACATTCTGTTAATTTTTAAGAAATGCCGTAATAATTTATTTCATGTGCTTATATAGAAAACTAAGAGCTAGCTGTCCACAATTATAGTTATTAAATTTTTGTTTGACCTCATAGGTGTAATATATATTTACACCCTTACTTGTATTAAAATATTGTATCAACTCAAGAGGTGGTTTGAGATTACCATAACTATCAAAATACACGACATCTTTTTGCTTTTTTATGTAAGCTACCCAATGAGAACCATAATTTTTTTCGCTATCCAAATTAACAATACCAGTTTCTTTTTTGTCTAATTTTTCGCGGGAGATTATCACGCGTAAAAACACCTCTAAAGTTAGGTATCTCTAAAATGTTTGCATATTTTATTATATCAATATTTGTTAAAGCTCTTTGCGGAAACTTTATTTGAGCTTTTTTTTTTTATGTCTTTTTTTACGGAGCCCCCTTTATAGGGCTTAATGAACAATCCTTTTCCTCTTCTATATGGCTTTACAAATAGACCTTTTCCGGCTGCAACGTTTTCCATGGCTTTGTTATGACGTTGAGTTTCTTCAAGCAATTGTCTTGATGCTTTTACATCATTAACAGCTTTAGCAATTCCGGCTGCACCACCTCCCAATGCACCGAGGGCACCCAAAATTGGAAGCAAAAGAGGTAAAAATCCACCAATTTTTTTTGGAGTTTTTATAACGCGTTTTTTTATCCTGAGTTTTGGTTTGGATGGCTTAACACCCATACCAAACTTTTTTTTTCCTTTCATAATACCTGTAACCATCAAAGCTGCAGTTTTTTCACCCAGCGATGAATCCTTAGCCTTTACTCTTTGCCAAGCCTTATCTGCTTCGTGTCTGTTTGATAAATTGTTAGATTGCGAGTACGCTATGTCATGATCTTTACAAGCATCGTCTAAAGGATTTATGCCACTATCCCCCCTACTTAATCTTTTTTCGAACTTTGTTCCCGGACCGCAATAGTTATAACCAGGAATGTGTAGTTCAACAGGTAGACTATTAATAAGTTTATTTACTAAACCCGTACCTTTCTTCTTGCTCTTCTTATTGGATGTAATCGAGTAAGGGTTGTGTATGATCATTTTATAGTTTTTGTAAACTGAGTCGATAGAGCTGCTCGTCTTCTATAAATAGTAAAACGGGCAGCAAATTGACTTGACTGTTTTTTTTTTTGTAAATACATATTATTTAGAATGTTATGTCAGTTATTGCTGACGATGTGGATTGAAAAGCAAGCTTTTTCTTTACCTATTAAAAACCATGAGGGAAAAATCTTAAAGAAACCATTTAGAAAACATGGCGATCTCTTTGGTGGTGAATCAAAGAGATGTCTTGTTGTAGGAGCATCAGGGGTTGGCAAAACGAACTCCATTCTCACATTACTTGAACATCCAAACGGAATAAGATTCGAAAATATTTATTTATACTCAAAATCGTTACATCAACCCAAGTATGAGTATTTAAGAAATTTGCTAAAACCTATTAAAGAGATTGGTTATTTTGAATATGACAATGATGAAAATATTATATCCCCTCACGATATTAAACCAAATTCAGTTATTATATTTGATGACATTCCATGTCAGAATCAAACTGTTATAAGGGACTATTTTACATTTGGGAGACATAAAAATACGGATTGTTTTTTCATTTTTCAAGGTTATTCATCAATTCTCAAGAGGCTTATACGTGAAAATGCATATCTCTTAATTTTATTTAAACAGGACCTAACTAGTTTAAAACACATATATAATGACCATTGTATGATGGATATGACATTTGAGAAATTTAAAGCTCTCTGTGAACACTGTTGGAAAGAAGGCTACGGTTTCGTTGTAATCGATAAGGACTGTCCCTTAAATTCTGGCAGATATAGAAGCAGGTTCGATTCATTCATACACTTATAAACATGGATAAACGACTAGCAAGAGAGTTAGTTAAATCAAGAAGAGCAGTAAAACAAAAATATCAAGCATTAAAGTCAGAAGCCTCAATGACTCAAAGCCAATTAGAAAAAACGTATCAACCGGTAACACAACCACTACAGCAATTAATTTCAAATATTGCAAAAACGGAACCAACTGACAAAAGAAGAACCTCATACTTTTAAGGAATTTTATAGTACTTCTACTCCAACAAGGACAGCTAAGAGAAAAACCGGGAAAACTCCCGTTTTACCCACTGAGTTACCATCATTTTTTGATAGGAGTATTGCATCTACTAGTAATTTCCCTACCATTCAAGAAACAAGCACAGTAGCTGAAACTACACCCCCCTCGGGTGATAGTACTGTAGAGAATTTAAATATCTCTGATATTTTAGAACAAACTAGACAAACAATTCAACAATATGTTGACACTCCAGGATATAAAGATTGGTTGGAAGATTTTGACGAATTGCCAAGAAAATATATCGATGAAGGAGTTAGGGATACAAGACATATATTTGATCACAATTATGGTATTGTTCATGATTTGGAAACAAACAAATTTCTTTTAGGGACAACAATGAAACCAGTTGAAATTATTAATAAAAATATAAAAGTTGAGGGTGTAACCTACAAAGGCACTCCAGGTTTATGCGAACTACTTTTTAAAAAAGAACCTATTGGTTACAAGAAAGAAGACTTAGATCATTATATGGACATTCTAGCAAGAACTAATGCATATCGCAGAAATCACGACCGTAATGAGCAAGTTCAAGGTAACGGTTCAGTCAAATATGTAACTATTATAGGACCGTACTTACAAACCAAAGGGGTAACGAAAACAAGTAATATTAAAACACCTGCAAAAAATCTCATAGAAGCATTTAGTAGACCTAAGGCTCCATATAGGCAAACAAGGCAGAAACTGGGAATGGGGATATTGAAACTTAACAAAACAGATACGGACTATGTATATTGGGACAACATCAACGAACTTGTTGTTAGACTTAGACTTTTAATGGCTTCTCGGGTTGCCGGGCATACTGGACATAATAATGAAATAATCTCAATTATTAAAGAACTACGAGAAGCCAAAGTAATTCTATAAATAAAAGTTTTGGAAGTAAAAAGCAACAGTTGCATATTATATATTGAGTATGTCGGTAAATAAATTTGGAACTCATATCCTAAATGCCAATGAAGACTTATATTACTTTTGCATCCTT
Organism: Kuschelorhynchus macadamiae; assembly: GCA_030620095.1. Taxonomy (NCBI): domain Eukaryota; kingdom Metazoa; phylum Arthropoda; class Insecta; order Coleoptera; family Curculionidae; genus Kuschelorhynchus; species Kuschelorhynchus macadamiae. The sequence goes on from JAUTXW010005496.1 coordinate 1,454,285, forward strand.
CCCATGGTTCTTGGACATTCGACAAAATCAATTAATCTACCGAATGGTGAAACAAGACGTTGTTTTACTATTAGCGGCGATGAAACTACTTTAGCATTTCCATTTCCAGAAGCAGACGTGATAAAAGTTCACTGTAGTAAAGACATAGATTTTATCATAAATAACAATATATTTAGTTCGATTGAACTATTAGGTCATAAACTCGGTAATGGTGATAATATTTCTGTTGTAAGATCTCTTAAATATTCTGCATCACCTGAAGTGTTATACGCAGGATTGGTTTTAAAGTGTAAGACTGAAAATGAATAAAATTAAGGAGGATGTCGTTAATGAATTGCATAGACCCGCTAGAAGAAATTTTAAACGAAGACGAGTAATCGTAAAAGGGCTTAATGATTTGTTTCAAGCAGATTTAGTTGAAATGCAACCTTACTCAAAATTTAATAGAAGATCTAGATATATATTAGTGGTAATCAACACTTTTTCTAAATTCGTTTGGGCACTACCTATTAAAACAAAAACTGGTAAAGAGGTGGCTGCAGCAATGAAAAAAATTCTCAGACTTAAAAGAAGCCCCTAAACACACGGATATTTTGTAAAATATTCATCAATAAAACACATTTTTTTTTATATTACTAATGTTTTATTTTATAATCATATTTAACATATTATTTAAAACAGGTTTTAAAATAATTTCACGTAATTCAATTCGTCTTTTAAAATGTTGTTGGTCTACAAACTCTTGAGGCGACATACGAGATTTTCTATATGCAAACGTCCATGCATGCATCGTATGAAGTTGATTTTTAGTTTCATCAAAACTTACTGATTTCTTCATAATATTTTCTTTCTCTTAATTTTTGTTCGAGCTGGATTGGATGCATTAGTAATAATTCCAGCATTGTACAAACATTCTCACTATTGGTGTTTTCACTTGGCGACAGAGTATCATATACTTTTTGAAGACAATTGATTTCGGAAAACAGACTATTCTTAAAAATATCGAAGTAACTGTTAAATTGCTGTTGTAAAATATTTAATCTGTATTCGATTAAAGGTATTTGTTCCCATAATCTGCACACAGTTTCATTTCCAAAACAGACGTAATCATCATGTTTTGTAATCCTCACTATTGGCATTTCACCAAATTTCTCAAAAAGAATGGACATATTTTTCAAAAATATAGTTTCTTGAAAGGCGTTTGATGAGAAAAAGTAATTCGTTATAACACCCTGATATTTTAGTAGGTCTTTCCAATCATCTTTACTTAGAACAATAGATTGGTTCTTGTTTCCACCAAATTCAACACATGGCGTAAAATCACTTTCTAAACACAAACCAATATTCAGAAACTTTGATTTGGATTTATTTAAAGGGTACTGTTTACAATTTACTATGGTTTGTTTTTCGATAGAATGTATAGATGTTTTAAACACATTGGACGTTACTCTCTGAAGGCTGAACATTATTAGACCGTAGAATATAGAAACTAACTAAATAATGATTTGCAGCACATTTTTATAGCCTACTGTCCCCTCCACTTAAATGGAGGAGGGAGATTACTTAACGTTGGAGGAGATAAAAAATTAAACTACAAAAAAATCAAATACTAAAACTTTTAATTCAGGTTTTCAAATACATTACAAAAGCAACGTAAGATGAAATAATTGATATTAAAGTCAGAAACAATAATATATATAAAAATATACATAATTACAATTATGTTTTTTATGAACAAATTCTATCCATTCTGAATAAATGACAGGCTTTTTATCAAAGAAATATTTAATTTCATATAATTATTAACACTTAAATCATTTTCTGAAATATTATAAGTAAACAAATGTGAGTTTCCATCTATGTAAATCATTCTCATTTGCTTATAACAATCAGTTTCAATTTTATTCTTATTGATGCACACGTCGGCTCTAATTGTGTTAGGAATATGATTAACATATAGTATTCTGCCAACAAGGGAGACTAACACGACTAATGAAGTAGTAGTCATTGTTCTAAAACAACTAAATAATACTGTTTGTTACAACATTTTATATATTCACACAAATTAGTGAAACAGATCATCAATGAAACAAATTTTATAAAACTTGACAACTTTAACTTCCTTTTCCAATTTCAAAACCGGATAACAATTGTGTATCAAAACCACTTTTATTGCGAGTCTCTTCTAAACATAGTCTTTTAGATTTGGGTTCTTGTTCAGATTGTAAAATAGATAAATTTTTAATCATTGATTCTATATTGACAATATCTTTGTGACCCCATGCTAAAGTTTTTGTGGTATTTGAAAGACGATATCTTTTATCGTCATGACTTGTCAAGGCTAGTTTGTTAATCAAATTCGTATAAATATTGTGTAGATGTGACTTAAAAACATACATTGTGCAGTATACTTTTTGACCTTTTTCCATAACATCTTTATAATCTGATAAGTTTAATTGTTTTTGTACGGCCGATTTACGAATACCTTTTGCCTTTTTATCTAAACTATCTTTGGTTTTTACACAGTATGCCTTAGCACCGGTACCAAAAAACTTTCTAAAGGTACACCTTTATATTCATCCTTAAATTTACCAACCACTGATGTGGATATCGGCATATTATGAATATTTGGTTCAGGATAGTTAGAGGTGTCAAATTGATCCAGATTTTGCTTCATATCTTCATAAAAATTTTCCGTTTCAATTTCTAGTATTAAAGAATCAGTATCAGTGTACAATAAACTTACATTATCTCCATATTTTAATTTTAAATATCCGTAATAAAAATCATACATTACAGTTTTTGCAATATCCAATATACTCATTCCAACATAAATGGGCTTATTATATTCGATACATATCTTTTGAAGTTGAATAGCTACTAGATTTTCTGAAAAAAATTTTAAATCTTTAAATTGAGGTTTTGCAATTAATTTCTCAGCACTTAATTTGTTTCGCTCTCTCTCCCATTGAGTTACTAGCTTAATATCTACTCGGTTATCGACATTCTCCATAGTTTTACCAAAAATACTGTTATTTGCCAATTTGCACGAATTTTTTTCAAATTTATTTTTTGAAGCATTTCGTAAATTAGTATTTAAATCAATATATTTAGCTAACCATGGCGATTGTGTAAATTTAATTCCCCTGTGTATTTTGAGAAGTTTAAGTCCAAATTTTAAGCTTTGCTTCAAAGCACGATAATGAAGAACATAATTGTACTTATTGTTTAAATTGGGAATTAGTTTAGAAAACTTGGAAATTGGTGGCTTAAATTGTTCGGGACAGAGCGGAAAGTCGTTATGGCTTTCATGTAAATTCTGAGGATATTCTAAGTCAACTTCAAATACATAACCCGTAGATGATGTATCTGAAATATTTAAAATATTAAGTTCATTAATTTCGTCCTCAGATAGCCAAACAAAGTTTTTTTCTGGCAAATACTGTTTCATTGCAAAACCATACAAATTTGTTGCATCTAAATAGGCAATATGTTTTGTTGGATACTTAGGATTGAAATTATCAAGAAAAGGATTATTTGCCTCCGATTTTCGAGCTGAACAAGTACTAACTCCCCCGCGAACCCCTTTTTTTAAGAAATGAAGCATATCTGGATCAGTCAATAATTCCAATTCTACATTTGTAAATTTCATCATAGCATCCCAACACATTGAAGGGCTTGTTACATAGTTCACGGGATCTAATTTATAAGTTTTATAACAAGTATTTCTATAATTTTCAAAAACATCGGCTAAAAGGAGAACGTCAGATTTCAAATATATATCTGAATATTCACCTATCGTGGAGCAATTGAATACATTCCATAACTCTTTAGCTCTAATGTAATCTTCATTACTAATATTTTCATCAATTAAGTCATTATAAAATTTATCAATATCGGGCAAAGATTTATCATCCAACTTTTCGTAAGAGTCAATATATGAATAAGGAAAAACTCCTTTTTGCCTAACATATTTAAATTGCTCTGCGTCTGAAAAATGTTTCTTAATTTCAAGACATTGAGAATTATCTAAAATATTAGATAGTGATTCAAGAGATTCTGGTAAAAACTGAAATGAGTCTATAAATCGTAAATTTAAGTAAACTATCTTTTTATTTTTAGAGTCATACGTGTGTACCATAATTTTTTTACTAAAAGAAATATATTTTTCTTTGTTTTGAGCAATAACGCTAATTGATTCTTTATTGTTACATAATGACTTAATAAATAGATGAGAATCGTAATTCTTTAGATTATGAAAAATTATTGGAATGTAAGTTGGAGGTATGAAATGTAAATTACAAATAGAATGAGCAGCGCCCCTATAGTTACCGCTAAAATGACAGTGGTCCTTACATTTTTTAAAATTTCCGTCTGAAAAAGGTTTTTCACATATATAACACACAAATGCATTTTCAAATTCTTTTTGTTGCAAACTAGTTAACTTATTCATAGGCTTTTGATTTCTAAAATAATTGTTATAAAGATTTTTCACATCAAGTTCAATATATTCAATAAACTTTTCAGCACAATCAGTTCCACGATAAAGTTTTAAAGATGTGAGATTATTATCAAATGATGATTTAATGTAATAAGCGAACGAATATGTCACATGTTCAGCAGTTTTAACTGTATAGGAAGTTGTAGGATCAAGCTTTTCGTTTTCAACGTTTTTTAAATAGCACTCAAAATCAGCATAAATTACAAAAGGTGCTTTATACTGCTTTTGAATATTTTGAAACTTTAATATGTTTTCTGGAATTTGATTTCCAAACTTATCTAAAATAAGTTCATCTGAAGGATATTCAATACGAACAGATGTGCAATCATATTCTAAGTGTCTTTGTAATTTTGCGTAGGTACCAAAATATTGTAAACATCCTTCACACAAATTTTTTCTACATTTCTTTTTTGACAGTTGTTTAAAAAGTAATTTAGATAAATCTTTTATCCAACAATAATGACTATTACCATCATCAGAAGTATTTAAAAGTAGATTGATATGTAAATTCTTTTTATGTCTGTTATAGTGTAATGGTCCTACAATCTCATTTACATATACTCCATTTCTAAAAAATTTCTCAACCCCATAGACATTTATGGATAAATTATTTTTGTTTTCAAAAGTACTTATCTGCTCTAATTTAACTGGAAAATTAATACCTGTAAAATCAAAGACAGTTCTGAAGTCCGGGTACGAGGAAGTTTTCCTAGGGTCACCTGAAGGTTTACATATTGCTGATACAACGGCATATGCAAAACAGAAATCATCTTCATTCAAAATGTTTACCAAACTACCTCGGAACTCTGGAATTGGAATATAAGAGTAGCCACATAAAGGATTGTACTTGTTGATGTTTACTTCTAAATGGAGAATTTGTTGTAAAATCCAACCTGCAATTTAAAGAAGAGATAATTAATATTTATTAAAAGAGACTGTTGTAAATTAAGATAAATTGAAGCAATAGCGTTTGAAATTTAACATTTTTGCAAGTAATTATTAACTTACCAGAATCTCGTTCGGGTAGTTCATCTGCTTTGGTTGTTAGAATTTTGAATAGTTCGTCATAGAGATTATTTAAATCAGTCGTCTCAGTCACGTTATGGAAGGCTGTGTTGAATGATTTAACGGATGTAGACTTCAAAACTGGTAATTGCTGTTGCTGGTGAATTAATGTTACGACTTTCTCGGAAATTTCTTGCTGAAACTTTTTAAGGTTGACATGCATTTTGGGTGAGTAAACCTTGTATGCAGTAATTCGACTCTTAAAAGCACTTCTAATAAGGTCTATTCCACTTCCATATTTAATAGTACTCTTGCTTTTGTGGACATTTGTTCTTAGATGAGAGTTCCAAGCATTAAAATTAATATCAGCTTTACAGTCTTCGCAATAGCGAGTTGCATTATTCCTGAAGAATTTTGCATCAACTGAAACAAAAAATAATTTTTTTTAATTCACTATAATAATTTATATGCAATATAACATAATGAGCGGCGTAGCAAGATGGGGGAGAGGACTGACCACCTGCCCTGCCCCTGGACGCTTAGTGAGTCAAGCAAAAAAGATCATTGAAATAGCACAAAACAAATTTTATTGTTTTTCTTATATTTTAATTTATCCTAATTCTTAGTAAATAATGTAAATATACTTACTATCGATTAAATACTCATCCGGATTATGATTTGTGTCTCTTTTTAAACATGATTCTTTAATGTGTCTTATGGCATTTCGTCTCTGTGTAAATTCTTTTAGACAAAGTGTGCAGAGAAGGGTCATTTTGAACTGGATATTTATAGGTTTAGTTTCTCTTTAAATAAGGAATTGTGAATTTAAATTTAAAAGTTTGCGCATACGTGTTTTTTTTTTATTTTTAAAACATTTATTTACCACTAAGATTTACCACCAAAGCAAGGATTTTTCATAAAAATATTACTTAAATTTAAAAGAAGCTCACCCTGTCTATGAATTATTTTTTTAACAGTTGAGCAAGTAAAATTACTCAAATTTTTACATTCATTCAAATTGAAATAGTTGTTTACCATTGATTTGAACGTCGCACAACCACGTCTTTGATCTGTTTTTGATAAATTTTGCTTTGGTTTTGAATCTAAAAATTTGTTTAATTCACTTCTGTAGGGAGTTTTTAATGAATTGCTGAGTTGGGTTGTAACAACGACCCCTGATTTTTCGATATCATCGGTTTTGATTTTTTTCATTACATTTGTTTCGTCGTCAGAAGATTCAGAAGCAGAACGTTTTCGTTTGTTCTGAACTTCTTTATATTCGACAATTTCACACGAATTGAGGTGAGGTTTCGGTGGACTATGGTTGCGATTTTGAACAACATTGTACACCTCAACATCACCTACAATTTCGTTACAGGTTTGGTCGAACACCGCTATCGATTTTTGGTGGAAATGTAATTTAGGAGCTGGTTGGTATTCCTCCCTGATTATTTTAACCTCAATAACGGTCTCTGTTGAATCTTCTGACGACGAAACAGAAATTGGTGAGTAGACTTTTTGCTCTACCTGAAATTTATTTTCACCCTCAACTCCCTGAAATTCATTTTCACCCTGTTTCCCCTCAACTCCCTGGCTCGAATAAACATCATTGACCAACATTTCAAACTTTTGATTTTCTAAATTAATTTCCTCATTAACAGTGAAATATTTTGAGGAGGCCTTTCTAAGACTGTCTAATGATTCATTGGCTGGATTAATATCTGAATTAAATTCAAAGCTCGCTATTTCTTCAAAATTTATTGTTGAAATCAGTTCAGGGTGAACTGCATTATTTTGATTATTAAAAATTGTAACTAAATTGCTTATAATTGTAGCGTCATCGATATCACCAATTTCTGATTGAGTATTATCCATGTTCTCATTAAAATATTTTTCTAACGCGTTCGGTTTTAATTGACACAAATGACAATCCATTAAATCATGGACTGGGCAAGCCTCTTCCAAATCAAATAAGGTAAAATCAAATTCAAAATCAAAGTCAGTTAGAGAATTCATAGTGGTAAAAAATAAAAATCAAACCTGCAAAAATCACAAAATGAAAGAAAGCTGTAAACTAGATCACACAATGTAGGATAAATTTTCAACACTCAAAACATAAAATTTAGGAGTAGGATAACTAGGGATTTGCAGTCTAAAAGGCACGAAAACACAATTACACAAGAGAATTCACCGCAGACACTTAGAAGCACGATAGGAACTGGCGTACAAGAAATACGACTTTCAACTGACGGTACATGTAAACTCGAAAGCCGCTTAAAACCACTTCTTGTTAAGTCACGCCCACTGGCAAGGTTGGTGGCTGGTACAGCGTGGTACCAAGGTCAACTAGTGTCAAATACCTCCCGACGTGAACTCGGCAACTATAAATTTTTTTTTTTTCCAACTCGGTTTTTTTTTTTTTTTAATTTTGCAACTCGACTTTTTTTTTTTTTTTTTTTTTTTTTGTTAGTGGTTCTTGGTTGGTAAGTGACAGGGTGGTACTTAGGCGTGTTGGAACTGTCTCTTTTGTGCTTTATATTCTCGTGATTCTTCTGCAATATTCAGCCTTTGTCATTTGATTCAGTCTAGATTGTTTTGTATCAAAATGTCGTGTGTGCCAAACGAACTAACAACTTCAGTTGAAGTACAAATATCCGAAAAAATGTGGTGTATACCGGAGAAACCAACAACTTCAGTAGAAGTACCAATATCACCCAAAATGTGGTGTTCACAGGAGGAACCAGGAACATCTGCCGAAATACCAATGTCCCCCAAAAAGTGGTGTTTACCGGAGGTAATAGAAACAACTTCAGCCGGAGTATCCATGACTCCACATCGACAACAGCAGTTGATGTCACCAGAGCTTACACCAACAGAAACATCACCCCCAGCATCAGCTCCATCAGAATGGTCAGAAACTGTGGATGAGGTCGTGCTAAGACTTCTGCACGATTTAGAACTTTTATTTGGTATAAAGGTAAGCAATGGACCTATTCAAATTGATATTGTGCCATTAGTGTCAATCCCAATAAGTGCCAAGAGAAAACAACCCAAAAGGTTGTGCAAAAGACCGTTCAATTATAAATATAATTTTTAGTTTTAGGAGCAGAAGACTATTATAATTTATAGTGTTAAATGTAAATGACCATTATAATATAATACAAAGTGCAAAAGGTAATTTTAAATATATTTTTTAGTAATATTAATTCGATGTATAATAAATATTCTTAAATTTTATTTTGTTTCTTTTTTTGCGTCCGCATTTAATTGGTAATAAAAGGTACTAAGGAGCATATCAAATATGGAAGTGTGTGGGGCTGAAAAAAAAATTATGTATGATAATAATATTCTATATTATGTGTTTAAACAAAAATTAATTATATTTTCTTTTATTTTATTAATAATTAAATTGTCTTGTGATAAATCTACTTCTATTTTTTTTCATTTAACAAGTTTTATAACAATTTTTATAATCATATAATATTTTTATAATCATATAATATTTTTACATTAGCCAAGGCACAATGCCAAGGTCTTAAATTTTTATGAAAATAACATTCTGGAATTTTCTTAAATTTGCGTAGTTTGGGTTCCTCGTTGACTGGAATGCTTATGATCAGCTCTGGTGTGAAAATTTTTCTTAAAAAGTTTGTCTTTGTAATGCCTTTGACATAGATCTTCGGATTACTATATGTCTTTACAATATTCTTGAGTATTTCTTCTATTTCATTTAATTCTATATATCTAACGTCCCATTCCAACCCATGATATTCTTCAGACCAATCAACTATTTCTTGATCCTTGGCAGATAACATGGTTCTTTTAAATGGTGACTTAAAAAGAAAATTAGACCAGCGTACACCATCGTAGATAGCAAGCTCCTTTGAGACCAAGTCAAAATAGACAATTATAATCTTGAATGTCCACGAATAGTTCTGAATAGCACTCGACCATGATTAATCTCCACTATTAATTGTAAAGGTTATTCTGCAATTTTATTTTTAAAATAACTTTTGTCCACTAAATGGTTTTTAATTTTTTTTTTATACTTCACTGCATATTCTACTGCTTTTTTATAGTGCGTAGAAAAAAACTCCTAGGTAATTTTTTGTTACTGCATATATTTACAAGTCCTCCACCATAATCCCATCATTCTATCCTTTTCAAAATGTATTGTATCTTTTTTTTTGCTTAACTTTATTCAAAATTACTTTTGTCCACTAAATGGTTTTCAATTTTTTTCTCTTCAGTTTTATTACACACTACACAAGTTTCAGGGGCACTGAAATGAAAAAGATTGTCATTGCACAATGTACAGCGCAAGTCTTTTTGACAACATTCCATTGCTCTTTTGTAATGTGTAGACACAAAACTGTGTTTGCCAAGGGGTGCTTCTAATGCGTGCAAATAATAGCATCGTAAGCACAAACTATAAGCACCACCAAACGAAGACATTATGACGACATAATCTTGAAAAACACAAACTTCGCGGCGTAGATAATTTGGTTCAACAGCATCACTAGCACTTATTTTTTTAATATTTACTAGACCTTTTTCACCACAACCGGCATCAAAGAAATTATGTATCCCCTCATCTTCACTATCCTCTTGAACCTCTTCAAAATTGTTTTTATCTAGATCGGCTAACCATGCTTGTTTAACGTCGAAAATGTTTTTTCCTCCCACCGTGAAATAGAGTATTTCATCTTCGTACATTGAAGACATTTTTTCCAATTGCTCAAAATGTAGGTCACTTGATTCTTGCAAAACAACGTGGCGACAACTCATTTTAATTAATATATATTTTTTAATTTCGTTACTTTTAAAAATACTGATACTACAGTAAGAATGAATTGCTCTGTTGGCTGCTAACACTTAAATAAAACATCTCCCTCCGGATGCACACGTAAGAGTGGGGAAGACCAATCAGAATCAAGCAGAGTCAAGTAGGCGTGGCAGGGACGGGCGCGGGAAGTGGGAGACCAATGAAAAAAGTGGTGGGGGGAGCGAGACTAACCCCCCAATCCCCTCTACTCCGGTTCATTATAATAGAACCTTTATTTCGTCGGTGGGGATGTGAGAATCTTCAGAAGCAAAATGATACAAAAAAAGACTCTGAGGTGATTTTTTTGCCGATTACAATAGTTTTTGCCTATCAGAGAATTAAAATAATTGTAGAATATACCTATACTATATTAAAATAGTCGAAGGTCGTCTCACGCTCAAAAAAACGTACTGCGATTTCGAAAATCACTAGATTTTGGATGAAATCTGGGGAAATAATAAAGTTTCGGATGATTTCGCGCCTTTTTTTAATTTTCACTTGAGTTGGGCCAATTTTTTATATAAGTGTTGTCAGGTAAAGGAATTTAAATGGTGATTCTTTGGGTATTAAAAGTAAAAATGTGTTCGTAAACATGTTCTAAACTGGTTAGAATTTAAGATTTAGGATATTGAAAATTAAAAATCTTTTATTTTTTAAATTTTAGCTATTAACATGGAAAAACAATATGACAATTGGCTATTCTATTCGTCTCTAATAGCGCTCGCTTTTTTTTACTTTCCTCGCTAGAGGAAAGTAGTCTAGTTACAAAAAAACATGTTTTTTCAGTTCCGTCGGTTAGTCTGTATGTCTGTCCGCGACAAAGCACAAGAATTTACTTCAGGTTTTGGTTAAAAATTAAAGGTCATATGATGATGACGTGGTAACATTTTGATACAAATCCAATATGGCTGAACAAAATGGCGGTTTATTGAAATGTTAAAAAAATATTACTACGAAACTGCTTATCCATTTTATCCAAATTTTGCAGAAAAATTAGGTTTGACATGACCATCAACTGATAAGTTTTACTACAAATCCAAAATGGCGGCCTAATAAAGTATTGTGTGTCAATGCATGCAGAAAACTACTACATCGATTATGTTCAAATTTTGCTCAAAAATCAAATATTATAGAGGGATGAACTGGTAAAAATGTTGAGACAAATTCAAAATAGGGGAACAAAACGGTGGCCTAATTAAATGTTAAAAAATATCTGAAACAAGTACTTATCGGATTGATTGATTGATTGATGACTTCCCCATTTTAAATATTTATTACTAAAAATGTATGAATTACTCACTTAATATCGATTTTTAATCAAATCTGTATACATATTAAAATTCGCTCTCATTCTAGGCAACATCATCATCCTAGTCTCATTTTTTAAATATTTACTAAAAATGTATGATATGTATTTTCAAATACCCCCAGATTCCTACTTTCTTTCAGCCAAATCTACACAAATGTTAAAATTCTGCCGCCATGTTGGCATTACAATCTTCAATTTTTAAAATGTTGACAAAAGTTCATGATGTGCAGTTTTAGATACCCCTAAATGCCGAATTTTAATAAAATCTGCAAAAATTTTAAAATTAGTCTGCTATGGTGGTGCCGCCATTTTTAATTCTCAAATATTGACTAAAATTTCATAACTTTTATTCTTAAATACTTCTAGATACTAATATTTCAGCCGAATCTGTACAAATGACAAAATTCGTTCGCTATATTGGCGCCACCATTTTGATTTTTGTTGTGCATTCTTAAAATGTTAAAATCATTGTCATTTTGACACCGCTATTTTGAATTTTTAAATGCTGACACATTTAAATTTTCCTAGGCACTGATTTTCAGTTTTCGCTACACAAGTAACAAAATTCGTCGGCCGTATTGGCCCCGCCATTTTGGATTTCTAAACGTTGACTAAAAAAATACAGATTTTTTTATATCCGAAAGTGTATGCATGTCAAATTTGAAAATAATCGGTAATGGAAGTGCTGAAAAATCCATTACAATATTTGAACCAGACATACAAACATACAATCAGACGAGTAGGAAGCCAATAAAAGCGCCTTAAAAGCATTGATTTCAGTTTAAAACTCTAACACCCGTTTTCACTAAAGAGGTTTCACTTTAGACAAGGACTAACTTGACAGTTTCAGGTTTTACTTTACAATTACAAAATGATAATGACATAAGGCAAACATAACTAAAAACTAAAGTTTAATAATATAGAAATAACTAATTTCCTTTTAAACTTACCTAACTTAATGGTTTCATTTTAGATAGTGAACGATTATTTCTTTGAAGTTTGTAAAAATACCTATTTGCCTCATTAAGAAATAGGTAAGAATCCTTCTTTTTGTCAACGATAATGAAGCATAGCCCATTTCTTCATTTTCGTTCATCAAATATTTTAACAGGTCGTCATTTTGTTTCGCCATATTGAATTAATTAAATAAAATTAAAGTTAATCGAGTAAGTAATGGAAAAACATGAGGATCTGTAAAAACCGGGAACGATAATTTTTTCACGATTAATGATATTTCCTTATCCTTATAACCATGTTGACGCATACCCCTAACGTGATTTATGAATGAGTTGTGATCTCTACTTTAATTCTTACTCTAAGGGTCAGAAAAAAAGTTCTTGATTTTTACTACCTGAGTACGCCCAGTCAAATAGCTAGAAAGCCATTCCAACAGTCCACCAAAAATGCCAATTGCTTTTATCTTATCCACTAGGATACAATGATTTACTCTATCAAATGCCTTAGAGACATCCATATACATAGTGTCCACCTGGTACTTTTCCTCCAAAGCATTCTTTAGATATTCCTCACAAACCAATAGATTTGTAGTTGTGGATCTTCCATGCATAAACCCATGCTGTTTAGTGCATACTATATTTTCTAGTACTGGTGTTATTTTAGCAGTCACTAGAGATTCAAATACTATGGCAATAAGACAGATCTTACTAACTGCTCTATAATTGTTAACTAATGAATTATCTCCGTTCTTAAAAATTGGTGTTATGTATGATACTTTCCACACATCTGGGTAAACACCCTATGACAAAGACATGAAAAAATTTTAAAAATATAGGAGACAATATACACTTGCAATTTTTTAAAAATATAGCAGGAATACTATCAGGTCCCTCAGATAGACGACTACTCAAATTATCAATACATTCATAAATTTCAGGTAAAGTTATATCACAGGCGTTTATATCAACGCTAGACTCATTACCACAATCGACAGTTGAAAAAAAAATGGCAAAAATTTGAGTGATATCAGAAAGATTATCTGCTGTAGTATCATTATATGACGTTGACTTGGGCAATTCACATTTATAGCATTCTCTATGTTATTTATATAGTTGGCATAACAGACTTCACTTACTATTTTACACTAACTGCTTTTTTTTCAAAAATTAAATTTTTTAGCTCATTTGAATACCATCTTGGAAATGTTGCCGTCTTTGATCTTCTTTTGGGTACAAATAAATCTATTACAATATTAATAATAGTGTAAAATACTTCTAGTGCCTGGTCAATATCATTTGAATAGAAAATTTTTTCCCAGTTGATACTTGCTAAATATAAATTAATGAGATCGTAATTTGCTAAATGCAAATATAAATACTCATAATCAAAAGGCATATATTCTTGTTTCATCGCCAAATTAAACTCAAAAAGTCAAAGAAGGGTGATACTTGTCAATAGAAATAATAGAATTGCTGGAAGTTGAGGCATTAGTATCTTTCATGTTAGTAAACACCAAATCTAAGTAATTATTTACAACATTGGAAATATTATTAATTTGATACAGATTTAGATAAGCCATAAAATTTTTGTTTGCTGATATAAGTTGCCTACAGCTCTACAACCATAGTCATCATTCACCCATGATACATTATGTAAAAGACAATGCTAACCAATGTTTTTCCACCACTCATGTTTAATATGACAAACAAAAACAGATCTCTGTTGAACGATTTAGAGTATTCAGTTTAGTTCCTAATTCGCATACAGTTTGGTAATAACGTTGTAGTTCGTTCGATGACTCTACTACTCCCATATTCCCTTGTGTATCCTCATATAAAAATTTACATTTGTTGTACCTTTTTCAGTCGCAGTAAATGAATTAAAACCACTTAGTGTTTGTTTCGTATATGAGCCACTAATATCATCATTCGTACATGTGTTAATAGAATTACTAACCAAATATTTCACTATATTGATCTTATCATAAAAGCTAGGAATTCCATGTAGATACGATGTCATTATAGGAACAAATCTTGAATGCTGATATTTATGTGACTGAATAAAAGTATTTTGTTGAATTATAAAATCATTCAAAATAGGTCGATTATGTCTAAGGGCTGGTCCTATCAAAATTAAATTTGTATTTGCCGTTTCTCTAAATAATTGCTCTATCTTATTCTTATCTATACCCTTACCAACCATGCAATTCTGAGCGCCCAAAAACACAAAGTCCTTCTTAATAAATGTTTTAGTTGAAAGTATGCATGTGTCAACTAGTTTATCAAAAAGGCCTCCATTGAGCCACTGCCAATTGACATCCATTGACCCGTTTGTCTGTTGCTTAAAAATTGATGATGTTGGTCTCGCAATATTATCTCCTACAATCAAGATCTGGTTTCTTTTCTTATTAACCTTTTGGATCATTATTTGTGCTGATGAAACTGCTTGCTTCATGTCTTTAATTGTTACAACCTGATTCGGTTTGTCATGAGAGGTGGGTTGATTTAAAGTTATATTGGCACCATTATTTTCAAGAATTTTCTTCGGTGACGTACGATTTTTTTCTTTAATGTCAAATAATTGTTTTTTAGTCCTCTTTAAATCATTCCACAAATTATCTCTATCTGCAGTTAAGGTCTCAATACTTGTAAGAAAGTTCATTTTTAGGACATTTAATTCTGCTATTTCAGAGTTCAGGTGTTTTTTTCATCTAAGAGAATTATTTGTTCAATTTGTTGTTTATTTTTGTCCATTAATTTACTCAGATCCTGATTTAAATTTGAAATTTCCCTTTTTTTATTCTTCCAGCTTTGAAGACTTTGCTCTGAACAAAAAACAGAGTCCTCAAAATCCTGAGTATGCCTTTTAAGACGCGCGATATAAGTGTCTTTTGCTGTCAATTCAGATGAGAGTCTTTCAATTTCCTCTTTCAACTCCTTTTCTCTTTCAATGTTGTCATCTTGAAGTTTAGATATGTAACTGTCCTTCCGCTTACCATCTAATTTGGCCTTTTCCAGAGCTTCCAGTGCATGCCTTAGGTCTGAGACATATTTTAGTAACGTTTTGCAACCTCCACAGAAAAATAATACTTTCCTCTTACTATTGCTTATAACATTGCAGTGGCATTCAGTAGTTGTAAGGCCAACACAATTTTTACATTTTTCCCCATTTCTGCCATTTCTCTGGAAATTTAGCGCATTTGAATGATACATTTTATAAAATGCAGCAGTATTGGTGTGACGTTAGATTTAACAATTTTAACCAAAATATTATAAAATGTTGCTTTTTTTAATGAAGTCCATCATTTACATCCTCTAAATCTTTGGCAGTTCAACTGCCGAAATTTTGTTAGATAGGGCTTCTCCAATACGAATAAAGTGATTATATATATCTTCACATATTTTCTGCTGGTCTTCAATTTTATCACCTTTGATTTTGAGGTAGTCAATATAGGTCTTCTTTTTTATTTCGAAACTTGTTACGTTTGAATTTAGACTATTATTTTTTGATTTCCAGACATAAACTTTTCTTCAAAGTAGTTCTTTTTTGTATTCCTTATTTTTGTTTTTACTAGCTTATTTTAATTTAAATAATTTTCTTTACAGGGTCTTCCATTGAAGAGGAAAAACGGATTTTGTTTTGACCCCCGTATTTCTCAAGAAATTCAAAAAACAATAGAATGAGAAACAAAAGACTTACGCCAAGGATGTTGCGTTTTTTAAACGGAACACCCAATATATTATTACATATTTAGATTCTATGGTCAATACTAAGTGTTTTTTAATAAGGGTACTATATGTCTATCTTCAACTGTTTTTGATTTATTGATGTTTGAAAATTGACATTTTTGCTTCTTTGAGCCGTCATAGCACCTGAACGGTTGGACCTAGAGCAAAGTAACTTTCACATTCCTGTCTTTGATTTTGATAAGCTATCTTATGATGCCAGTCAAAGAAAAAAACGTTATTTTGCTCTAGGTCCAACCGTTCAGGTGCTACGACGACTCAAAGAAACAAAACTGTCAATTTTCAAACATCAAGAAATAAAATAAAAGTACCAATATTAAAAAACACTTAGAATTGCCATAGAATCCAAAAATGTAATAATATATAGGGTGTTACATTTAAAAAACGTAACATCGTTGGCGTAAGTATTTTGTTTCTCATTCAATTGTTTTTGTTACGATTTTCGAATTCTCCTAGCTAAAATACATCGATTGGCTATTTTGAATTTCTTGAGAAATATGGGGGAAGTAAAAAAAAATGGAAGACCCTGTACATAATATTTTCATGAAATTTCTTCATTTGTTGATAATGTTTATCTCGTATTATAATCACGTTTGCTATGACTTCAGAAAACTTCTTTAGTTTAGAATCTCTTACTTTAATTTTTGATTGATATGACGAAACTTCAGATATATCTGAATTTCTTCATACAAAATATCAGGCGCTTGAAAATATTGTTTTCTGTCATTCAAATTAGCGAGTTCTTCTGTTAGCTTCGTCATATTATATATAGCAGTGGTAATGTCTTGGTATTTGTAGTTTTCGAATAACT
This sequence comes from Kuschelorhynchus macadamiae, assembly GCA_030620095.1. Lineage (NCBI taxonomy): Eukaryota > Metazoa > Arthropoda > Insecta > Coleoptera > Curculionidae > Kuschelorhynchus > Kuschelorhynchus macadamiae. Next base: position 1,471,439 of record JAUTXW010005496.1, read on the forward strand.
ATTGACTTGTATTTTATGATCACTTAACGGACTCGTTTTAAAAGATATATCCATGTAATTAGTTGAATTTGTTATTATATGGCCTATTAAAGTTGAACTTTGACATGTTTGTCTTGATGGCATATTTGTATTGCATAAATGGAAATTGTTGGACCTACAAATTTCCAAAAAACTTTTTGAGAGTCATTCTTGAAAACATGAATGTTCATATCGTAAAGGAAAAAACAATCAAAATTCTTAACATTTAAATTTACCAGTTTTTTTGTCCAAAAAAAAATAAGAAATTATTTTATGGTGTTTTATAAAGTCCGCAAATTGTAACAGCTACATATGTAATTTCATATTTAATTGTTTTAATAATTTCGAGAATATTCTTTTTTGATCAAAATGTCTAATCCTCCACCCCTGTTTTCCCTTGTTGCATGTACAGCATCAAAGTGTTGAAAGTTGTAATATTTCTTTTCAATTTCTTTCCAAGTTTCAGTAATGACTAATACGTCAATATTCTCTTTGCTGACAAATATTTCCACTTCATTTAATTTATTTTTTATAAACCTGGCATTTATTTATATAATATGTTTAGCTTGTTAATCATTATGCGTCGAAGTTTTTGTTAAAGTTTAATTTATGTTTTCTTTTGTGTCTCTTATTTTTAAGTAGCTGTGATATATAATAAGCAAAATAAAAATTATAATTATATGTATTTTAGTACTTCCCCCCAAATAAAATCATATGGTATGTATATTGCTGCCTTGTAGCTATTGGACTTGGAGGAATCAAATTTGGAAACTATTTTTTACATCATGTTTATGATACAACAGAATGTATAACAGAGACTATAGAAGATAATGGACAAGATATTTTAAAGAGGTAAGCAATCATGAGTAAAAGTGTTCTGTATAATATCTTACAGTCCAGTTTAGTACCAAATTAATGCATTGCTGCAAATGCTTAAGTTTGTTTCCGTTAAGCTTGTTATTGGTATTTAGCAAATTGAAAAATCCCTATTTAATAAGAAATTTGAATTAATAATAAATTATTTATTATTGTTAAAATGTTATAATTTAATTTTTATAAAAGTATATATCACTCTGTGTATTTCTATTTGACGTTTCAGAGAAGACGAAGGTATTGAGCTCCAAGACTTATCACATAAAGGAGCTAAAATTATTCGATTAGGCAATGTTGCCATTGTAACTAGGTATGTTGAAAAATATATAGCTGGAAAAGTAGGTTTGGTGGTAGTAGAAGATAAAATTTAGATACTTAATATATAACAAATAATATTGATATGGAGCTGCTGTATTTTTGGTATTCACAAATATAAAAATTAATTAATTTTAAACAGTAATTAGATAAATAAATATTTTTTCATCATACTCAATGAAATGTGATGTCTCAGATTTCAATATTTGTATCATTATTTACTTAAAACTCGATTTAAAGTATATATATTTTAACAAGTTTCCTAAGCAGCAAACAAACATACTGTTTTTTCTTCTAATGCTTCATTACGATTTCTTACTTTAGACTAGAGTTGTGCAGGTCAGTTGGCCAGTCAATTTGAACATGGTCCAATACGTATTCAAAATGTATTGTGAGTTGCAGCCTTGTTGAAAAATTGTGATTGCGAGCGGGGCGAAGTTTTTCTTAAATCGTTTCTGTTTTTGTTTTAAGTGTATAGACATTTTATTTTGCAGTTTAACTTGTTGATTTCATATTAGTTTTCAACTTGTGAAATAAACTTGTAAAACGTTTTTTTTTATAATTCAATATTTACAGGTAGTCATGGTTAAAATTCTAAGACCAAACATTATAAATGTATTTTACTTTTGGAACATCTTATTCTCAATTAAAATAAAATTTGGTCAAATTGTTTGGTCATTTCACTGGTCAATTAACCAGTAAGTTATTGACGAGTCAAAGGCACAACCCTACTACAGACTGACACAGACTTTTAAAATGAATATAAGAGGCTGGGATTCCGATTCACATTAACGCTGACTGGCCAAAATTAAAAGAGACTTACGTAAAACCTGACTGCTTAAAACTGACTTATAATGTCCAGCCTTCTAAAAAGTTGAAAACAATTATATTCATTATTCTATATAAGTAAAACCATCTTAAACATTCTAATATTTTGTTTTAAAAATATTTTTATGATGATTGTTGATAACTGCAAGCGTATCTACTTCATTTTTCTGAGACAACTGTCGTTAAAAACTCTGAAAGTTATTTTGAAAATATTTTTAGGACCAGTCTTAGATTTTTTAAAAAGGTTTTACTTACATATAATTATAAATAAATATCTTGTTTTCTTTTTTTTTGGTCAGTCTGTTCTAAGTAATTGGGGTTTTTTATAATTAATTTATTTTATTCTTTTTGGTATCAATAATTAAACATTTTAACTTCACACAATTTTGAAACAAAGCAGAATCTACTGCAGTCAAAGTAGAAAGTATTCTTTGAATAAATGTGGTAGACAGATTTAAACAAAAACTTAACCTCCAGTGTAGAATATAATGATCGGAATGTATTATTTTGATACATTTTATAAATTTCTTTAATAAATGAGGTCATTTTGACTATTGTCAGTTAATATTTAGGTGTGCATTATAAATGTTAAAAATCTAAGAAAATATAGGACGTTTAAAATTCATATGCTTGATTTATACAATGCTGTATATCAAAAATTATTTTACAGATATATAGCATTATTTATATTATGTTTATATATATATATATATATATATATATATATATATATATATATTGTTCCGGATTCGCCGATCCACAAACACGTAGTTTCTGAATGCACTCCTTTTATTCAAAACACAGCTTGCAGGTAGTACAGGTAAAAACTGGTTATACCTAACTCGTAACTAAGGTAATCCAAAACTTGTCACTGTCTACTTGTTTACACTTTAAAATTTCAAACTAAACTGTATCAAAATGTGTTCGGGGTTCTCTTCGATTCTTATGTCAGCCGAATGGCTATTACATCTCTTCATTCCTCGGGAAAACAATCATATTGTAAGGATAGGGAAAAAAGTCATAGGCGGAATCAAAATGTAGCCTCGCGGCGTGCTTATATAGCCTTTAGAAAAGGATGGAAGGATCTAGAAAATTCTAGAATAATCTAAATACTACAGGGTGAAGAGAATTAAGCCCAACAGAACATTCGAAAACGATTTTTGACACAATCATAGTCGTTACATGGATAAAAATTAAGGTAAGTCTGCTTCATTAGAATAACAAATAATAAATAAATTCATCTAAAACTTAACAAATCTATAATTAGGGCTAAATTCGCAACAATATTTTTCATACTCCAAAAAAATGGCCATGAGTTCCATCATATTAATTTTTCGTTAAATCTGTACAGCTCTTGCTAAAATATCTTTTGGTCCATCACTTATTAAAATCCCGTATACTGTAATAAAATAATTGCATATTATTATGCATATAAATAAATAAGGCCTATAGTGAACATACAAACAAATAATATTACACATTAAAATTGCCAGGAATGATCAGTGCACTGGCGAAATCACAAATAAATGTTATTCTACTGGAAACCAACAAAGGGACGATCCTATGCTTGAATACGTAGGAATAATATTACATAACTAAATTGACCTCTTTGAATTTGTTTGGTGTCATGGCAAACAAATGAGATACCAAGTTAGTAGTTAAACTATTAGATCCCAAGATATGTGCTACAAAGTGTGCGGGGATAATAAAAATGAAATTAAAGAAGTATGAAAAGAATATAAAAATAGCTAAGGTATATCTAATGGGAAGATTCATGCTCACAGGTTAAAACGCGCTTAAGTTTAAGTTAGAAAAGTCTGACAAACCTTCAACCTATCCAAATTAACTATTTTTAATTTAAATTTATTAAGATTGTGAGTCTGAACTCTTTAGTCAAAAATCAAAAGGGGTTTAGGCAAGGTAAAATACACAATAAATTCCTCTTCATATTTTGCGATACAAGTCATCTTCGAGAAAAAAACAAATTCTAATTTAATGCATGGCTATGGCTCAGCTTACTATCTCTGGTCCAGTTTTAGTTCAAGACAGAATTGCTCAAAATTTTATAAAAATGATTTGTTGGAACATTTTAAAATAAATTTGTATTTGCTTATAAAATATCATATATAGTATACACACGTTTTATATAGCTCGCGAAATAATCAGTTTTTCCTTATTTTAAACCTTTAAAACTGCATACAGTTGTGCTTGTTTCTTAAAATTCCGCCAATCTTACTGTGTCGTTTTCAAACCCATATAACCAACATTACTAGCATAAAACGTGAAAAACTATCGTGCAACATTTTCAATTAATAACAGTAACTAAATTATATATCATTTTTTACAACAGCAATGTTCTGTTTATCAGCTGGATCAATAAAAAAAACGGGTCTTGAATATTATTTGGCTTGGAATAAAAAGAATAATAAATAGTGCTTTATGGTATTAATAGTTCTCTTTAGCGAAATAATTAGTGCTGTTTATTGGAACCTTTAGTGCTCTGATGGTATATTTCGTGAATACCAGGGAAGTTCAAAAACTTATTGTATTTTATTCTTACTGTAAATTGCAAAACTTTATTTGTAGATTGTGCATGCTGTGTGGTGGTGGTGGTGTGCTACTGAATTGAGTAGGTGCTTTCTTTAATTCAGAACAAGACCTGAATAATAAAATTATAGACCAAAAAAAAAATGTTATTTCATCCCCAAATGCCGATATCCTTAAACTGCGGGATAAAAACAGAGACCAGAGCTTGACCAGTTACATGTTTTGGAGGATGAAAATAAACAACTTGCTTCAAGATTTGCTGAACTTAACTTGCTCAAATCTAATCTACTTATAAGTATTGAGACTTTAACTGCTAACAGGGATGCCCTGGTGGTAAATCTGAAGGAAGCCAAAAGTGTAATATATAAGCTTAAAGAGAGCAATGACATTCCACCTAGAATCAACAGAATTGCTAATTAGCATACCCTACAAATCTAATCAAGTTTTGGTTGTCGGAGATGTGAACGTGCGTGGTTTTGTAAAGCTAATAAAATTGTACTCAAACAACAGAGTAGGTGTTAACTGTCAGTGGTCAAGGAAACAAAACTTTGATGACGCTTCCTTACTGTGTGCTGATTTATCAAAAAAGTTTACCATGGATGATTGCATAATTATATTCTGGGGTTCCCACACCGCAATAAAGGACGCCTGATCCAAATTAAATAGTATCAAGACTCTATGGTTCTGTGGTTTCTGTTCCACAAATTTATTACTTGTTGGACCTCCACTCTATTTTAATAGGCCAATTTTAAATAAGATCATTGAACAACACCACTCGTTGATTATTGACTCACTTAAGAAACTAAAGTCTTAACATATACTTCCTTCCTTTATTGTGTATGACATCTCACGGACATTTGAGCTACGACGATAAGTGAAGTAGTAAATATGAAAAAATCGATTTAAGCGGACTGTATATATTGGAAACAATAGCTTGAATTAGCAAAATTAATGAATTGATGAATATTTATCCCGAAATATACACAACTGGTTACCTGTTACAGTAGATCCGAATAATTCCGGCAGACGGGTTACTCAATTCACCCGAGAAGAACATCACGCGACATTAACTTCACTAATATCCCATTTTTCCGGGAAAATCGATCCGAATAAAAGTGCCGGCCGGCAGACAAACGAGACGAGATCGAAGGTCGGTACTACGTGAAACCCTTTTACAGTACTGTCGCGTAAAGCGATCCTGCCCTTGCGTGGATAGCAAGGAATTTTGCTCCTTCTCGACGAATCGGCGTTACAATTGTGGATAGATATATAGAATAAAAAATAAAAAATAATTTCGGAATTTAGAAAATTGGAAATCAATTGATAATTAATTTGTTCCGAAATTATCCTCAAATTTATAAACACAAAATAAGAAAAAGGGAAAAAAAGCAGTTTCTCAAACATTTACCCCACCAAAACGAATGTTTTCAAACTAAAGTAAGAAAGAAAAAAAATTATAAAGCTTATTATGAAGAGTAAATAATTACAAGAAGTGAAAAAAAATTAGTTGCCTGCCAAGAAGCATATCTTTAGAACAGGCTTTTGTAAAATACCGCGGGCTGTCTTTAAAGCTACATTATATTTCCCTGGCCTGGGTGCAATTTAACTATTTACCTAATTCCGAATGGAGAGGAGTCGTTTGTTCATTTTTACTGAGAACAAGAGCGCCTTCATTAATGCGGGGCGACGATTTTGTCCATTTGGACTTATGTTGAAGAGAGTTAATGTATTCGGTGGACCACCGTTTCCAGAAATCACTCTGGATTCTCTGAATTAGTTGCCAACGATTTAACCGGCTCAGATTTAAATGACCAAGATCAGGATCTGAAATGGAGCTGTTTAAAGGCTCCAGAACTAAAAAATGACCGGGGGTCAGAGGCTGAAGGTCATTAGGATCTTCGCTCATAGCACATAGTGGCCTTGAATTTAGTACCGCTTCTATTTGCGTCAGAATGGTACAAAACTCTTCAAAAGAAAAGGACTGAGTTCCTAAAACACGATAAAAGTGACCTTTAAAGGATTTAACACCGGCTTCGGCAAGTCCATTAAAGCTTGGAGCGCCAGGAGGGTTGAAATTCCAAGTGATTGAGGTCTTGGGCAGCCCTTTGTGCCAAATCAAGAAACATACTATACGCTGCTTTGAAGTTTGTGCCTTGATCGCTCGTTAAAGTGATACATCTGCCTTGTCTAGCAACGAAGCGCCGAAAAGCAGCCAAAAACGATTCGGCGCAAAGATCGGAAGTGGCCTCTAAATGTATGGCCTTAGTAGCTATGCAAACAAATACACAGACGTAACCCTTATAAGTTTTAGCACCTCTGTGCTTGCTCATTAAAAGAGAAAATGGACCGGCAAAATCTACACAGACAGAAGAAAATGCTTTGGTTTGAGAAACCCTGAGAGCTGGCAAATCGGCCATATATGGATTGTATGATTTGGGTTTACAACGAAAACATTTAATGCACTTTGAGAGGCATTTATAAATGGCACACCGAGGTGAGAGAATCCAAAATTGTTGAAGTAGTAAATATTGCGTCGTTTAAGTCCCAGATGCCGATATTTATTATGAGTAAATTCAATTATTAACTCAGACTATGGGACTTAGGCAGTAGAATTGGATGTTTGACATCGTATAAGAATTGAGATTTTTTGAGTCTATCACCGACCTAGAACACCATTGGCGTCCATGAAAGGAGTAAGTTTTCTAAAAGGTTTAGGCAGCAAGGAATTTGTGTTTTACTATAATTTTAAGTGAACAATCGATTTCATATGGGGTTAAACCACTTTGAGGTTTTGTCTTTGACTTTGTATTTGAAACAAAACGAATAATATAAGCGACTACCCTTAGAATCTTCTGCCAACTAGAGAAGTTTTCTAGTAAAGAAAGAATAAAATTCGGAGAAGATATAGATGTGTATGAAACCACAGTGTTTTCTTCCTTAGATAGATCGGGGACAGTTTGGGATAAAAAATTACTCTGGGTCGGCCAGAAATCCTTTGCTTGCAAAAGAAACTCGGGACCAAACCACCATATCGCTGTGTCTAAAATGACTGAGTTCCTAAAACACGATAAAAGTGACTTTTAAAGGATTTAACACCCACTTTCGGCAAGTCCATTAAAGCAAGGAGGCAAGGAGCAATAAAGCCAAGGGGATGGAAAATTCGACTTATCTCAGATAAAATATTTCTTTTTATACAGGGACGATCTATAGAAGTTTAAGTATATGAAAAAGCTTCTGAATTAGTATTCCATTTGAGACCAAGAATCTTAATAAATGATTGCTTCTCTTTGTCAAAATTACACGAACTTTGAACATCAGAAGATGGAATAGAGGCTAAAACAGAAGGGTGATTTGCCCATTTGCTCATTTCAAAACCTCCCTGCTCATAACTTTAATGATCTCAGATTGAAGGGCTAATCTTGATTCCAAGTCATTACTTCCCAAGAGTCCATCATTAATATAGAATTGACTGCGAATAGCCTAAGCAGCTTTAGGGAAAGAAATTTCTTCCTGCGCAGCAAGTTCTTTTAAAGTCCTCTAGGCCAAGTATAGCGAGGAAGTAATTCCGTAAACGACAGTACGTAAGAAATATTCTTGAAGAGGCTCACTTGGTCTGAAACGCCACAAAATTCGTTGATAGGTCCAAAATTCAGGATGTACAGTAATTTGTCTGTACATCTGCTTTATGTCACAAGTAAAGACGTAGGCGAAAAATCGAAATCTCAGAAGAAGCGACGAGATATCCTGTTACAATTTAGCACCACAAGAAGCGTATCATTAAGACTAATGCCGGTAATGTCACGCAAACTAACGTCGAATGCAACTCTAATTTTAGAGCCAAATGCCGCCTGTTTGAAGACAACATGGTGGGCAATGTAGTAGCCCGATAAAGATTTACAATCATCGGGGGGAACTAAAGACATATGATCCCTGTCTAAATAATCTTGCATAAAATTTACATATTTTGTATGCAAGTCAAGGTTTTTTAAGAAACTTCTTTCAAGCATGCCAAAGCGGCGATAAGCTTTAAGTATGTGATATGTTCAGTTTCAGAAGGGTTAATAGGAATCTTAGGCTGGTTAGAACAAACTTTTGGTATGATAATAGCTTCAAACAATAGCAAGGGATTCGGTTGATCGTGAGGTTTTATTACACACTGTGTAGAGCCACTTTTAGTAGAAGTAGACATTCCATTTAAACCTTCAACAGGAACAGAAAAGCTTTTACGTTTAAGACCAAGTCGCCGAACGCAAGTTTCGGAAATAAAATTTGCCATGGACCCCGAATCAAGAAGTATACGAATTTTCTGAAAATTACCCCTGATATCTTTAATATCTACTTTGCATGTAGACAAAAGAATAGTTTGCTGAGGCGCAGAAAAGTGGTTCGCAATACAATGAGTATTTATAATTGGCTCTGTAGGATTAATAATTTGTTCAGAACCAGAAAGATGGGGTTTAGAAATACCTTAAGGAGTGCCCGCATTAAAGGGCTGACCTTGGGCTGGAGGCACTGTATGAGACGTTTTACCAAAGTGTAAAGTGGCACGATGTGGTGATTTGCAAACCTTACATTTATGAGAAGACCCACAATTTTTAAGAGAGTGTGGAGATACTAAACAGTTTGTGCTGTTTGGCAAATGCAAATCTGTCATGCGGAGATTTTACCAAAAAAGCAGGACACATATAATGCGTGAGAAGAAGGGTATAAAAAACATCTTTTGTGACTTCTATTCTCAACATCGGGATCAAGCATTAAATTGAGAAATGCTTTTTTACCACTTTTAGGGTTATCCAAACCTTTCAAAGATTACTTAACCGACTCCAAGGCTAAGCATTGCTTTTCTACAAATGAAATTAATTGCCTAAAAGTCGGCAGGTTTTGATTAAAGCCATGTTCGAGCTCGAAGTCAGTTCTAGTTTTTGAATGAAGTTTATTTATCAACAGATTAAAAACAAAAAATCTCAGTGTTCAACAGGAAAATTTAAGATGGAGCATGAAAAAGCTCATTATAATATTGCGTAGCTAAAATGCGTTTGTTTTGATAACATTTGATCAGCATATCAGCAGAATAGTTAACTTCTGTAAGAGGGATACCCTTAAATAAAGTTAAAGGTTCCTTGTCTAATGACGTTAGCAAGTATAGAAATTTTTCAATGTTCGATAAATTAAGGTTATCATGAATAAGACTGTTATATAGGTCAAAAAAACTAGGCCAATTTTTGTAATTGCCATCAAAAATGGGTAAATTAAGCTTGAGAAGCTTTACAACCATTTTGGTGTGGGACTAGTTGATGTATTTGCAGATTGAAAAGTTTGGTTACTTAATAAGAAATCATGTTTTAAAGATTTTATGCCGTAATACACTTTATCTGCAGCAAGCCGCATTTCATCATATTTTGCGAAATCAGTATCGTCATTTAAAGATATGACAGTATTATGCACTGATTGAAAGTCATTATAAGTGCTATCAACAGAAACTGCTCTCACTAAAAAATGTTATTTTAAGGAGTCATCAGAAACGGCTTTCAGTCCTGTTTCGTCCTGCTTCCTCCAACCGCTTGAGTGCAGTAGTTCGTTTTCAATTAGCTTTAGTTAATTTATCTGACATTTTAAAAATTATAACAAATTAAAATCGAAAATGAGTAGTTATAATAGGGGAGCGCCTCCTCCTCCTCCTCTTCCTCTCTCTCATGTCCCTCATTCTTAACTTCCTCCCCTTTTATTCTCATTCGCATCATATTTTTTAATTTTTTCTCTTTGTTCTCCCACATTTGATTTTGCATTCTTAAGTCTTATAAATAGGTGCATCATGATCATTTTAGTATGCCGAGACACATTTACTAAGCTGTGCTCGAGTTGCGTAAAAAGTTATTTTTGAATTTTTCCACCAATTTTGTATAAAACAAAAAGAAAAAATGTGTCAAGTAATAAGTGAATTATGTGTAATCGCGAAAAATTAACTACAACTATCAGACAGTTAAAAGTTAAATATCTCAATTTCTTTGAAGTGATTTCGAAAGATGAATACACCAAGCTGTTTTATCCACTGAAACGAGATTATTTGGAAGCAATTGACTGTTGTGATGATTATTTAGAAGGAATTATAAGCCTTACTACGTTTTTCAATACATTTGGGAAATCATACCTTGTAGGAGAATTAAGCCACCTAATAGAATTTATAGGAGAAGATTGCCAATTTATACCTGCTATTATTGCAACCCAAAAGAGGTTTCAATTATACGAAGATAAAAAACAGGTATTATCAAAGAAAGTTAATCCTATTCGCAAGAGACGTCCCCCTACATATTTAAAATATTATGTTAAATAAATGAAATGGCTGAGTTGCTGATTGCAGTTAAATTATTAGAGGAGAAATTTAGTAATCTTTCAAAAACCTATTTCTCATATTGTATGGCAAGTGGTCCGGAGTGGATAGACTTTTATTGTAATCAATCTGAGGAATTCGTAAAGGCTGCCCTCTGTTGCAACAAATACATTGAAACATTAAATTTTTTTCAACTTATTCAAGATCTAAAAGATATTGGCTTTGGTTACTATTTAAAAGACTTGAAGCAATTTATTGACGAGGATACTATTCTTCAAGAAATTGAAAAGGAAGAATAAATTTAATAATATTTACAATGGAGCAAATGGTTACTGAAATGTATGAAGAGTTTATTATATCTGCTGCATACTTCCAATATTTATCAATTGTAGGCGAAGAAGACGCAGAAGCACAAGATTTGTCAGCATATGTTAATAATATAGATCGAATGAAACAATGTAAATTAGCCGCTAAATTTTGTAATGATTATTTAAAATATAAAAATGAGTATGAACTTTTAAATCAATTTAGAAAATTAGATTTAAGGTATCATATTAATTGTATTCAATCATGGTTGGTTAATGCAAAATAAAAAGGTAATTAAGTTTTTTTTTTATATTTTTATTCATTCATAAAACAATTGTCATATAAAAATAACACATTTGTCAAAGCACACATACAAGGTGATTTTGAATGATAGAAGCATTTTGGTTCCATTAGCTTTAGCGCTGGTTGTTCATCTATTTCAATCACATGCTTTTTAGAATATTTCTGTATAAAATCCTTTTTTTCGCTTCCTTTTACAAAAACAAAATCTGCTTTCTTCGTAAGTGTTTCAATTATTTTTGGGAAATGATGTAATGGAGTAAATCCATTATTCCAATGTATACAATGATAATTTTTCGTTAACCATACCGCCTGCTTGTGACAATCAGGTGAAAGAAACTCCATTGGAAAAGGCTTTTTAAAAATGTAATGAGTCATTTCATAACCATCAAAAGCTGCAAGCTCTTTCCGTATAAATTTATTTTTTTCATCTTTGAATCCTTGAATATCTATAACCAATCTCATATTTTCAAAGCAGCAAATTTTTTAATGAGACTTTTTTTACTTGAATAATTTGCAATTTCTTCTTTCAGTTGATTAATTTTAAAAATAAATTTTTCAATTTGTAGTTGTAGTTTTGATGTCATGATTAAAACTAAAAGCTTTTGAAAATTTCTTTAAATTAAATCGAAATATGAAAATAGTGGGGATAAAGTTTATAATTGTTTCACAATTTTAGTAAGAGGGTTGTAGCTAAATAATTTGTCATGTAAAATAAGACAATAAGCAGAAGTATCTTTTTTAATTGCATTGTGTGTCTCAAATTCAATTCTCATTACTACGGATCCCGTTTGAATTGTTTCTTTTTGATGGGAGCAATCAATATGTGTAATAGGACTAATGTTTTTGAATTGTTCAGGATTAAAAATGGGTTCATTTGGAACACCATAGTAAGACTGTCTAAAGTTGGCAAACATTTCGTATAAAGCAGAAACTTTGTTTTCTTCGAAATTTAAGTACAAATCGTGATAAGGATATCTTTCAGAATTTAAATATACTCTAATATTTGACAAGGTAATATTGTCAAATTTACTCATATCTTTAACAATTTTCCCTTTTCTGTTTTCTTGAAAGCCAATCACAACATGACGAGGAGCTTCTAGTTTACTAGTTGTTTTTACCGGCCATGTGTGACGGGTTGTTTCGGTTAGAGAAGAATATTCAACAAGTTCCCAACTCCTGAATCCTATCAATATATCTTTATTTGATTCTAATATTTTTGATAGAGCAAGTTGTTGTGGCATATCAACTAGAATGTGAGGAACTTTCCAATAAATTTTATCGAAAGTAACCAATGGAGTGTCAGGAGCAGTAACAAGGTGTGCCGGATCTTCTTTGAAAATAACACCATCTAAGTCATCAGTTGATCTAATAAGAACCAATTCCTGTTTCATATTCATAATAATTTTTCTGTAATCTTCAAAAAATCCTAAAAGCATTTTTAGTGGTATGGATACGGAGAATTTTCCATCATTATCAACTAAAATTGTATCACCTTCTTTCCGATGTGGAAACCAACCTGCATTTTCCAGTTTTAAACTTTCGTTGGTATTGTGAGAAAGGTAGCTTTTTAAGGTTGATGCTAATCCAACATTTCTTATTGAATCTATAGTAATTCCGTTTAGTTCATAGCGGATTTCTCTGAACAAAAAGGCTATACCATTGTTAATAAATAGCAATTCTTTCTTATATTTACCTTCTGTATTAGTTAATTTTCCTTCGATATAAAGTAAACTATCTGATGGTAGAGTGTAAGCATCGAGTTCTTGAATTGGGATCCTTATTTCATCATTGTAATCGAATTTTGAAGAAATATATGGTTGATATGTGTGAAGCTCAGAACTGACGATGGAATTGTCTACATAAAGCTTTTCGTTTACGTTTAATATGTTCATTATTTTAAAACAGTGAAACCCAAGGATGTGAGAAATTTACGATTATCTCGTCTTAACTTGTTGGTGTTGGATTTGATACTGAACTGTTGTTTAGGCTTTTTCTTTTTATAAGTTTTTACTTTGTTGATAGTGGTAGGGGTGTTCTACTGTGGGCGTGGTTGCACTCGCAAAATTTTTTATATTTTTGTTGAACATAGCTGTTCCCTTATGAGTTTCCCCACCAGGGATGCCATGTTCTAATATGAGCGGAGTTTGATTCGAAAAATTTTTTATCATTTTGTGGGAACACGGACACTCCTGATGAGTTTCCCCACCAGGGATGCCATGTTCTCGTGTCGCACGAGTTGTATTCGAATCCGCTCGATTTAGGGGCGGAGCTACAGCCTTCTTTTTTCTTTGCTCCCCTGCGGGGACGCTGTGCTCAAGTTCTTCGTCTGTGAACATCGAGTACATATTACTTGCCCTTTGTCCTGTAGCTGGGTTACTTTTTCTTAGTACGGACCTGCGGTCCAGTTTTGTTTTTTGTCTAGTTATGTCGTCGCCTTCGCAGATGGACGAAAGGTCGACGTTTGATTCCCCACCCTGACTCTGTCGAGTAGGAGAGAAATCCAATTCAAATAACGAATAAGTTTTTCTGTTATTTTGTTTCCTAAATTCAAACGAACTGTCAGCATATATAGTATGCAGAGATTCGCGCGAGCGGTTGTTATCAAGCAATATTGTTAAGTTTTGATTTTTTATTTTATGACATTTGTTTGTAATGGAAGATGAATTTCGTTGACATTCTCTTCCTCGGGGCACCTCCATGGAGATGTCCTCCATGTAGGATGCTCCGGCGAATGTATCAATTAGATATGTCCTATATGATTTGTCGTGTCTTGAGTAATGTTCAGGGGCATTTAAAGGCAAGCTTGGCAAGCTTGCCAGGCACCCACCACTCACCCGGGGAATTTTAGGATGTTCGTTCCCCTCGCCAGGAGCTAGAGTGAGCGATTGCTCAAAAAGGGGGACGGTGTTGCTGGGCGAATGGATCTCTGATCTACCTCCCTTGGGAACTACTCCAGAAGTTGAAGTAGCCATTGGTAGTCAGGTTTTAAAAAATCAATTTAATGAAAAAATCAAAGTTCGGATGTTCCGAACAAAACAAATGAGGGAGCAACGGGCGTCAGTCGGGGGAAAGTCACTTAAAACTAAAGTAACGTCACCCGAGTGGAGTCCTATCCCTAAGTCTAAGTTTATTGTTTACAAAAAAATCGTAAGGATTTTATTTACTTAAAAACTCCTATAAATTATGGCTTTGGCCGTGTGTAGGCTTTTCCAAGTCCTTACACCACTAAATATTTCACCTTTCGTCGAAACGTTTAAGAAAGCACTACGCACTGTCACTATAAGTGTCTATGTAGATACTTTAAGGCTTTTAGTTTATAGTTTATGTTTATGTTCAATCAATGTTGAGATTTTTTCAAAGTTCGCTCAACAGTATTTGTCCATACAAATAGTAATTGACCACAATTACTAACACTGTCTTTTTGCTCACTTATCAAAGTCAATAGAGTCAAATAGATAATAACAAATCTCTCGTATCTGTTATTGTTTATATCAATTAGAAGCACACTGTGACTGCCCAGTAAAATCTTTTTATGTTACAACTTTAGTATCAAATTACAATTTTACTTAACCTAGTCGAACGAACTAAGTGAATATCTTTTTTATTTACACTAAAATTTACGTTTATTTATTATTACTAGTAAGATCAAAATCAAGTAGTATCTTAGTCTTAATTAAAAAGCTGGCAAAGCTATTTAAAAAAAATAAAAATCAAAAATGATATTTTCAAAAGTAAAATTTAAAATCAAGACTTAAAAAGATATTCTTTTCAAGCTTGCCTTTTTCCCTAATCTAATAGTCCACTCGGGTCACGCCGCTTGGGATATTAGACGCGAAAATGTTGTTATATTTTTAATATTTAAAAATAAAAATTAAAATTAATATTTTATTAAAGTTAAAGTTTATGATAGTTTATATAATATATACAAAATCACGAATATATATATATCAAATCAAATCAAATTTTGTCAAAATCAAGAGCACGGTTTTTGCTAATTGTTCCTTAGAATAAACAATCCTCTACACTTAAGAGAGATTGAGAACTTCAGGAACTGACGTGCTGTTTCTCTGGAGGGAATTTTTTAAGTTTAGTTAAGAACGGATTCACCAAGCGTACTTAATGCTAGGATCCTATCTTACCTATTACAAGATCAAGTAAATTAATATTTACAATTTGTTTAAACAATTAAGTTTATGTTAAATCAGAAAATGTCAAAATCGGTTTGTCACAATCAGTAAATGTTACAAAAATATGATTCGCCCAATTAAGGGTAGATCATAAAATACAAATCAAATAATACAAATGTTACAAGATAATCAAATGTTATTATGCAGTCAAAAATTGGTAAATTAAAATTTATAAGTTTAAAAAATGTTACGTGAGCAATTCGTTAGAAATTTAGAGTGAAATGAGCAATTCAAATTTCCCAAACTAAGCAAAGAACGGTAAACAGGTTTACGTTTAAAAAGAAAAATGAGTGATAATTTATGCCAGAAGTTACAGAGTTTTAACTTTAACACTTGAACACTAGTTAGCTAAGGTTTGAGCAAAGACTGGAAACTTGATCTGGAGAAACTGAGCTTGGAGAACGCTTAGAGGAGAAGGAGACCCAGAGTAAACAACTTTACCTATTTCTTCCTCGCGCAATTTATAACAGCCAGTATCATCTCTTCCAGATGCCTCCTACTAGGCCATAAATCAAGAGAACCAGATTTAAGACCCGAGGACGATCTTCACAATCAGAGCTCTACTAAGAACCTTAGTGCAATGGAACTTTTCAAGCAAAGATCCGGCGCAATCCAACGATGGGAACAAAGTGCAAGGTTCCTCTAGTTGTCTTCGGCTGTATCACTCAGAATGACAGAAAGAAACGCACTAATAACACTGCTTCCGACGCTTAGGAGGGTATATGAAAAATAGCTATTACACTCACGATATTTACGCGTGTTACTGGTCGTAAGAGATGATCGAAAAGCTGTGATCGAAAAGCTATCGAAACAAAAATCTGTCTATATTTATACTAATCGAAGTTTGACGTCACGGCGACACCCTTTTGCACGCTCTGGACCAATCCTGTGGATTGTGGGCGGAGTCCCGTGAACGAAACTGGTGCATTTTCTGTTCATTTTCGAACAAGATTTTCTTGAGACACATCTCCCTGGAAACTTTAAAGTCCCGTGGGATCCGTATTTTTGAGAATTTTTTCAGTTTGAGATTTTTCCCTAGAATAGTATCACTTTATACGTATTCTAGCCAAGTTTCAGATTTTTATTACAACTTTTTTCTTTTTGAAAATAAAAAATTCGTATAGCCTTAAAACTTTGTTAAACGATAGTTCTTTAGTTAATATTTAATCCTGTGAAAAATCAGATTTTTTCTATTAGTCGTTTTATAGATATTGGACATTTTCACCAGGTCCTGGTGCATTACTTCCAACGTCGATTTCTGGTTTTTCTAGTGGTTTTTTCAAAAAATGTTTTATTATATAAAACTCTTCTTTTTGCAAGGGCTTTCATCCTGTGAAGGGTCCAAGTTGATACCTTTAATTTGATTTTTTGTTTATCCAAAATTTTGGCTAAGTCCAAAAAAGTGAAAAATTTTGTTCGCAAAAATTTTCCTATTTCCTTGAAAATTTGATATGTTGTAGATTAATTCATTGGAAAACTTTTTTGTCTAGTGACTTTTTTACGTCCGACGTCGCGTTTAGGCGCTACGGACGTAGCGTCCTTTTTCAGGAGTGGCATCTACGACGCCTATCTTCTTTTGTTCATAATTTTGTTAATTCTTGATATATCCTCTTCAAATTTGGGTACAAGGTGGCCCTAAGGGGTCTCTTTCGACTAGTCCTTACGGCACTTGTCTGTCTGGTTTAGAAAAAATTTTATTTAAGATTGAAATTGAAAAATTAAAATTTAACGTACTCGAATTTTTGAATGTTTTCCTTTAATGCTAATTTTCTCTGTTGTTTCTGAACGGATTTTAATAATTCTTTTACTGAAATGTAGGGTTTGATTAGGCTTTTTTGGGGATGTTAAAAGTTTTGTAAAATAATTAGTTTTTAGATTTTGAAAAATTTTTAACGTTGAATTTTAGATAGAAATAATAATGTTTTTGTAAAGATTTTTATATGAGCGTGAAGCGCATATACTAGAGATCATTTGTACAAAGTTTCATTACGAAATTTTGATTAGAACTATTTTTAATTAATTAATTTACTTATAGAATTTCTAGAATCGAACAGACCAATCCGATTGTAGCGTGGGTAAATCTGATTGGCTGGAAGACTTGAATGCTTTAATTTTATTGGATGGAATGTTTCTATCGAATTTTCTAGATTAGGTGTGGCTACATTTATTATTCGATTTAGTTCGATGCTCTAGAAGATGATTTCTAGGCCGATTTCCAATGTCTAATGCAGGTAAATACATAGAGAATTCATTTTTCTTTATTTTGGCCTAATTTTACTTGTAGTGTTTGGTTATTTTTGGCAAAAAATGTGATATTACGACACTCCCCCACCCAGCTGTAAATTGACTGTCCTTTCGATTGTCAATTTAAGCCTCGAATGATTCTTGGTGGACGTCTTCTTCGGAGAGTTCTTCAGGTCGTAACATCGGTTTTCGTCCTGGAGGTTTCGCTAGTGTTAACTGCTCTGTCTCCGGGGTTTTTATTTTAGTTTGCTCAGGTTTAGATTTAATTTTAGTTTTACTTTTAGGTTTAGTTTTTATTAGTGTTTGGGAATTTGCATTTTTAGCTTGCTCATTAGTTTGAGATAGGTTTAAATCATTTTGCTTATTTATGTTTGAATTAACATTATCATTATTTGAATTGGAATTTTGACCTGAAGGGTCGGACGTTTCTCCTTCAGAGTCAGAGTTGTTAGGAAATGAATAAACACTATCTTCGTCGTCCGAAGATAGGTTGTCTTCATTCTCAAAGTTGACCTCATTTCCATCTGGATGCTTCCGTAAGTCGTCCAGATGTGTCACCCAGTGCCGTCCGTTGATGTTAACAACATAGGAGGTGTCTCCTAGTTGTTTAACAACAGTGTGTGGTCCAGTCCATGTCGTTGCGAATGTGCCTGGGCCGATTGTGTACTGTGTACGGAAGTTGACTTTTTGTCCGGGCGCAAAAGTGACGTGAGGGGTTTCTTTGTTTTTATATTTTTTGTTTTGGTAATCTAGCTGCTTCGCATAGATCCTTTTGTTACGAGCCTTCCTTTCCGGCTTGGTCAAATTTTTCCGCCTGAGGGCCTCAGGGGTGAACCACGTACCTGGCCGAGGAAGCTCATAACCAAGGACTATGGAAGCAGGCGTTTCGCCTGTGGCTTGGTTACGACGAGATTGGTTTTTATTAATAAAAATTCATGACCTTTTTAAATTCGTCCCGGGACATATCCTCTTCCAGAAGTAGGACCCATCAATCATTTGCATATCTGGAAAAGTTCCGTTGATGCTTGCCAGTAGCGCATTTGCAGTCTTCAACTTTTAATATGTACTGATTTTTTCGCGGGGTTTCTGTGTAAGGACCTAATACGTCGACTGATATCATTTGAAAAGGATATTTTGGCGATCTAGCATGCATCGGAGCATCTTTTTGTTGCGTTTTACAAATGACTTCAATTTTTGGAATCACACTTTTCCAGTAGTATAGGCGCTGTATTTGACGCAACGTTTCATCAAGTTTGTCACGTGGAACGGTAGTTGTCACGTTTGTAGTAAGTAAGTTATGTAGTGTCTCTAACCGTGTAGTTTTCTGAACAATTTACTATCGTTGTACGGTCTGGGCGCTATAGCCTCGAGTCCGAGTCGGTTAATTGCCAGGGACATGCTATTTTGAAACTAAATTTTGTATTTTTGCGTCACGACGCTGTGCGTGCGCAATTTTCTGCCCACATGACAGAGATCAAGGTCAGGGTAGGGCGATACCTTAACTCCTTGTCCTTTGACCGGGTTATTTTTATTACTTTGTGCAAAATAAGAATGATGACTCTTCCTCCAGGTCACCTGGGGAAGTCCAAAGGGCATGACAAAAATATTTTTGTCAGAAAAAACCTTTGCTTGACAGAGGTCTTTGAGAGCATCCTGGATTCTAGGAAGCCCTGCCAGGGACGGCTTCGGCAGTGGAATTAGTCACCTGACCTGAAGTATTACCCTTTGGGTGTTGATCATTTAGTTCCGGTAATTTTATTAAATTTTTATTTAATTTTGGGGGTTGATACCAGTACACTGTCTTTCTGTTTTCTACACCAATATATACACAATTACGTTTGTAATCTAGGACGCATTCCTGATTACTTAAAAATGGGTGACCTAATAGCATATCTTCGCATAAATTCTTTATTACGAAGAATTTTGCCGAAAAAATAGCCGATTGAATTTCAGAATTACAATGGCAAGTGCCTAGTACCTCAGCGTTCGCGTTTTTGGTAGCTAGAGCTAAATTAATCGTTTCTGATGTGTCGAGGGAATCTGGGGCTAAGTTTGCCGACAACAAATTTACTCCGGCCCCAGTGTCCAAAAGTGCCCGTACTTTTCGTCCTCCAAGAGTGACACTCAGTATCGGATTTTTCACTTTTGGGACTCTATTCCCAACGACGTGTGAAAAAGTCCTTGACTTATCACCATCATTCCCTACCTCAACCTCCCTACTACTATCCTTATTATTATCATTATTTAAAAAGTTAGGTACCGCATTTTCGTTGTAAAGTGTTATTTGGTTGGAATTTGAAGAAGTGTTCAGTGGCTGGTGTGGTGTGTGGAGAGTGTGTTGTGTGTGTGTGGTTGAGGAATGGTGAGTCACACTATCCGCGCCACGCATGACGGGTCTGTTTTTTGACTCACCACCCTCGGGTGTGTGTGTTGTGTATGTGTGAGAATGTGTACTTTTTTCAAAAGAAGAGTGCGGGCCGACACTCAAAGTGAAAGTTGAAATAGAAAGATTTTTTATTTTGTGTAATTTAGAATTTAATTTATTTTTAATTTGAGGAACACTAATTTGTGAAGAAACGTTGTCTCCCTTCGAGATTACCTCTTGGGAAGCTCGTTCAACGTTCTTCTTTTGTTTCTTATTTTTCTTTTTGAGTTTATTTTTTGTAATGTGGGGAAGGGTGATGCCCTTTAATTCCTCCACGGGTTTTTCCACTTCGGGAAAGAGAGTTTTTAGATCTTTATGAACAAATTTATGTTTTAAATTTGGAAAACTCTATTGTTGATTATTATTATTATTAAGAATTAAATCTTGATAGTTTGGAGAGAAAATGTCTATTTCTTGAATATCCTGAGGCCGGCCCTGACTTAGTTTTCCGGACACTCAGGATTTATTTTAGTCTCTTTTTTGGTTTTTAAGGAAGTCACCTGCCTTTGCAGGGACTTAATTTATTTCTGGAGGTTTTCCTCCCTCTTACTATTATTATTATTAGTAGTAGAATTATTATTATTATGGGAACCATTAGTATTATTATTATTATTACGGCTAGTTGATGGCATGGCTTCGTCCTGCCTTACCACCGCTACCTTTTTTAAAGACTGATTTTGGTGTTTTTGTTGTGTGTTTGGTTGAACCGTGTTTTTTGTGTTCTGCGTGTTTGCAGTAGTTTGAATCCTATTTGTATTCGGAGGGTTGTACGGTCGATTTTGATTTTGTGCGTTCTGCGCAAAATGTCGATTACCGTTATTGTTATTATTATTATTCTGTTATTTTTATTATTTTTATTATTATTATTATTACGATTAAAATTTGCGTTGGGATTTTGACCGCTGCCAAAATTCCTTGTTGGACCTTGTCCAGTCGAAAAATTCCTATTTTGAAAATTTGTCGCATTTCTATTAGAAGTGTTATTCGGCGCAGAGTGAAAATTTGTATTCCTCGGGCCGTTACTACCCTGATTTGTGCCAAATCTAGGAGTAGTGTTTTGATTTTGGAAACGATTTTGTAAATTTGTAGTCATTGGTTTAAAATTATTACTATTAGGGGGAGACGAAGTTGTTACCTTCTGCACCACAACTTTCGTCTGACCCTGTACATTAGTTTTAACTTTTCTTTCCTCTGCAATGTCTTTCTCGAGCATTGACGTGAGATTTATTAAATCAGAAATTGTCTGAAAATATTTGCCGCGTATTCGCGATCTTAGTTCCGGTAATAGTTGCGACACAACTAAAGAAATTAAACTTTGCTCGTTTCCGTCGGGCTCAAGCCGCGTAAATAGAGCATTTTTTCTAAAAATAAACTTTTCTGATGTTTCATTTATATTTTGTTTTTCGCCATATAATTTAGTTTTTAAGTCCGTGATTTTATCAAGGAAACCAAATTTAGCAATGAAACGATCGCAAAATTGTAATAGGGTTATTTTATAGTTTGTGAATGTACTAGCCCATTTGTGGGCTTCTTCCCTCAACTGGGTCTTAATTAAATCTAATTGTTCATATGGATCGTTAATATTATGTTGTGCGCAATATTCGCTGATTTGTTTTAAGAATTCACGAGGGTCCTCATGCTCGAGGCCGCTAAATGTGACTCTCAATTTCTTTTGTTTTTCTACCGGTCGGTTCAGGGATGCCAGACACATTGCCATTTCCGAAAGTCGATTAGCAATTTCTAATTGCGTATTTACAATTGCGTTTTCGTTTAGAAATGTGTCATTGTAGTTTGTCTGTTGTCTTTGTGGTCGGTTGCCTGCCTCTAGGCATACCGATGGTAGTTGCTCGATAAGCTTGTGGGATCGTTGCGAGGATTGTTTTGCCCCCTGATGGACAAAGCGGGGTTCATTGATATATAATATTCTTGTTTTTTGGTTGCCTCTTTTGTGAGGACTTCTGAAAGATTGGGTAGAATATTTTCCAACGACTCCTCTTTTCCATTCTCCCCACCAGGGATGCATGTTCTACTGTGGGCGTGTTCTCGCAAAATTTTTTATATTTTTGGAACATAGCTGTGGTTGATGCCATGTTCTAATATCGGAGTTTGCGAAAAATTTTTTATCATTTTGTGGGAACACGGACACTCCTGATGAGTTTCCCCACCAGGGATGCCATGTTCTCGTGTCGCACGAGTTGTATTCGAATCCGCTCGATTTAGGGGCGGAGCTACAGCCTTCTTTTTTCTTTGCTCCCCTGCGGGGACGCTGTGCTCAAGTTCTTCGTCTGTGAACATCGAGTACATATTACTTGCCCTTTGTCCTGTAGCTGTGTTACTTTTTCTTAGTACGGACCTGCGGTCCAGTTTTGTTTTTTGTCTAGTTAAGTCGTCGCCTTCGCAGATGGACGAAAGGTCGACGTTTGATTCCCCACCCTGACTCTGTCGAGTAGGAGAGAAATCCAATTCAAATAACGAATAAGTTTTTCTGTTATTTTGTTTCCTAAATTCAAACGAACTGTCAGCATATATAGTATGCAGAGATTCGCGCGAGCGGTTGTTATCAAGCAACATTGTTAAGTTTTGATTTTTTATTTTATGACATTTGTTTGTAATGGAAGATGAATTTCGTTGACATTCTCTTCCTCGGGGCACCTCCATGGAGATGTCCTCCATGTAGGATGCTCCGGCGAATGTATCAATTAGATATGTCCTATATGATTTGTCGTGTCTTGAGTAATGTTCAGGGGCATTTAAAGGCAAGCTTGGCAAGCTTGCCAGGCACCCACCACTCACCCGGGGAATTTTAGGATGTTCGTTCCCCTCGCCAGGAGCTAGAGTGAGCGATTGCTCAAAAAGGGGGACGGTGTTGCTGGGCGAATGGATCTCTGATCTACCTCCCTTGGGAACTACTCCAGAAGTTGAAGTAGCCATTGGTAGTCAGATTTTAAAAAATCAATTTAGTGAAAATTCAAAGTTCGGATATTCCGAACAAAACAAATGAGGGAGCAACGGGCGTCAGTCGGGGGAAAGTCACTTAAAACTAAAGTAACGTCACCCGAGTGGAGTCCTATCCCTAAGTCTAAGTTTATTGTTTACAAAAAAATCGTAAGGATTTTATTTACTTAAAAACTCCTATAAATTATGGCTTTGGCCGTGTGTAGGCTTTTCCAAGTCCTTACACCACTGAATATTTCACCTTTCAATCTTAAGTCGAAACGTTTAAGAAAGCACTACGCACTGTCACTATAAGTGTCTATGTAGATACTTTAAGGCTTTTAGTTTATAGTTTATGTTTATGTTCAATCAATGTTGAGATTTTTTCAAAGTTCGCTCAACAGTATTTGTCCATACAAATAGTAATTGACCACAATTACTAACACTGTCTTTTTGCTCACTTATCAAAGTCAATAGAGTCAAATAGATAATAACAAATCTCTCGTATCTGTTATTGTTTATATCAATTAGAAGCACACTGTGACTGCCCAGTAAAATCTTTTTATGTTACAACTTTAGTATCAAATTACAATTTTACTTAACCTAGTCGAACTAAGTGAATATCTTTTTTATTTGCACTAAAATTTACGTTTATTTATTATTACTAGTAAGATCAAAATCAAGTAGTATCTTAGTCTTAATTAAAAAGCTGGCAAAGCTATTTAAAAAAAATAAAAATCAAAAATGATATTTTCAAAAGTAAAATTTAAAATCAAGACTTAAAAAGATATTCTTTTCAAGCTTGCCTTTTTCCCTAATCTAATAGTCCACTCGGGTCACGCCGCTTGGGATATTAGACGCGAAAATGTTGTTATATTTTTAATATTTAAAAATAAAAATTAAAATTAATATTTTATTAAAGTTAAAGTTTATGATAGTTTATATAATATATACAAAATCACGAATATATATATATCAAATCAAATCAAATTTTATCAAAATCAAGAGCACGGTTTTTGCTAATTGTTCCTTATAATAAACAATCCTCTACACTTAAGAGAGATTGAGAACTTCAGGAACTGACGTGCTGTTTCTCTGGAGGGAATTTTTAAGTTTAGTTAAGAACGGATTCACCAAGCGTACTTAATGCTAGGATCCTATCTTACCTATTACAAGATCAAGTAAATTAATATTTACAATTTGTTTAAACAATTAAGTTTATGTTAAATCAGAAAATGTCAAAATCGGTTTGTCACAATCAGTAAATGTTACAAAAATATGATTCGCCCAATTAAGGGTAGATCATAAAATACAAATCAAATAATACAAATGTTACAAGATAATCAAATGTTATTATGCAGTCAAAAATTGGTAAATTAAAATTTATAAGTTTAAAAAATGTTACGTGAGCAATTCGTTAGAAATTTAGAGTGAAATGAGCAATTCAAATTTCCCAAACTAAGCAAAGAACGGTAAACAGGTTTACGTTTAAAAAGAAAAATGAGTGATAATTTATGCCAGAAGTTACAGAGTTTTAACTTTAATACTTGAACACTAGTTAGCTAAGGTTTGAGCAAAGACTGGAAACTTGATCTGGAGAAACTGACCTTGGAGAACGCTTAGAGGAGAAGGAGACCCAGAGTAAACAACTTTACCTATTTCTTCCTCGCGCAATTTATAACAGCCAGTATCATCTCTTCCAGATGCCTCCTACTAGGCCATAAATCAAGAGAACCAGATTTAAGACCCGAGGACGATCTTCACAATCAGAGCTCTACTAAGAACCTTAGTGCAATGGAACTTTTCAAGCAAAGATCCGGCGCAATCCAACGATGGGAACAAAGTGCAAGGTTCCTCTAGTTGTCTTCGGCTGTATCACTCAGAATGACAGAAAGAAACGCACTAATAACACTGCTTCCGACGCTTAGGAGGGTATATGAATATAGGCTATGTCACTCACGATATTTACGCGTGTTACTGGTCGTAAGAGATGATCGAAAAGCTATCGAAACAAAAATCTGTCTATATTTATACTAATCGAAGTTTGACGTCACGGCGACACCCTTTTGCACGCTCTGGACCAATCCTGTGGATTGTGGGCGGAGTCCCGTGAACGAAACTGGTGCATTTTCTGTTCATTTTCGAACAAGATTTTCTTGAAGACACATCTCCCTGGAAACTTTAAAGTCCCGTGGGATCTTTGTTTTTGAGAATTTTTTCAGTTTGGGATTTTTCCCTAGAATAGTATCACTTTATACGTATTCTAGCCAAGTTTCAGATTTTTATTACAACTTTTTTCTTTTTGAAAATAAAAAATTCGTATAGCCTTAAAACTTTGTTAAACGATAGTTCTTTAGTTAATATTTAATCCTGTGAAAAATCAGATTTTTTCTATTAGTCGTTTTATAGATATTGGACATTTTCACCAGGTCCTGGTGCATTACTTCCAACGTCGATTTCTGGTTTTTCTAGTGGTTTTTTAAAAAAATGTTTTATTATATAAAACTCTTCTTTTTGCAAGGGCTTTCATCCTGTGAAGGTCCCAAGTTGATACCTTTAATTTGGTTTTTTGTTTATCCAAAATTTTGGCCAAAAAAGTGAAAAATTTTGTTCGCAAAAATTTTCCTATTTCCTTGAAAATTTGATATAGTGTAGATTAAATCATTAAGAATCTTTTTTGTCTAGTGACTTTTTTACGTCCGACGTCGCGTTTAGGCGCTACGGACGTAGCGTCCTTTTTCAGGAGTGGCATCTACGACGCCTATCTTCTTTTGTTCATAATTTTATTAATTCTTGATATATCCTCTTCAAATTTGGGTACAAGGTGGCCCTAAGGGGTCTCTTTCGACTAGTCCTTACGGCACTTGTCTGTCTGGTTTAGAAAAAATTTTATTTAAGATTGAAATTGAAAAATTAAAGTTTAACGAACTCGAATTTTTGAATGT